>CM050163.1:88887022-89487022 GCA_027410445.1 Discoglossus pictus
AGCAGAACAAGAGGAAGACACAAATATTTTACAAAAGCTCTGTACATTATCTGTGAAGAGCATTTATATATTTTCATTCAAAATACAATGTAATATAGTAGTTATATTTTAAATACCACCATGTTTTCTTACATTTAAAAAACAGGATTAATAAATACATGACTAAATATATAACAAACATTAGACAAAGGGATACCAAAAAAAACATTGCTTCTATTATTTACTGAATACACAAGGCTCACTGACTACAATCAAAACTGAACAATGAATATGTTCTTTTTTTAATTATGCTAAATAATATGACATTTTGTAGCTGTGTTTCCAAAAATGTAAATGGCTCTGAAATCGCACAATAGCTTATTGACTATGAAAAGATTATGAACATTTAAAAAAACTGTAATGAGGAACAAGATGCCCTAAACACAGTAGGAAAAGTACATAGTGGTACTTACCACAGTGAAATTCATAACCTTCAAAATCCATATTGTCATTGCTAAGTTAACAATCATGGTAACCAACAGCAGGAGGACAAAGAAGTATAAGCACCTCTTTCGCCATCCATAAATTCCCACTGGATAAAATTGAGTATTTTCGGTTCGAAGGTTGTTTTGCTGTGTTGCCAATATGTACTGTTCTCGTGTCATCTGTAGAAAGACAGGTAAAAGAATCTTAATTATAACATTGTAAAAAATGCAGAAGCTAAAATACAAATGGTTTAGTCATGCAAACACTATGGGCAAGGTGTGAAGCTTGGAGAACTTCTAGAGATTGATGAATTTAAGGAATGCTAATTTCCCAGGGTATTTACTACCAAAGATTGACATATATATATATATACAAGTTGGGATAAAATAGTTACAAAAGTAGAAGTTTTATTTAATTGAGGGTTTTAAATTTAGAATTTTTAAAGTTTAATAAAAAATCCCGGATTTGAAAAGAAAAAGGATAAAAAATTTGTGAGATTCATTTTACACCTGATGGTACTTTTAATGTCTTTAATAGAGGGGTAAATATTCTCTCACACAACAGTACTTATGTGTGTCTAATAACATAAGGCTTATTCAGCTCAATAATTTTTGTCCTGATTAGTACAAATTTGTACTTAATGTCTTAGTCTTAAATGCTTGATTCTTGAATTCTGAATACGATATAATAATTTGCATGAGGGTGTAACCTTTTGTCTAAAAGGCTGCTGAGCCTTAAATACACAGTGTGGGTAATCCTAAAGTTCTATACATGAGTCCTGACTCCAAGGGCAAATTGAAAGTTAACTCCTTGTACTAAATAGTTATTTTATCCAAATATACACCCTAATATGGGCGTTTAATATCTTATAAGGAAAAAAGACCTCCTCGTGGCACTCCTTCCACCTTCAAGAGAAATTTGGAAGACACTGCAGTTTGGTTTTTCACTTTTCCTGCGTGCCCTTAGCGTCAGGGCGTGCTACGTCATCAAAGGCCGACGCGTTTCGACATCATGAGATGTCTTTGTCATGGTAAAAGTCTTACCTTGACAAAGACGTCTCATGACGTTGAAACGCGTTGGCCTTTGATGACGTAGCACGCCCTGATGCTAAGGGCACGCTGGTGTCTCACCTTCTAACAGTACTGTGTGTCTGTGTATAGAGGATGTGTGCTTACCCTCCCTGTCCGTTTCCAAATGCCTGAATGCTGTGCTCGTTACATGATGAGGCCTTACTTTCAATAGATTAGCTTTAAAAGAGGCATATATTTACCAGGATATTATTTATCTTCTGCTTTTTAAAGACACAGTATGGAGAGATCCTTCGATATTATTGATCAACATCCCTCCTATGTTTATTTATTGGGATAACTACACAAGGGTTTCTCACCCCAAAGAGATAGACCCATAAGAGGCATACGTTTCTATTTTAGAGCAAGCCTCTGATATGAATAATATTTTCTACTTTTGCACAAGGAAAAGTGAAAAAAACAAACTGCAGTATCTTCCAAATTTCTCTTGAAGGGGAAAGGAGTGCCACCAGGAGGTCTTTTTTCCTTATAAGATATTAAACGCCCATATTAGGGTGTATATTTGGATAAAATAACTATTTAGTACAAGGAGTTAACTTTCAATTTGCCCTTGGAGTCAGGACTCATGTATAGAACTTTAGGATTACCCATACTGTGTATTTAAGGCTCAGCAGCCTTTTAGACAAAAGGTTACACCCTCATGCAAATTATTATAACTTCTAGAGATGCTGTATTAATAAATGTACTGCATTAACTAGAGAGATTATTTTTTTCAAGCCTTGAGCAACCATACAAACATACCATTAACAACATTATATTTACCTAAAAATGTATGTTTTTTTAAACCACAGGATAGATGTATGCCAGTCCCAGGAATGCTTAAATTCCTTAAATAATCTACTACCTTTTCTGCATAATACTACTTTCTCACATTACTCCTAAAACTTCCAGCTTTCAGCATAAAATCATGATTTCTAGTTCTTGAATTTATATTTTTCTCTTCAACTTTACTACATCATGCCTGGTGTGTATAGAAAACACATAGTATGTAATAGCATGGTCAATACAATTATTATAATTATTATATCAAAAATATGAATATAGATTTTTTATTAAACTAACCGAAAGAATAAGAAAATAAAGATTTCAAATAATGTTCCTATATTTAAATATCTGACATATCATTTTAAAATTCGATCAAGGTCTCCTATAAATCGTGAATATGAGGAGAGATATTTTATATATAAATAGATGAATCTAAAAAACAATGGACTAGAGCTAACCATACAGTTATGGTTCATCAAGCCCTCCCTTCCACACATACATTTTTGCATATACTTATATATAGAAAATCAAATGCCTCGGGACCGCTCATGTAACATCCCATTCTGAATCGCATTGCACATCTTCTATTAATACAACTGACAGTTACAGGACCATTAAAATATAGATATTTATTAAGATTGCAAATAAGGTAGTGGATCAGTGATTATGAAAGATGAATTCCAATTCTACATTTTTTTCAGAAAAATGCTGTTATTCTAAAAAGAATTAAAAAAAAATGTATTCAGTAAATTGAATTGCATTGAATAATATAACTGTTTGAAATTATCTGCTAAAATGGTTAAGGGCACACTATGCTTTGTTTTTGTAGATGAGCAATGGAATCTTTTTAAAATGGATTTAATTTTATTTTTACCTTTCCATTAAATGTTTTAATGTAACTTTCTTTGTTATAATGTAACCATATTCATGTATTTCTATGCAAATATGTCTATAGTTTTTCATATATAAACAGAAAGAAACCTTTAATCAAAAATAATGAGAAAGGCTGCCATTGTTTTAATGAATGTTCTTATTACACAGAGCTGTAAAAATATTAATATTAGTAGATTAATGTCTTGGCAATTTATGCATACAATATACATGTTAAAATTAAATTCCAAACTATGACTCTAATCACTGATTGCTTTAATATTTTAATCAGTTAATCAAATATGAAGTTTCAATGAACAAAAATATGTTAATTCAGGCCATGACACACTTATTATAAATGTTTGAAGTGGAAAAAAAACATGAGCAACTCACAAATGGCGGTAATTTTTAAGACTACATTTCAGCTATATAGTAATGTACCAGGGGGAAGTGTTAATGATCTAGTGAACTGAGACATACAGAGGTTTTCCATGCATCTTCCAGTCTGTCCTCTGCAGTGGAAGAGCAAGTCTTCCATCAAGAGCACAGAGCCCATTTTATACCCTTCTCAACTAGCTAAGCACCTTCTCTTGCATTACAAAACATTACATGGATTCCCCATTAAACAAACTGTACCTTCCATTCCTCCGTTGCCCTTCACTGCACTAGACAGTAGCAGCTTCTACTGATGGTGGCATTTATTGAATGAGTTATATGCTAATTTCAAATGTAAGATTTCAGCAAGGGTTTGACATTATTTGGGGAGAGTCAAAGTATATTGGCTACCAGAAGTTAAAGAAAAGGTAGTCAATGTGGAAAGCCATAGGTTGTATACAAGGAACGGTGTAAATACAGATCAACACCAAATACACATTAACGTTTGTGAGGCTTGTATATAAACTTGTAATTCCTCTTATATCAAGGGCAAATAAAAGAAGCAAAAATATAGCATAATTTCACTATTTTTTAAGAATATATTTCATTGATGGCAGATATATGCACCAATATTCATAAAAAAATGATAAATTAGTGCCATAACCTATGAAGATTATTACAGTCACTGGAAACACATATAAATATAGACATTTTAATTTATTAGCATCAAAATCCATTTCTAAGATTGTGTAGAAACTTGAGCGCAACTAGAACATAAATTAACTGTCATTTTGTTATTTTTCCATGCATAACTTGTCATGCATGCAGTGGATATGTACTGTATATATCTCATTCATCACTGACCCATGTTAATTTATGGCATTATTTTTGACCTTTTGAAAGCTTTCAGGCAGTGAAAAATATGATACATGCTGTGAACATAATTAATTGCTTTAGTATACAATAAGTGCAAACCAGATTAATGTACTCTTTATGAATATATTAACCATAATAAAAACATCAGAGATTAGCTAACTCTCAGAACCTTTTCAATCACATGTAAATCATCTGGCAAAATATAATACACCGCTTAAAAGCCATCAGCTATAAAATAAATTATTGTTTCCTTCATCTCTAAGCAACTCTAAAGAAAAGCATAAAAAAACTATGTAAAACTTTATATTTTAGCTTAACATGACAAGTCCTCTGTTAGGTCAATCAGTACACCCATTTATATTCACTGTCTTCCCTGGACAGTCCTGCAACAGGTCATATGGGCAGAATTGTCCAGGAGAGGTTGGAGTAGCATGACAAATACCTCTCAGGACTTTCCTGGCCTCTAAATTCTCTGGACTAAAACCTCCATAATGCTCTCTTCAGCAGCTGTCAGATGCACTGCAGTCTGTGTGGCTCCAGGTACTCTTGTCAACCTTCAAGTGTTTTTATTGACTCACTACCATGCAGCTTAGCTGCTGTCCCTGCTGCACACAGCGATTATTAGGGATATTAGCTGGAGTTCATAATAATGTGACTGGACCATGTATAATGTGCCTGCTTATTTATAAAGTTATTTTTTTAAGAATATCATTGTTGCTTTATCAATAGGCATTTTAAGCTGTTCACCAGCCCTTAAGCAATGAAATTGCATTTCCTATCATATTGAGTGGCTATATGTACTTTAGCTACTTGATAAACACTACTTAAAAAACAGTGTTTTGCATATTGCCTGCTGTAATGGACGGTCTATTCTGTTACGCTGTTTCATAAAACTGAACTAAAGTCTTATATTTGTCACAACACGCTGTACTTTACATGAGAATGAATGCAATGCAGTTCTGCTCCATTTCCTCAACACATTTCTTTGTTTGAACTGTGGAAATATTATTAGTAATTTCAGAATTGTGAAATTATATAGATATATCATTTGTGCGTCAAAAGTTGTGCCAATACATAGAAGATTTATATGCTCCAGAATAATATTTCCAGTTTAACTAAGGCTAAGACTGACTCAAAACAGGTAATAGAGATATTAGGAAGCGTCACACATACTATAAGTATGTTGCTTCAACCTAATTTCATTTAACTAATTTTTACAACAAGTACATACTGTGGGCCTCATTCTATTATCGGCCGTAAATCGGCCGTAAGGCTGCGATTCCTTGCGGGGGTTCAGTTAACTCGCGATTCTATTATACGGCCCCGCAAGGATCTCCTTTTACGGCCGGCCGCATATCTTGGAACCGGCCGTAAGCTGTGAAATATAAAAACTGAAAAATAAATTCAAGCCTGCACTGTACAGCTCTGTAAATGCTAGGGATCATATTGGGGGACATGAGGATTAAAAGAAACCCACTCTCAAGCTTGCACATCTGCCCAAACCCGAGTTCAAATTAACTGTTTATTTTCCGGCTGCGGCGTGGGCGTGTCTGAGGTGCTCCAAGCACTCTGGACTTTTTACATGGATATTTTACGGATATTAAAAATAAAATATTTTACGGATTTGAGTACAGGATAATTATGTGCTATTTTTTCTAACACCTAAAATCCCTTTATAGTCTTCTCAAAGTGCAGGATGGCTTTATTTGAGCTATTTTATGTGCTTAATTGGTGCTAGCGAGACCTCTTTCCTGCAAGTAAGCTGCGGCTCGCTTTTAGCCTTGCAGAGAGGTTTCCCGGAGCAATTGAATTGCAAATCTCTTGCGGCCGTTTTAGATCAAAGGCTTTCCTCTGGCGCGAGCGGCCGCAAGAGATAGCAAGGCACCGGCCGCAAGCCTGCCGGAATCCCCGGCCGTAAGGGAATAGAATAGCCGAATAGCTTGCGGCCGGTCCTTGCGGCCCCGCAACGGCTGCGGCCGCTAATAGAATGAGGCCCCTTATATGTAAATAAGTAAATATAAAATGAAACAGTGATTTTGATTTTAGTTAAGAAACAATAGGTGAATCTACTTTACCAATTCATCTATCATAAAAACTTGTCTTAATTATTCCGCAGCATGGTCTAATGCAAAATGTAAAGATTTTTTTTAATTCCTTGACTTTATTTCTATCTATAGGATTTTTTTAGATAATTGGATCTCCTTAAATTTGACACCAACATTATTCTTCTGCTATACAGAAGCATACCAGTTTATATCAATAGATGCACACACTGGTCTCCAGGAATATAAATGCTCCTCACACATTATCTCTCTATTATGAATGCCAATAGGATTCAGCAGAGATGTTATAATTTCCTTTTTTTCTAATTAAATCCCAACTTTATGATTTTTTTCATGCCTAATTATGCTCTTAGACTCAATGTTTTTTAAAACATATATTTTTTTTGTTGTAAATTGTATTGTGGTCCTTTAGCTACCGTAATATAATAGTTCAAGATTTACAGGGTCCTCTCACAATATAGGATCAAGGAAATAACAAATCATTGATTTTTATTTTCAGATTTATCTGGCACAACATTTTTTTCACTCCAGACTATAGTCTCACAAGGCATCAAAACACAATATATTTTGGAAAGCCTTTAATTTAATATACCCATGATAGAACACTGCATGCTCCCTCACAGGTCATTTTCTATTAATCCATTTTCAATTGTTGACAAAACTACAGTGACATTCATTTTGTTGCCATAAGACTTTTTCTTTCATTTTCCTCATCTGCCACTTACACCTGTATTACATATCTTCCATGGTATCTAGGTTATTTTGTGTACATTGTATGATTTTGTGTTTGTATGTGAATGGCACTTTTTCCAAATGGCACGTCATATGGAAAGCTTCTTGAAATATGCAGAGACAAAAAATAGCAATGGCACATAAAGAATATGTTGGAAGACAAAACTCAAAAATAATATTGAGGAGAACATAAGGAAGACATTGGAAAACCAGTTTTTTATTCTCTCGCAATAGATCAATCACAATAAAGATTAATCACAACAAATTAAAAAGTCGATTATACAGATCTTACTATAATACTCTTCTTTACGTTGCATCACCAGATAGTGAGTTCATATTCACTTTAAACCATGCTATTACAGACATAGTACAAGGATCACATTTACTATCTACCTGATATTTAATATATAGGTGTATGCTTTTTTACCTGCAGGTTTTTGTTATGGATAGAAGGTTATACTCCTACATCACTATCACCAACAGCAGGCTCGTGGTATCTTCTGGAAAATGTGGTGTAGGCAGAATTCTGAATCTCAAAGAATCACCTGGCTATTTACCAAATATTGTGCTCTTTATTTAAAAATGTGATTACTATCTACAATATTTAAACCAAATGTACTATCATTGTAATTCATAAAATTGACATATACATATTTTAAGGATTCTTGCATATCACTATAATAGTTTGTAGTATGAATAACGCCTGCGCGATGCATACTGTGCAGGCTCTACTCATATTTATTATCTGGCGCAACAGGGGAATCCTGCAGCTGAGCATGCATGGCACAGCCGTGCTAATGCACATTCGCAAAGTGGGCACGCAAACGTGCATGCGCAGCGTAGGCATGAAAAAGCTCATGCAAAGTTCTAATGCAGATGCGCATGCACCGTGAAGGTGCACAAATGCGCATGCACTGAACAGCTGCACTAATGCATATGCGCAGAGCTGGGGTGAGAGAGAGGGAGACAGAGGAAGGGAGAGAGAGAGTGAAGGAGTGGGACACAGGGAGGGGCAGAGAGAGGAGTCAGAGAGGGAGGAGAGAGAGAGGAGGCACAGAGGAAGAGGAAGAAAGGGGAGGGAAAGATAGAGAGGGAAGGGAGAGTGAGAGGGGAGAGGTATAGGGATAAAGGGGAGAAAGAGAGGGGAGTGGGAGGGATAGAGAGCTTCACATACATACAGAAATATTTAACAATATTTCAGTCAATGTATTTATTAGCAAAAAAAATATTTGTATTTTAGGTTATGGAGCATATTATAGCTTTGCTATAAGTATTTGTGTAACAATGACTCAGTTTTTGAAAAGGCAAGCCAGAAATGAGACATAATCACCCAAGTTCAAACCACTAGAATAAAATATTTTTTTTCCAGCATATTCTGTTAAAACAGTAGAATGTTGTGTTTCTACCTGACTACTAGAGTGGTTCATAATATTTTGTAACATAGTATAATAGTTCTTGTCCAATCCATAGAAAATATGTTGTCACCTTAAGACCATTTACTGTCACCTCACTCTGGTGTCTGGTCATGGAATCATATCCTTACTCTGTAAATATGAAAACATGCAGTCACTGTAAATATGAAAACATCCTTAAACTCCATACTGAAGGTTTACTTGGACTGAAAGTAAGATAATAGTATGCGTTTGCTTTGAAGTCAACATTTCTACATCTACCTATTGGTGTTCTTTTAAACGATACTCCTTCAAATATGAAGATTTTCAGACTGGCATTAATCGAAATAGAATTACATTAAGTTTGAAAGAAATGTAAATGCAAACAATATAAAATAACTTTGAAAATATAGAAGTAAAAGGTCAATAAAGAATGTGGCATAAGATACTGTAAATTACAATTTATAACAAGTGAAACCATATAACACATAAGGAGAAAAAAACATAGGCTCTTACTGAAAAACAGACACTGAGCTTGAGGGGAATGAATATGTTGCCAATGTTTGCTTAGAAAATAATTTAAAAGGGCAGCTATATTTAAGTTTCCCTGTTATTAACATGGTCTAATCTAACACATGCTGCTTATTTCAGAAACACACATTACAGTGAGTCATTTTATATACAAACACACTTATTTTATTTAAAAATAAAACATGTTTTCCACACCCCCAGAGCTGCTTACATAGTCACAGTGTACCTATCAATACAAAGACAGCATTTGGGTATGGATTTTTAAAACCTTTAATAATCTTCAGGCCAGTAGCGGCACAATGCAAAGATCTACAGAGCAATGTCTGGCTCATTCTCATTTCGTTATGCAGGAGATTGCACATCCCATGATGCCGTACTGCACAAATTGCAACGACTAATCGATACAATGTATTAGCTGTCTGCGATTGGCACACACAAATTATGAATTTCATGCTAAATTTAGCAGGGATTTCCATGGCTGTTAACTCAGAAAATCAACTGAGAGCAAACTCAAGAGATTTAGTAAACTTTAGGGTAAGTATTATAACATTTATTTATTTTTTATTTTTTCATGCAAATAAATGTTTTCATACACTACAAATCCTCCTCTTTCATATGCAATCATAACCTATGAAACTTAAATATTCCTTAAATATTTTCCTTAAATATTAAAAATGGTTTCTAGAAATGGTGTGGGTAATAAATGAAGCAATGATAAATAAAATCATATTAGAAATATGATCAAAATTTAGCTATTTTTAAAGGGTGTTGGTATTTTCTTAATAACTGGCCTTTAAAATATGCGCTTGTACATACATATTAGTTATTTCTTTATTCAAGTGATAACTGGTAATTTATGTTAAAATAATGATTAACATGAGTATAGTTTAGTCTTTTCTACATCATATTGCTGCAATATTTGATATAACCCACATACCATGTTGTCTAATGTTTTCTTAAGACCTAGATAAAGCATAGTTAATAGATATTTACATTTTTAATATATGTTACTTATAGGCAACTCTGTTCATGTTCTCCAAGGGTTTTCTTTTAACTGGATTTGTAAATCTGTGCTTTACTTTGATCCAGCGGAAATTACAACACAAAGCCTTCCCTGAAATAATTATAGCTAGGCCATTTACCGATTCCTGGTCAAATAATTTGCTACAAATATAGCTTTTTTTATGACTGTACGTAAGAAACATATTCAGGACTTCACTTTTAGCATTCTCTTTGAACAAATGCTATCATGCTCTCATTAGATAATGTCCTCTCACATTTATTGTAATCTTTAGAGAGGCAGGATCATTAATATCATTAATATCTTGAAATAAAAAAAATCTATGTCCAGTACACTGATACTATAGGTGTTTTGTTATTATTTATGTTAATCACATATATGAATCCTTACATGTTTCTTGAAAGGCTGCTTATGCTAATATCTAATGTAATAAAATAAAAACTCTTGTCTCATTTACCTCTTTCAGCAGCAACCACGTACATGTTCAAACCTTAGAATAACACAGGCTATGTGTGAGCCCTCTAATTTTGTATTTGCTGTGCTAGTATTTACTTTTGATGTAGATGACGGTAAGTGCACCGGACAGATACCAGCAGTGTTACAGGTAGCTGGGGAAGCTGAAGACTGGGGGGACCAAACCAAAGGTATAAAAGGGGAAGGGGAACGGTGCCTGGGGTTCCCAACAGTGGGGCTTAGACTCCTTGGGGGCCTATTATGCCTCACAGGATGAGGGGTCAATATAGGAGGAGCAGACCTTTGCAGCTCTTCAGGCTCATTACGGGGGACTGCAAGGGTGCCATGCCTGGGGCTAAAACAGAAGCCAGCCATGATGACCCAATATGGAGAACTGCCTTCATCACCTGCTCTTTCATAACATCAATAAATGGAGAAGCCATGATCTCAGTTATATAGTCAGGAATAAATGAGATTTGTTGTTGTTGTTCAGTCACGTCCGACTCTCTGTGACTCTATGGATCACAGCACACCAGATGTATCTCTCAGTCACTGCCCCTCTGAGCTCCATCAAGTTCAGGTTCATTGATTCAGTGACCTCATCTGTTCATCTCCGCCTCTGTTGCCCTCTTCTTCTTGTGCCTTCAAACTTTCCCAGCATCAGAGTCTTTTCTAGGGAATCCTGATGTCTCATGATATGGCCAAAATATTTGAGCTTCGGCCTCATGATCATACCTTGAACAGTTTGTCTAGATTTCCTGAAGTATTGTTTTGTTGGATCTTCTTGCAGTCCAAGGGACTCTAAGCAGTCTTCTCCAACACCACAATTCAAAGGTGTCAACTCTACAGCACTCAATCTTCTTTATGGTCCAGCTCTCACATCCATTACTACTAGGAATACCATAGTTCGAACTATGTGGACCTTTGTTGATAGTTTAATATCTTTACTTTTTACTAGCTTGTCCAACCTTGCCATAGCTTTCCTCCCCAGAAGCAAAAATTTCATGACTACAGTCACCATCTGCAGAGATCTTGGATCCAAGTAAAATAAAATCTGTCACTGCTTGATTACCTGGTCCCAACTGCCAAGGAAATTTAAACCAGGTCTTTATTTAACCTATGATGAATTATTATATAATATCCCTTGTTCTCCCTAGTAAAAGCCCACCACTTTCAGTTATAAAGGACAAACACCCCTAACCATACCTCCCATTATATATTAATACCACCTAATTAAAATGTTAACCCTTCCAATGCCAAGGCCGGTCTGCAATATATTTTGGATTTTACTCAATAAAAAAAAAATCATGCACTTTATATGATACATATAAGTTCAAGTAGGTAAGTTGACAAAATGTGACTTTTTCTAAAGGTAATGCTGAATGTTCCTATTAAAAAGTATGACCATTTTATGTCCAATGTGGGTGACTGAATGAATCTCTGCATGAGACTTTTAATGAAGTACATTTCTAGGTCAGGTTTACGAAATGCATTATCAAAGCTTGTTGCAATATTACAAACTCAGTGAAATATTTGCTTGACTTCACAGCTCTCCTTGTATTCCAATTTTGAAAGCTGTGCTATCACTATGCAAATGATCTAGCCGTTTAAAGGACCGTGGACGTGATTACTTAAATGCATTTAATGCTTTTGGAGAATTGTATAATAATAATAATGGTAAACACTAAGGAAAAATGTATTTATATGCAACCCATTTAAGGTATTTATATGTCGTTTTCCCTAAAATAGTTAAAAGAACATGGCATTTGTCAGTACTGCTTATATATTTTCTTGCAGGAAAGCATATAAATGATAACTGCTGTATACCTATATATTGCTATATATGCAAATTAACTTCAGTAAATAAAATACTTGTAAATACATATGGCAGTTGCCATGTATTAACTACTGTATACAAGTATTCACAATAAGATATAATATTTGTGATTTGGAAGGACAGTACATTAAAGGTAACTGCTGTATTTACTTATAGCAATTGCTATGTATCAACTACTGTATACGTGAATTACTAATCCCAGTAAACTGCTGTATACTTGAATTTACTTTAATATACAATATTTATGAATTTACAAGACAGTATAGAAATGGTACCTGCTGTATAAGCATATATGGGCATGATTAATTGCAGTTGACAATCCCAGTTGACAATGCCACTGCGTTTAAATTAATCACTTGAGACCAATGCTGGTTGGCTTTGAAGGAGCCAAATGGCAACACATGTTAGATGTTGTCCAGATGAAATCATTATGGTTAGGGTTTTTTCTCTGAGGCTACTTATTATAATGTGGGAAAGTAGTTGTACCAATGCCAGGTAGAACTGTCATGTTATTCACCATTATTCAGAGTTTTTTTAATCTAAGTTTTATTTTTATTAATCAGCTCAGTCATTTGCTTGGATATAGATACAAATGCACAGGTATAGTACTCTATTATAAAAGTTTAGTTCTCCTTTCATCAGAAGTATATAATTATAGAAGGGCTATCAAGTGTGGACTGGCAATATTACAATACATTCTCTATTTAGAAGGTTTATATGTAATCTGATGTTATAAATAACATAATATCCTTATAATAGTATTCAGATTATGTTCGTTATTAAAAATTCTATGGGATGTATTATTCAAAATGCCTATTTAACTTGTACTCCCAACAATTTGGGATTTATTTTTGGTCTCTATTGGCGATCTTCTACTCAGTAGAGATCATATCAAGATTTTGGTTGATTATTAAGAGTTAAGTTTTATTTCTTGCCCTGTGGCTAGATATTAATGGAATTGCTCACTACTGTATGTCTTTTCCTCTCTCCCCAGGTAATATTTGACCATCTTGGGTCTTTTATGTAAAGTGCAAAGATAATCTTACTTTCTCAATACTGCTTCACATTATAAAATCCCTGAAAACAAAGTGGCTTACTAATAGGCAAGAACCTTACTAATAGCAATAAATTCAAATAGCTGCAAACAAGAAATATATAACAGGGCTTCCCACAGTGTGCTCCGCATCTCCCTGGTGTGCTGGGACTGTGCAACAGGGGCGCCGTAAACACTTCCCCAAATTATTGAGGCATGAGGGAGACTAGCAACGTGCTGTGGGGCTGTGCAGCATGTGTGTGCAGATGTGTTGGAAGGGGGTGGCAAAAATGCCCCCCTGCTCTTTCCTTCCTCCAGGCCCCAGCTCTCGCCCTCAAAGTCTTTTGACCCAGAGAGGAGGAGCCACCAGGGGAAAGGAGCCACCTGCAGAGGAGCAGCTGGAGAGAGGACGAGGGTGGAGGGAGAGAGAGGGAGAAATCTGCTCAGCAGCCCGTGTTTCTACCAACCAATGTGCCAAGCCTGTGTATGTAAATACCAAAGTGCCCAGTCTACGTATGTAATAGCCAAAGTGTCCAGCCTCTGCCTGTAATAGTCAATGTGCCCGGTCTGTGTCTGTAATAGCCAATGTGCCCAGCTTCTGTCTGTAATAGCCACAGTGCCCAGCCTGTGCGTTTAATAGCCAATGTGCCCATCCTGTGTCTGTAATAGCCAATGTGACCAGCTTGTGTCTGCAATAGCCAAAGTGGTAATGCCTGTAAGAGTCAATGTGCCCATCCTGTGCCTATAATAGCCAAGGTGCCTAGTCTGTGTCTATAATAGAAAATGAGTCCAGCTTCTGCCTGTAATAGCCAATGTGCCCAGTCTGTGTCTGTAATAGCCAATGTGCCTAGCTTGTGTCTGTAATAGCCAAAGCATCCAGCTTGTAAGAGCCAATGTGCTTTTCCTGTGTCTGTAATAGCCAAAGTGTTCAGCCTGCAATAGCCAACATGCTCGGCCTGTGCCTGCATTAGCCAATGTGCCCAGCATGTGTCTGTAATAGCCAATGTGCCCAGCATGTGTCTAAGTGTCAATGTGGGTGAGGTGGAGAAGGTGGAGAGGGAGACAAAGCAGCGGGTGAGAGAGAAGAGAGGGTGAGAGAAGAGCCAAGGAGAAGGAGGGTTAGAGAAGGGGGAGAGAAGGAGAAAGGAGAAGGAGAGAGGGATGCAGGAGAGAGAGGGAGAAAGGAGGATGTGAGAGACAAGGGAGGGTGAGAGATAGAAGGGGGGTGAGTGAGAGAGAACATTTTTGTAATAATTCCCCTTTTTTTTTTTTATAAGTAATCGGACCATATATATATGTATTTAGAACTATGGTCTGACTTGGGGAGCCTTGGAAAAATCTTGAAATATTAAGTGCGCCTTGAACCCAAAATTTTGGGAACCACTCATATACAGGGAGTGCAGAATTATTAGGCAAGTTGTATTTTTGAGGATTAATTTTATTATTGAACAACAACCATGTTCTCAATGAACCCAAAAAACTCATTAATATCAAAGCTGAATATTTTTGGAAGTAGTTTTTAGTTTGTTTTTAGTTTTAGCTATTTTAGGGGGATATCTGTGTGTGCAGGTGACTATTACTGTGCATAATTATTAGGCAACTTAACAAAAACAAATATATACCCATTTCAATTATTTATTTTTACCAGTGAAACCAATATAACATCTCAACATTCACAAATATACATTTCTGACATTCAAAAACAAAACAAAAACAAATCAGTGACCAATATAGCCACCTTTCTTTGCAAGGACACTCAAAAGCCTGCCATCCATGGATTCTGTCAGTGTTTTGATCTGTTCACCATCAACACTGCGTGCAGCAGCAACCACAGCCTCCCAGACACTGTTCAGAGAGGTGTACTGTTTTCCCTCCTTGTAAATCTCACATTTGATGATGGACCACAGGTTCTCAATGGTGTTCAGATCAGGTGAACAAGGAGACCATGTCATTAGATTTTCTTCTTTTATACCCTTTCTTGCCAGCCACGCTGTGGAGTACTTGGACGCGTGTGATGGAGCATTGTCCTGCATGAAAATCATGTTTTTCTTGAAGGATGCAGACTTCTTCCTGTACCACTGCTTGAAGAAGGTGTCTTCCAGGAACTGGCAGTAGGACTGGGAGTTGAGCTTGACTCCATCCTCAACCCGAAAAGGCCCCACAAGCTCATCTTTGATGATACCAGCCCAAACCAGTACTCCACCTCCACCTTGCTGGCGTCTGAGTCGGACTGGAGCTCTCTGCCCTTTACCAATCCAGCCACGGGCCCATCCATCTGGCCCATCAAGACTCACTCTCATTTCATCAGTCCATAAAACCTTAGAAAAATCAGTCTTGAGATATTTCTTGGCCCAGTCTTGACGTTTCAGCTTGTGTGTCTTGTTCAGTGGTGGTCGTCTTTCAGCCTTTCTTACCTTGGCCATGTCTCTGAGTATTGCACACCTTGTGCTTTTGGGCACTCCAGTGATGTTGCAGCTCTGAAATATGGCCACACTGGTGGCAAGTGGCATCGTGGCAGCTGCACGCTTGACTTTTCTCAGTTCATGGGCAGTTATTTTGCACCTTGGTTTTTCCACACGCTTCTTGCGACCCTGTTGACTATTTTGAATGAAACGCTTGATTGTTCGATGATCACGCTTCAGAAGCTTTGCAATTTTAAGAGTGCTGCATCCCTCTGCAAGATATCTCACTATTTTTGATTTTTCTGAGCCTGTCAAGTCCTTCTTTTGACCCATTTTGCCAAAGGAAAGGAAGTTGCCTAATAATTATGCACACCTGATATAGGGTGTTGATGTCATTAGACCACACCCCTTCTCATTACAGAGATGCACATCACCTAATATGCTTAATTGGTAGTAGGCTTTCAAGCCTATACAGCTTGGAGTAAGACAACATGCATAAAGAGGATGATGTGGTCAAAATACTCATTTGCCTAATAATTCTGCACTACCTGTATAAGGAAAAAATGTGAAATGTAATATGGTAGTAAAGGCAGTATATAAGTAATTAATTGAAGCTAGTAATTTATGATACTTTTAGAACAATTAAGTAAGATTTACCCATAAGCACAAGCCAAACTCTTGCTGACTGAATGTAAACAAATCATTTGAGTGATATACAGTCCAACAAGACATAATTATACAACAATTAAAAATCAATGAAGAGCTCCAAATGAAGAAAAACAAGTCTTACATAAGATATACTTGATTTTGATTGCTTTACATGATGATACAGAGCAGCATTAATAGCTTCAGTTGCCCTTTAATTATATTGTTTTGGAAAACATATTATTTCTGTTTATCTTACTTTTTTGTTTCCTTTTATAATGTATGTATTACTCATGATACAATGAAAGATTAAAATCTTTTCATTTTGTAAGTATGTGACATGATTCTGTTAACTCCTTGGGAAATCTAACATAACATTGATATTGGATTTTCTAATATCCGGAAAGTAAATCTACAGATATATATTAATGCTATTTTTATATTAATAGTCAGAAAAAAAAGGATAAAAGTATTTAAAAAATAAAGGTGAATGTTTCATAAATCCACAAACCAGACAAATCATCAAATATCAACAAACAGATGAACCTCAATGTGTTTTATATATATATATATATATATTAAAGCAAATGCATTTGTAAAAACAGTTAATTAGTATTTCCCTAATTATCACAAATTTTCAGTTTAGGAAATGTGTTCCAGTAGCAATCCTTATGTTAACAACTGCCATATATCTATTTGACAAATAAATTCATTTCAGGTGGGAACATAAAAACTATGAGATAAAAAAAAAAGTGTGGAGTGGAGACAGCATCCAACATTATAGGGTAAATACCTATAGGGAAATCAATACAACATAATATCAGAAACATACACATACAAGTCAATATACAGTGCCTTGAAAAAGTATTCACCCCCTTGACTTTTTACCTATTTTGTTACATCAAAGCCTTACGTTCAATGTTTTGTTCATCTGAATTTTATGTAATGGATCAGAACACAAAAGTCTTAGTTAGTGAAATGAGAAAAATATATACATTAAACTATTGTTTTTAAATAGAAAACAGAAAATTGGCATGTGCGTATGTATTCACCCCCTTTGTTATGAAGCCCATAAAAAGCTCTGGTGCAAGCAATTACCTTCAGAAGTCACATAATTAGTGAAATGATATCCACCTGTGGGCAATCTAAGTGTCACATGATCTGCATTACATATACACACCTTTTTTTAAAGGCCCCAGCGGCTGCAACACCTAAGCAACAGGCACCACTAACCAAACACTGAAGACCAAGGAACTCTCCAAACAAGTAAGGGACAATGTTGTCCGGGTTAGGTTATAAAAAAATATCCAAATCTTTGATGATCCCCAGGAGCACTATCAAATCTATCATAACCAAATGGAAAGAACATGGCACAACAGCAAACCTGCCAAGAGACGGCCACCCACCAAAACTCAACGGGCAAGGAGGGCATTAATCAGAGAGGCAGCACAAAGACCTAAGGTAACCCTGGAGGAGCTGCAGAGTTCCACAGCAGAGACTGGAGTATCTGTACATAGGACAACAATAAGCCGTACGCTCCATAGAGTTGAGCTTTATGGCAAAGTGGCCAGAAAAAAGCCATTACTTTCAGCAAAAAACTAAATGGCACGTTTTGAGTTTGCGAAAAGGCATGTGGGAGACTCCCAAAATGTATGGAGGAAGATGCTATGGTCTGATGAGACTAAAATTGAACTTTTGTGTCATCAAAGAAAATGCCTGGCGCAAACCCAACACATCACATCACCCAAAGAACACCATCCCCACAGTGCAACATGGTGGTGGCAGCATCATGCTGTGGGGATGTTTATCAGCAGCCGGGACTGGGAAACTGGTCAGAGTTGAGGGAAAGATGGATGGTGCTAAATACAGGGATATTCTTGAGCAAAACCTGTCCCACTCTGTGCGTGATTTTAGGCTAGGATGGAGGTTCACCTTACTGCAGGACAATGACCCCAAACACACCGCTAAAGCAACACTTGAGTGGTTTAAGGGTGCAAACCATCCAGCTTGAAGGAGCTGGAGCAGTTTTGCAAGGAGGAATGGGCAAAGATCCCAGTGGTAACATGTGGCAAGCTCATAGAGACTTATCCAAAGCGACTTGGAGCTGTGATTGCCGCAAAATGTGGCTCTACAAAGTAAAGTATTATTAAAAAAAAAATAAATAGAAAAAAACATCTTCAAAGTTGTGGGCATGTTTTGTAAATGAAATTATGTAAATCCTCAAACAATCCATGTTAATTCCAGGCTGTGAGGCAACACAACATGAAAAATTCCAAGGGAGGTGAATACTTTTGCAAGGCACTGTATAACCAATGCACTGTAGCCCACAGGTGACAACCCTGTTATAGTGAGAGAAAAAAAATAGATAAAACATGAGAAAGATGGAGGAAAATTCACAAGTTGTTCCATTTTCTATTTTCAGTTCATTGGCTAATATTTTGCTAACACGCTTCTGTTTCAGGTTTGGTATTTGTTTAAAAGCAAGGATGGGAGGTTAAGGGATTTGTTTTTTAATTGCGCATCTTCCATTAGTAGTGGTTTTAAATGTTTTGTTATTTTCCATATTTTATATAAAGCTGGATGGTATGTTGTCACTAGAGGTGTACGTGAAGTATTTTCTTTTGTAGTTGAACAGGTGTTCATGGGGTGTTTTAATGGCCATGGTGATTTTCAAGGTAAAGATACAGGGTTTGTAACCCTTCTGACTGAAAGATTCGGACAGTGTTTTTAAGTGTTTGTCATGGTCCCCAGAGTTGGAGCATATGTGGTGGTACCTAATGGCTTGGCTATGAATGATGGCTTGCTTAGTGTGGGAGTTGTATCTGCACCTGTGAAGATAACTGCATCTGTCTGTGGATTTCCTATATACAGATGAGTGGAGAGTGCCATTGGTGATGGATATGTCTAGAAAGTTCATCTGTTTGGGAGAAAAATTCATTTTCAGTTTGATGGGTGGAATTGAATGAATTGTAAAATCTCTACGTTTTTTATTCCTCTCTCTCTCTCTACCAGTACCAGTCACACACTGATAAGTTCTGTTTAAGATTGAAACATCTGCGTGCCGAAAGGTCACTTTATTCCTGCATATACCATCCTATGCTATGCTGAGTAAAACAGCATACATTTGCTTAAAACAGAATGGTTTTGGGTTATAGAGTAAAAGCTTTATGGGCTAATTTGCATTTACTATATATCACATATTATAATTGTCTAACTACGATTCGTCGTCACGCTGCGTTGCGTAGTGCGTACGACTTAGGGATGAGCGCCGCAGGCGCTCATCGCCCGGGGAGCCTCGCGCAGCGAGGCGAGCCGTTAAATCGTAGCACTTTGGCAATGAGCACCACAGGCGCTCATTGCAGGCGAAGCGAGCCGTTAAATCGTAGCACTTTGGCAATGAGCGCCGCAGGCGCTGATTGCAGGCGAGGCGAGCAGTTAAATCGTAGCACTTTGGCAATGAGCTCCGCAGGCGCTCATTGCAGGCGAGCCTCACGTAGCGAGGCGAGCCGTTATGTTAAATCGTAGCACTTTAGCAATGAGCACCATAGGCGCTCATTGCAGGCGAGGCGAGCCGTTAAATCGTAGCACTTTGGCAATGAGCGCCGCAGGCGCTCATTGCAGGTGAGGCGAGCCGTTAAATCGTAGCACTTTGGCAATGAGCGCCGCAGGCGCTCATTGCAGGCGAGCCTCACATAGCGAGGCGAGCCGTTATGTTAAATCGTAGCACTTTAGCAATGAGCGCCGCATAGCGAGACGAGCCGTTAAACCTAAGCACTTAGAAAAAAAATATGAGGTGAAAAAAATTACAAGATAAGCGGCGGAACAAAAACAGTAAAAAAAACACTAAATACACACTAAAAAATAAAACAAAGGTCACTTACAGCATGGGGAACCAGGCAGGACGTCTGGAAGTGAGTTGGAACTGCAATTTAGATCGATTTAGCCGAGTTACAAAGATCTAAAATCGGCTAAGCGAGAAAAAAATGGGCGCCGAAAAAAATGAAAACGAGGCTACACTACTATGAACTGCGTAAAACACAGCCACAGACGTATGTGTTTGAAAAACAACGAGATAAAGGATGTGGATTAACTGCGCAATGAGTAAAAAGACATTAGCGAGTACATTTTACGAAACACAATTACAGATTTACGCATTAACACAGATTTAACAACTTTGTCTCGCGCAACATCGGATTTCCCGTCTAAACCAACGCATTTGATGTGAAATATAAGTTGCAAGTTACAAAAATAAATTTAAAAAAAAAAAATAATTGTATTTATTTTAAGAAAAAAAAAAAGGGACAAATGTACTGTCATGTTGTGTGGCAAACAAATTTCACTACATTTAATTTTTATTGACCGTCATTTGACCGTTTTACCATATTTACTGTTAAACCGTAGTACTTTAGCGGGCTGAACGATGAGCGCCGCAGGCGAAGTACTTTGGCAATGAGCGCCACAGAAAAAATGCCGGACGAACAAAACGAAAACCAGGCGACAGCAATATAACCACGGAAAACACGTACCGATAATCCGCTAAGACGCATACCACACATTATCCGCCATTTTAGGATAATGCGGAAGTACACAGCTACGTTAACGGTTTCGGATCGCGCACGCACACCATTACACTGCACACATTCAGCACGCTTACACAGCACCTCCACACCACTAATGCTGCAGCAACATCAACACAGATTGCCAGCTCTTCAACACAATGCATAAAAATACGTAAATTCATTTATTAATTTGATTTCTATATTTCAGTACTACACACAAAACAACATTAGCTACCTTACAATTCCATATGTATATTAATAACTAAACAACTTTTAAAACATACACATCTCATTGCCGTCATTTTGTGACGGGCAATACGCTAGTATATATATATATATATATATATATATATATATATATATGTGTGTGTGTGGACATTTGTGGTTCCATTTGCATGTCCCGGCTCAGCTTCCCAGAATGTAATGTAATAACTGTTTTTCTCGGAATTCTGAGCAGGAAGCAGGTTTTTAAACTTGTTTTAGACATTCAAATGTGAACACAGATGTACTATTTATTTACTTACATATATATACAGACATCCTATATTCAAAGGTGTCTCTATCTGTAAGTTCCTGACATACTGTATATATCTATGCATGTAAATATGTTCATAGAAAAGCACATGCTTGAGAAGATTTGGTGGATGCACCGATTAGAGTTCACTGGGTTTAATGTTTGTATTTTTTTTATAAATATGTGTACATACATGTAGCCCAAAATTAAGTTTATTTCCATTTGTTTGAATGTTAACATAAGTCCTATAACGTGTTTAGGATATTAATAGGGAGACTTAATATTACATGATTATATATATAGCTGTGGATCTTGCGATGTTGGTGACGTTTGGACGCAGATGTGTCCCTCGCGAAGCGAGGCTAGTCAGCGCCGTCACACAAAAAAAATGTACAAAAAATTCTAACACACTCACACACAGCACAGGGGGAGACACAGGAAGCCTGGGAGTGAGGTTGCATGCAAATTACACCCATATATGGAGTATTTGGTTACTCGATAAGCGCCTAAGCGAGGAAAAAATGGAGGATGAAAAACGCAAAATTTCAGAAACAGCATGAAAATGAGGCTCAGCAACGCCAGGCTCGCAAAACTTACACGACACTGAAGACAGTTATACTTACACGAACAATGCCAGGCACACGAGACTTAGAAAATACATGATGGAGAACCCAGTAACACTTACACCAACAACGCCAGGCACGTGGGACTTAGAAAATACAAGACGGAGAACCCAGTAACACTTACACCAACAACGCCAGGCACGTGGGACTTAGAAAATACAAGACGGAGAACCCAGTAACACTTACACCAACAACGCCAGGCACTGGGGACTGAGAAAATACATGACAGAGAACCCAGTAACACTTACACCAACAACGCCAGGCACGCAGGACTTTGAAAATAAAACCAAGTGCAGTCACCCAGCGCCATGCAAACATTCAGCTTACAGAGGAGAAAGACACAGGGAAGGGATAGGTGGGAGATGCTGCAAAGAGACACATGGCATTCCCAAGCACTAAACTTGCAGGTTAATGAACATTGCAATGAGCGGCCCATACAGTAGGCGAGAGGAAAGTCTCGCAATGAGTGCCGCAAGCGGGAGATTCTTGCAATGAGCGCCAAAGGTGCTCATAGGACCAATAGCCTCACATTGTGTGGCAAACATCATTGCCAGCCTTCCAATTTTAATCCTGTTGTTTTTGACGGGCAATTTCCTAGTTTCATATAACAAATAAGGTAAACTATCTAGTATAATTTGGTAAAAGAAGAACATTTGATTCCTGCTACCTGATAAAGTCTTAATAATGGTCAGAATATATTTATATCGTAAAATATAAAACATAGTAACAGTTAGTCACCTTGAGAATGGTGCCTTATATATTGATATTTTCTGTATGTTTTCAATAAAAGTCCCGGAGTAAACATCTGTATCTCCAGTTTTGCAAGAGATAACAAACATGTTGACGCTGTGGGGCTAGTTAACTAGAATGGGAAATGATCTCTACATTGAAAACGATATTCCACCGAATACGAATCGACTACAGAGGTCTCATCTTATACATGAGAGAAACCTCTCACCCCAGTGAATAACGAATAAGAGAGGTACTTACAAATATGCCTGCAGTGCCTCTGCAATTAAGTTCTAGGCTGTATATTTGTGACTGGTTTTGTCAGTATCATTTTGATATAGTTGTTAAACTTCACACTGTAAATATTTTCTTGACTGTATCTTAATATTAGAAATGTGTTGCTATACTTACTAGCCTGGAATAGGGTGTCTTTTAATTCGCGTTCACTAATCTGTAAGGTTGCAAAAAAGGGTGTCTCAATGAATAATAATATGAATAGAAAATAACCTCAGAAACCAGTTTGCAACCTCAGAGAACCTTATTAAATCTTACAAAGAATAAGACAATTTTGAGGTTTGAGCTGCTCCACTAGATTATGGGCCAGAAGGATGATCTTGCACCCAGGCTAAAAGTTGCCAGCTTGCCCCTTTTGGCAGACAAGTAAAACTGATACTGGTAACGTGTTCACTGCTTAACAGGGGCAACTCCATGGGGTAGTTAGGCATTTGACACATGTAACTTTTGATCTGAGTGACACATCATGCAATTTTCCTTAGAATATTTATTATTCACATTATTCACATTAACTGTTTCTTCAGGCAGTCCTACAGGACATCACCCAGAGCATTGGGCTCAAATGGAGTGATGATAGAAGGACAACTGCCCCAACCCTGCTCCCTCTCAATACACACAGATTTACACTAAGAAACAGGTGCCTCCTGTATATTCTGTTTTCTGTACAATTAATTGCGAAACATTTTGATAGATTATCCACCTCTGTCATCAAAAATGTCATGGAGTTGGGTTCTCTCATAGAAACTAATGAAGAACACTGTACAAATAATTAGAACTATGTGCCAAATTTGTGAATTTTGCGAAAATTATGTATATCAAAATAAATAATAAATCTAGAAAAAAGGCTAGTACAATGTGTATCAAATTTTAAAAACTAGACAGAGTGTGTGACAACTCCACCTTAAGTTCAAATATAAATATATATATATATATATATATATATATATATAGTAAATAAATAGTACATCTTTGTTCACATTTGAATGTCTAAAACAAGTTAAAAACCCTGTTTCCAGCTCAGAATTCCAAGAAAAACTGTTATTACACTGCATTCTGGGAAGCTAAGCCGGGACATGCAAATGTACCCACAAATGCCTCACTCTTCAATCCATAGCCCATTTTAAACATAGCTTCCTTTAAGCTTATGCCTGCTGTATTACACAGCTTGTATGCAAAGTCAAGGTCGGATTGTACACAAGCTGGGAATCCTATCCATGTACAGCTATTTCAAGCTTACTGGCTATCATCAGCATGGAGCGGGATCATAGCTTGTGTTGTGGACTTTATGAGTAGGTAGTTCACCACAACAATCGTTTAATATATGGTGGGCAAAAGAGCGATAGAAGCCCTCCACCGTACAGTAGTACAGTAAATAAATAGTACATCTGTGTTCACATTTGAAGGCCTAAAACAAGTTTAAAAACCTGCTTCCAGCTCAGAATTCCAGGAAAAACAGTTATTACACTGCATTCTGGGAAGCTGATAAGTTTTAACAGGAATTCAGCTTATCTAATGTGATTTAATTTCAGTGAATATAGAAAGAATAAAGACAGAGGTCACCATTGCAAAATTAAATGTACATTTTATAGGCCATATTTAAATAAAATGGAATAGAGAATAATATTTTGAACTTAGCGTAGAAAACACGATGAATCTACATATACTAATCAAAGTATAGGAATTTAGCATCTCTAATGTTCCCCTTTAAAACACGACAAATCTCATTAAAATACCTTCTCTGTGTTGTTGCTCGTGTAAAATTTCACAACATAACCTGTTGTTAAAAGTACAATGAACATTATTTAAACAAACAAACAAATTGTTTTCCAAAATTTTAATTGATTTCATAATGTAGATTTATTAAAGTTTAGCAACTCAGAAGATTTTCTCTTAAGCCACAAGTAATAGTTTTGACATCAATGTCAACTAGGCTTAAGTCAGCATGTCTCTTCTGATACGGCAATTTACTTGGCTTTATGTTGTCAATTAGAATTCCACATTCCTGCTAAGTCAATACAATTAGATTACTACAGAGACTTCATTACAGCCATGAGCAGGACTGCAGCTGAGGTGTCTACAATTTTCTCCCTATGATGCCAACACAGCTTAACAGCTATTAGAACAAATGCCTATAACATTACAATAAATCTTGTTTTCTTAAACATTGTTTCTTAGAAATGCTAGTAAACAGAAAACTCAATCAGTAGTTAAGTCAAATTGTGCAATTTTCATAGACGCCTCTTATTTAATACAGTTTAGCAAATACAATTCCACAACTTGGCTATTTTACACAGGTACTCATTATACTATTCACAGAAAGTATTTTCCACTGTTATTGTATTTTGGCAAAATAATTAAACAAATAAGAACTATTTAATTTCCCAACCCAACTAGCCAGTATGACGGTTCCAAATGTCAATCCTAGCGCTCAATATTCATGACTTCTTCTCCTGCTCTCATCAAAACCTCTATCTTTCAAACATGTGCTTGGAATTTAAACTCTGATATATATATATTTAAGATGAATGGTACAATAATATGAGCATTTACATTTAATCTAAATGAGAGGGATTTCCTTGATCCCTACCTTTGCCACACTTCCCTTAGGGGTATATATGTATATGAATACTGGGAGAATATATCTGAAATTGGGGCAACAAAACAGAGAGGACTGAAAGCCCCAACGATAGCCTGGGTTATCATGGTAAAATATTGCCCAATATACAAAATGAAGATCATGTAATCATTTAATATATTAGACTATTATATATGTAATTGGACAAACAAGGGAAATATAGTGTGAACATAGTAATTCCCAATTCAGAAAAAGAAAACCCCACAATTGAAGCTGCTATTACAATAATATTACCATCTACCTCTAGTTGCTTTAAACGTGATTATGAAATATATATCTCTCTCTCGAGGATCTCATTATTGTCTCCCAATTTATTAAACAAAGGAATTCAAAGAAAAAGGAAATACGGTAAGTCATCTATGGAAATAGATATAGATAATATTACACAACAGACTAGTGTAACTATTTTCCTAATAAAATTCATATTCATTATTATTTCACTATAATTACTAAGGGTGATTATTCTCCTTTTAGATGTTTTTAATCTTCTTTTAACTCCTATGTGTGTGCCGCTGTCCTTTTTGTGTTAAAGGATAAATAACTGTAAATATGTAAAAAAGTAATTTTAGATTTTTTACCCCCTTTTCTTTGTTCTTTAATTATTTTTTTTGTAGATCACAATTCACCCCTTCCTTTCATGTACTTATGAAATGGAAACACATTTTAAGTTAAAAAAATAATAAAGCAAAATAATAAAAAACATAATTTTTTGTTCTATACAATTCTGCTATTCTAGCCTCTTCATCTTTTCAGTTGAGAAAAACAGTTTATTAAAAATATTTAAGTGTGGGATCTCCTCTGAAATTGCTCTGTTTACCAAGATAATCCAACCATGCAACTTCTTCTCATCTTTGAATCTGTTAAGGGAACTCCATGAATCCAAAATCATGCAAACCCATTACACATGTTTATAACCTCAAGACCCTCAATGGACAAAGGCAGAGAAAACAATTTTAGTGTAATTTTCTCACAATATTTCTGGTCTATTGTTACAATGTTTGGGAAAAACTGATCTATCTAATGAACTATCTGCATGTCTTAACTGTTACATTTAACATAAACTTTGAAGAAAATTGTTTAACTTTAAATTATACTATATTTTGTCTTCGTCTAAAAGTTAAACTATTTAAAATACACAGAAAGTTATATTTTTTTACTTTTGTTTTTAATAATTATAATTGAACATACGGAGCCTTATTTCATTCCAAAAATTGCAACAGTTACAGATCGATTTAATTGAACAAGCCCGCAATTTTGGGCCGAGGTCTAAAACCGTAAACCATGAACCCGTACATAGCATGTTAGGTCATGATCATGATCAATGAAGCAAGCCCGTAAGTTACAATTTAGAAAGAGCCAATAGTAAATGAGCCCGTCATCATGAAATTAGTTAAACATGTGTTTTAAATGACAATCAATTAGCGTTTAGAAGTCCAATATGCGATCAGGCTTGCAATCCAGCAATGTAAAAATAAATAAAAATTAATGGCCAAACTCTTATATTCCATGTGGGTGGGCTAATATGTACTGTGTTAACTCCTTGATTCCCGAGATTAAGATAACACGGAAATTAAATGTAAAAAAAAAACATTTTTGTTGCAGATTTGCGACCTAGAGACTGTTGTGCAATTAATTCAAATGTCTTTCATTGCTTTCCCAGTATTTTTTAAAGTCCAGTATTGTGTTTTTATTAGCTTTTATAGTGTTAAGAACAGGTGTTTAACCCACATGCGGGTCCTCTCTAGTACTCGTAGAATTTTTTATTACATTTGCCATTTACAAGTTTGAAGGCAATTGCGGGCTTGTGGAATTGTTGCAATTAAATTTCGATTTGTGATTTTAGTAATTGTAATATTTGCAGGCTTGAAAGATCAAAGGCTAAAATCGGTCGGGGTGTCGGTTTTTACAAGCCGTAGGAGTTTTCAGCCTGTAGCTTGCAAATAGATTGCGGGTAGCTAGAGGAGGCCAATTACATTTTGGTAACTTTTGAGAGCTACATTATGTGCTTCGGTAATTGCGATTTTGACATTTTAATAGGGCCCATATTCTATTAAACTATTAACATTGGGTTAAAATAGATATTTATGACCCCAGCCTAACTACATCTATTTTTGGATATGATCTGATTTTGAATACTATACTACTAAGTTTGCTATCACTTCAAAAAAAATCAAGTCCCCTTAATAATTAAAAAAATTATGCTTAGACACATTTATTTGTAAGGCAGGGAAATATTCCTTCTTTTAGAAGTTTAATGAATTTTTTGACTTGCACCAATTGATATTGCACCAATTGATATTTGGAATATATTCTGCTCTCATCTAAGAATCAGAATATTTATCTACAATAAAGTTTTATTAAACACACAAAAAAATCTTCATCTACAGCATACATTGTCATGTAACTTCATGACCTTTAACTGGACCTTAGGTACCCTAACAAAATAGTCAGATTTCCATCTTCACCAAGAGAACTAAGCCAACAATCTGATTATCGATGGAAGACTAGTTCATCTAAGTGTTGCAAAGGTACAGTTTATTTGTCGATTTTTTATTTTTCAGCTATTCCTAGTTTTCTTCAATAAGTTTGAATCTCTTTTAACTTATTCATTCACCTTGTCCTGTAACTATATATACTTTTCTATGTGGAGTTCACAGCATATTTCTTAATTTATTTGTCATCACATTTAAACCTTTCTTGTGGCTTTGACCAAATGATTGCTGCCCACTGCTTCAAACCTCTTTGATGAAGATGAAAGGTCTCTGTGAACCGTATACTGACAATGCACTAGCTTTTCCTTTCTCCTGACATTCAGTCGTATTTGATCTTAAATTTAATGTATAAATATTTTTTGTCTATGCACTCTATTTTCTTTTAGTGTCACATTGCAACTTCTTACCTTTTCTGATCTTTTAATTCACTGTTTCTTTTTCTAAAACACATTTTATCAAGTGTATATATGTTTTGTTTGTTTGTAACCTGTGCAAAATCCCAAGTTTGATCTTGAAAATTAAATCAATTATTAAAATATTCTGAGTGATCATTTACCTTGCCCATAGCACAGACAAGTACAATGAAATATCTGCAACAATATACAGTATACACCACTTTTTAGCTTACTAAAGTAATATATTAATGTTTTTGTAAGCAGAAGGATTGAAACTGCTAGAATGGACAAGAGGTTGGCAATTAGGATTTAAAGTCAATAGATACACACGATTAGAAATGAGGCACAAAAATGTAAAGGCAAAATATACTGAGGCATTTACAACAGTATTATGATAGCAATAGGAAGGGGACCTTGAAATCACTATTCCAGCTAAATTTAAAATAGGAAATCAAGCTACAGAAAGACATAAAAGTCAAAAATGACAGCTGAAATTAAATAATGTATGTTATACTACTTTGCAGATAGCTTGGATAGCTTTTTGGAGGTTGCCACTGCAAAGACAAACTCAAAAGTATCTTTGCATGCTTAGCATATTGTTGCTTTGCTATCTGTACTCCTTTGCTTATTTATTTCAGGTAGATATTTCTCTGATTCTTATAAATATGCAGAAGTTAGAAGATTGCTTGTAGGGTATAATGGTTAGTTTTGTTATATTGTTTACAGTTTTTCATCTTTGGTTGGTTGTAATTGTTGCTGGTGCCTTTGAGCTAATAGAAAACTGGGTTGTAAGTGATTTAGAGCCATATTAAATTCCAGCCTCATAAGTCCAAGGTGAAGTCCGTAAGGGCTGCGTGCTTCAAATTTGGCAGTTTTACATCACTATTAAATTAGAAGTGCTGCGAGCTACAAGCGAGACGCTATTTCGTAAACCATTTCTCGGCCGTCTTGGTTGCGTGCTCGAAACCAAACAATTAAGCAATCACTTAGTTACGGCTTCAGACGGAGCCAATGGAAAAAGAGATTGTTAGCGTTACGTCACTTAAAAGGGGAGGGTAGATTCCAAAGTCCTATGTGCTTCATTTACAGTTTACGATCGCACCCACATTCCAGATATAGTGCAATATAAATAATGCCGTGAATATGATATTCTATTACTTGCGAGTTACAGTATATGTTGTAACACATTGATTGCAGGGATCGATATAACATAAAATATAAACATGAAATAAAGAATTTTTCGGGGGCAAATTTGCGGGCTTGAGAATGTTATGCTATCAATTCTAAGATCTAACCTCACTTTCCCTTATAATAAATGTACAGTAGAGTGTTGTTATTTGCATTACAAGTGCTACGTATTGTACTTTACCCCCCTTGTGGGTGCTCTCGAGCACAGGATGGCCTTTAGGCTCCATTTGCGTATTACGGGCTTGCTTGGAAGTGATCACATTGCAATTTAATAGCTGAATTAGTAGCAGTTAAAGGCTCGTCGGATCAAAGGAATTACGTGCGCAAAGTTCAATGTTGCTCAGCACATAGACTATTCTCGACCTTCCTGCAGTTTAACACGCAAAGTTCGGTGCAAACAACGTTACAGGGCTAATTTAATACCCGTAACACGTAAATTTGGAGGTGCAAGCTACGTTTTAAAACGTAGCTCCAATTTAATGAGGCTGTTAGATTTTAAGTTTGCAAGTTTTCAATCTTGCGCGTTGCTTTGGGGAAAGCACTATGGACACAGGATTCTAAGCTCAAAGACAGGGCCCTTCATCTTTTGTGTTAATATTGTTTTGCCTTGATCACAATGTATGTATAGCGCTATACTATATGTTGGCGCGTTACAAATAAATAATAATAACAAAAATTATAATTTCCGGGTGTTAATAACTGAAAGTTACAGTGAAGAATTGTCATAGACTGATTTGTCCACATTGGCAGTAGTTGTTTTCTTGTTCAAGGGTTGTTCTAAGAATTTTTGTAGAGTGTACAAAAATTCATTAGTTCTGGTATATCTGTTTCCTATAGTTCTGTTATATCAAGATTAAACATTGGAAGAGCCATAAGTATTTCTTAGAATGCTCTTTATTAGGGTGTATAAGGTATTGCAAGATTTTAAATAAGTGATACTTGGAGATTAATGTAGGCTGCAACTGTACAGCCCCTATCAGGGGTGTAGGAGCCAGAATAATTATGGGGGGGATACAGCTCATTGTATACACAAAGTGTAAAAGTGTAAAATAGCTGATTTATACATACATACGTACAAAAAAAAATCTGGAGGGGTCCCCCCCAGTTCCTACACCCATGCCCTATATATATATATATATATATATATATATATATATATATATATATATATATATTATTGTTAGTTTCATGTCAGGATTTACTTAGCATATTGCTGAAATGTCAAAGGACATGGCTGCAAGCAGCATATTAGGACCTACTTAGAATGTCGCTGAAATGTCAAAGAAAATTACAGTATGCCACGCGTGTTTTATACTTTTATAAAGTATATTTACTAACCACAGAAAATAAAATAATAATGTCAATAACATATCATTTATATCTGACCTCATAGTGTTAACTTACAGTTAAGGTAATTAGGTGTATAATATGGTGTTGACACAGATGCTTTATACTTTTTAACTTGACCTAAATTATTGCTTTTATCAGTCAGAATGTATGAGGTTTATCTTTTTTTAAAAACTAATGAACTCTAAGTACCGGTAATAGTAATTAATAGCCGGGTTCACAAAGCGCATCCTTATCCTGTTTTTCCAATATTGAGTCTATTTTCAGATTTGGGTCAAATAAGTGCAACATCATATAATGACTATAAAGAGGCTTAGGATCTAGACATAAGCAATACTATTTTCCAGCTGCAGACATCTGTACCCCTTTGATATTGACGCATCAGAAAATTTAATTCTTTAGCAATCATCCCTTAAAACTAGATTAGGCATTATCGAAAATATTATGGAGGAAAAAACTGTTACAGCATGTGGTAATGATCTGTGATAGGACCAAAGCCTTAAAGATTTAGTTTAGCAAATTTAAACTCCTACAAGAAAATTCACAGTAGCAATAATGCACATTGAAATAATATTATTCTCAGATGAGCACAGTTAACAAAGTAAGAGTATTTCAAATCATTAAAGGTACAAAAATAAAGAGACAGTGTTTTGTCATATTATGTAAAACCCTCATTGAAGTGGGATAGCTTTTAATTATACATGTCTCAAAAGCAAATATTTCTTAATTGAATTGAATAGACATGGTTCAGTTGATGCTTACTGGAGCATGTACTTTCAAGTACGTGCAGTCAAAGATAATCAATCTCGCTAAGATCCTCAAACTCAATTTTTATATATCATAGTTGGATCATTTATTTAACTCACCCATTTTTCTCAATGCTTTCTTCTTTCTGGCTCTGAAATTATTCTCATTGTTTCCCTAGTACTGAATTATAAATACATGGTATTAATTTCACCAGTGTAGAACACTGCAATATACAGCTCATTTTATATATATATATTTTACAAATATATATATATATATGTGTGTGTGCTAGCGACTTGCCCGTCAAAAAATGATGGTCAATAAAATTTGAAGCCATGGCAATGCTGTTTGGCACACAATGTTAAGCTTTTTTATACTCTAAGGCCCTTCGGCGCTCATTGCGAGCCTCAATAGCCTGAAGAGGTAACTATCTCTTTTTATTGTCCTGCAGCATATAATGTCCAGTTGGACTGTTGGTGGCCTGAGGAGATAGTTTTATGAATGTCCCAACTGTGCATTAGGAAAAGGCTGCATGCGCAAGGGCAAACCGTTGGTTTATATGTGGAAAGCTCTACTTTAGATGCATAATGTTGTTAGTTGCAAGTTAGGGTTGTAAAATACCGTTGTTTGTCTATGTGCTATGCGGTTCGCGAGCATTTACCTTCCTTTGTAATAGTGTATTTTGTACCTTGTACGTGAAAGTGGTACGCGGTTGTCGGTGTTTTTCACGGTCCAGGGTGATATAGCCTCTTTTTCTTTTTGTTTGGCCGCCATTTTTATTCTCGCTTAGCCGATTTTCAAGTGCCTAAACTCGGCAAAATCTACTTAAATTTGCGTTCCAACTCACTCCCAGACGTCCTGGCTGTTCACCCGTGCTGTGTGTGATGTTTTTGTTATATTTTTTTTTTTTTGTTTTTTGCTTTGCACGGTTCAGCCGTTACCTTTGTATTTTTCCTATCTCGTATTTTTTTTTCTAAGTCCTGCGTCTCGTATTTTTTTTTTCTAAGTCCCCCTTTCATCAACTGCTTGCAGCCTAAGGCGATCCTGCGTTTCCTAAGTGTTTGGAGGCTAAGTGGACCTCTCTGTGTCAAGTCAAGTCTCCAGACTTGACAAAGAGAGGTCTACTCTTGAAAGCAAATCGTCATAATATTTATGAATATGTTTGTCCAATAAAAAATGTGTTACTCTTAGTTAAACAGAACTCAAGCAACCAGAACTCTAAAGCAACTAGAAAAAAATGGAATACTGTACTAAATAAAAATACAAATTTACAGGGCTCAACAAATGCCAGGAGCCAGGTTATCATGCCACAAAATGCAGGCACCTAGATTGCATCCACTGTATGTCTTTACAATCCAATGTTACCTGGAAGCAGACAGGCATGAGTGACTGAGCCAGTGCAGTGTTGGGTTTACATTCCCCGGGTTCAGCACCACACCCTCCAGCCGAACGTACCTGTGTGTAAGTGAGGAGTGAAAGCTGCTGCTGTGAGAATAACCCTAACTGACGAATATACTTAGCAGAGCATCCTATGTGCAGCTAATCTAGGCCTCACAGCAACCAGAAACTACATTTATTCAGTATCTACCAATCCCCAAGAGTCAACTGAAATTCTACTGCAAAAAAAAATCATATTTCTACTATCAGTCTCTATAAGTTGCCCACACCAATGTCATTCACAGTTACTTATAACATTTATGTAGTATCTGGTTCCATTTTGCAATATTGCAATATCAAGTCCAGTGATGAACAACTTGGTCCTAAGAGGGTTACCAACATGCTCGGATTGCAGTAGACCACAGGTATATCAATCAGAATGAATGAAACTGTGTAAGAGAAACTGAACATACAAGCAGCGTGATTAAAAAATCCTGCACTGTTGTCAGCCAAGTTGCCCATCATTGATATAGTCATTTGCTTGACCATCTTCCAGCAACAACCATATTTGCTTTATTTTTTTCTATGCAGGCTGACCTCCTCCCTAACATTCTATAACTACTGTCCTCAAACATGTGACACAGATTGCTTGCTGCTCCTTATCACAGCCTATAGGGTCAGCTTAAAGCTCATGCAATAAAGACTGTTATTAGTTGACAGCTTTATGAGTATTGTTTATAAAACTCAAGGGGCAGTCTAGTTGAAGTGATGACAAGTTAAATATTTAATTACTTTAATTAAATATATAACATTTCCTTATATGCATTATTTCCCATCTTATTGCCTCCATGTTGTTGTTTTTTTACTGTAACAGAAAATATAAACATGTCAAAAAATATAATCCCTATAACTACATTAGGTGAAATATTCCTGCCATGCATATTCCTAAGAATGATATTATATTAGACATTATTATACAGTTTGTTTTATTTAGATTTAGAGCTTATTTGTTAAAATAAAGAAACCTGAGAACTGAAACAGGTCAAGGTTATGAAATCACAAGAGCTGCAACTCTTAAATACAGCCATATCTATTTTTAACAACAGGAGAGAGCAAATTGTTCCTAGAATATCTATGTTCATTAATTATTCCAGATGTTCTAGTCAAAAATAATAAAAGCTGCAAAAAAGATACCATTGTAAATTGTTTGTCCTGGCACTAGAAAAATTGAGTATGGATGTGAAAATATTAATTTTAAAATAAATATTAAAAAGCAAAACCTTTGATGTAATAAAATAAAAATGTAACTTACAAATCATTTAGGTAATATCTTTTGTATGTACTGGTTTATTAACAATAAATGCACAAATTGGTAAAATAAATATCAAATGCACGTATTTTGTTATGAATCTATATACACACTAGAAATGAGACACACTATGCGGGAAAAAATTAATGAAAATTAATTAACTGGTAAAATTACTATGTGGCTAAGACATACAAATCTAATATAAAATGCAATTTGTTGTAACAGTATATGGATAACAGTGTCATGATATCCATCTTGGGCTTAGATTCTCTCTAGACTTTCATACGGCATATTTGGTTGCACAACACCACGTCTTAATGGTTAACAGGGAATGCGTTTGTGTGTGCAAACACATTTTTTTCTGATAAACCAACTGACGTGTGAATGCTGCCATTTGTGTGACAAGGCCTGTCCATTTTCTATTATGTACTCATTTATAATGATTATTAGGTAAGATACATACAGAATTTATTTCAGCCAGGTAAGTCTACATAGTACATGTAAGCAACTGTACAACAAATGCATTTAGGCATAACATTTGTGTGAATACAGATGAAGTAAACTGAAACTGAAAAAACAAATGAATACTAGTTTGAATCATTTGTAATCACACAGTTTTTAATCTATATCTTGGTATGCCTGTGGTTACATCATGAGAAGTTGACTTACTTTTGACCACAACCATCCAGTTTTCTCATATCTTCTGACTGAACTATTAATAACAACCTTGGCTCCTGATCATGACCATCCTTTGATATCAGCCAGCCAAGAACTTGGGAAAAAAAGCATTACTATTTTTCTCAAATTGGACCTCTTGTCATGCTAATCACTCCTCTGTCAGAATTATAAGCACAGGTGATAGAGCTTACCAACAGGGTCTTATTGTTCAATCAGAATACTGGAGCTGCAGCCAGCATGCTCTGTCTGTGGTGTGTATTATGTGTCAGCGGACCTGAACATGAAGTTTAAATTCAAGCAGAGGGAAAACAGACTTTGCTGAGTTGTTGGATTGTCCACTACAAATCATTCCTGTATTTATGTCCCTGTTTCTGATTTCTTGGTATCTGGTTTTGGTTTTGTTTATTGGTCCTTTTTTTGGATTACTGCCTGGACTTACTTTTTGGCTTGTTTATTGATTCTTAATCTGCTCTGCCTCCCACTGTCCATGGACTGATTTGGACATGATTTAAGCTTCTACTGATAATATTGGATACTTCTGTAATGAGAATCCAAATACCTGCTGTTATTGTTTATATCTAGACAACAGTTTATGGAACAGTCACTACTCTCTCTCACTCTCTGTCTTCAGTGTCCACCTTCTCTCTGACAAATACCAGTCTTATAATCTTTACAACATGACATTTTCACAAAGAGATGTAATAACTCAAGATTGGTGGGAGAACAATATCAGTTACAGATGAAATTTTCCTATATAAATATATTCATCTTAAAACAGTCATGGCGAATGGTAAGCCTTACTAGATGGTAATCTTTACTGAATGCCAATCCTTACTAGAATCATGAAAAATACATCTAATACAAGGGTAGGTAATTTTGGTCCTTGAATGCCAAACTCAGGGCTGGTTTTCAGTATATTTTTTAATTGTTGAAAAAAATAGTAAAACCTTATTTTCAGTATAGAGGATTTAAATAGATCTGGACAACTGCAACAAAGAGAAGAGAAAAACCCAGATTGCCGGAAGTTGCATATATTCACAAAATGGATACAAAAGTAGTTAATCTCACATTCTCCATTGCAACTCAATGTACGCCTTTCAGAGCTTTATGTGTATTTAGGAACAGGCCCCTCTCGGCTAGTTTCTCTACTTAGATTTGGTTTGCTATCTGTGGGCTATAGTGATCGATACCAAGGGTGCCAGTCAGGAGGTAATAAGGATAATTTATTCTGAGCTCTTATTTCCAGACTGAGTTTCCTTAATGAGGTTTTTGCAGAAATGTCACTCTATTTGCGTTTAAGGATAGGCTGACTGACTGGTTTGACCACTCCTACCAAAATGTTTTATCAACAGGAAACCAGAAAGGTGTCAGACCATTCTTAAATGCAAAATAACATAGGAGGACATTGAAAAGATTAGTTTCATTAAGTAAAATAAATGTAATTATTTTAAAAAGTGATAATTGAAAAAAGACAAACTGGAAAATAGTAATTTAGTACAGTATGTATAGCTTTCATATGGCATTTTTGAATAAGAACTTTATAAACACAGATTTAATATTGTTACATGCTTATAATAAATTGCGCCATTTTGTATCCATATACATTTGATGTCAATTGTCATTGCAATCCTTGATGTTGTCAGGTTTCTAAGATTAGTGATATATTTTACTTTTCAGCATATTAATTAAAATCTGCATCAAAACACCATAAACATCTGATGGCTCTAAACAACTTTACTAAGTACTGATTTTCTGAGTAATACTAGTGTACATTAAATTCATCAATACATTTTACACAGCTGCTGTCTAAGTGGTATTGAACAAATTGACATACAACTTAAATTATCTATTAAAGGTAATGGCTTGGGAAAGGTGCAGTGTATAATATGAAGACTGATCAAACAGTCAATTGCTACTATTGATTTTACCTGAAAAGAAAGGCTTCTCAAATGCAACAAAACACAAAACTTGATGATTGGCAAGGTATGCATTTAATGCAAAATGCATACAATCAAGTTTAGTGAAACATAACTAAAGATCTATATTTTAGTCAGATCACTTCATAAATATATAAATATTTCTACTAAATTAAATTACAAATAAGGAGCCTGATTCAATTGAGCAATCATCAGTTACTGGAACCTGTAAGTGAAGCCGTAAGTTAATTTGCTATTTAATTGGTGTCTTTTTGCGGGCTCCAAACCATTTACTTGTTACGGGCTTAAAAACTTTGTAGTGGTAAACCCGGAACTTACAGCCTCCCGAAGCATTTTATCTTTTACATCTAAAATCGCAAATCGCTTTTCAATTGCTCCAATTTCCCCAAGCCCGCAAATGTTTTCACACCCGTAAACGGCAAATGTAGGAGAAAATCCTAAGAATGCTAGAGAAGACCCGCAAGGAGTTTTAACGACTGTCCGCAGCACTGTAAATGCAAATAACAAATCAATACTGCACTGTAAATGACGAGGAAAGCGATGAAAGATATTAGAATTAATTGAACGACAGTCTCAAGCTTGCAAATCGGCAATACAAAATCATATCTTATTATGTGTCATTTCAGGGTTAAATCAATCTTGGGAATCAATGAGTTAATACATATCAGGCCATCCATATGGACTAGAACAGTATTGGTATTCATTTTTATTATTTATATTTTGAGGGTTTGATTTTGAGTCCCATCTCATATCAGACCTCCGAACCTAATTGATTGATATGTAACCTCCATGTTTTAATGCTGTAATGATGACAGTCTCATTTTCTATTGGCTGTTTCAAAATGGGTGGTTACGGCCTTGCTTAATTGATCATGTTCCCACCCTGAAATGCTACACACGAGTGCATGGTTTACAGCTTCGGAGTTCGGCCCGAAAGCCGAAACCGTAAACCATGCAATCGTAAGTAGCATTTCAAAGCCTGATCATGATCAATTAAGCAAGGCCGTAACTACCGATTTAGAAACAGCCAATAGAAAATGTGATCGCCATAATTTCATCAGTAAAACATGGAGGTTACTCGTCAATCAATTAGCGTTTAGAGGTCCCATATGCGTTCGTCAATGTACAAAATATTAGAAATGAATTGCGATACTGTTTTAGTCCATGTGGGTAGCCTCATATGTATTAACTAATTGATTCCTGAGATTGAAAAAAAATGAAACATAAAAATAATTATTTTATTATTGCAGATTTGTGAGCTTGAGACTGTTGTGCAATTAATTCTAATGTCTAACATCCCTTTTCCCGTCTTTTAAACTAGATTTAACTTAAATTGATATTTATTTGAATTTACAGTGCTACGATCAGGTGTTTAACCCCCTTGCAAGTCCTGTCTGGTATTTGTAAGATTTTCTTCTATAATTGCCATTTACGGGTGTGAAAACATTTGGGGGCTTGAGGAATTGTAGCAATTGAATGGCGATTTGCAATTTTAGCGATTGTAACTTTTGCGGGCTTGAAAGATCAAAGCCTTACATGGGCTGTAAGTTACGATTTTGACAACCGCAGGGATTTTCAGCCTATAACCCGTAGATCGTTTGCGGCTCTCCAAAAGATGGCAATTGAATAGCAAATTAGTTTACGGGCTCCATTACGGGCTCCAGTAACTTACAATTGCTCAATTGAATAGGGGCCCATGTACCTAAATTATAAAGAAACTTTTCATTACTCAACTTTTCTTTACTTCATATTTTTTATAATATTTAAGATGGCATGTTTTGGGTTTTAGAGTATGTTTGTCACTTATAAGACATTCCAGTCTTGACTTACCAACCATCAAGGTTCAACTATTTCATATATTTCACTGGCCCCATTCAATATTTACCATTATATTAAATTGATATGATTAAGTATCATATAATAAGCAACGACAAATTTATTTGAAAAAAATATTTATTCATCTTATGTATATAATTATTTGAATTATTTATTTCTTACTAGACAATATGTTTGCTTGGAGAAAAATGCCTTTTATAAAAGATAATATATTTAAAGGCACATCCAGCTACTCTTAAGTATATGTCCCTTACTGGAAAATGTATCTATCTGGTAACAAAAACATATTAATGCTCAGTGTTTAAAATCACTTACAACATAACCATAAGATATGTTAACATGTATGAATATAATTAACCGCTATCTTTCAAAATTAAAAAAACATGAAGTTTTAAGGTACTCCAATGTAAATAAGATTATGTGGTGTACTCATTAAGATCTGTTTCTTCAAAATTTTGAACCATGTTCTATAAAAACAAACCTTTGCTCAAAATGCCCCACCCTGGAAATAATTAAGTATAGGTTGATTACATTGTATTTATTAAAAAACACCTTAGCTATAAACCTTTACTTTTGCTCTTCATTTGTCCCTTATTATATTAATATTTTTTTCCAACTTTAATGTTATAACCAACTTATCACAAATACTGCTAGGCTGTATTTGCAAGACTGTATAATTATGTAAAGAAATGCCATTCCAATAGCAATACCAGTGGTACAGGTGGTACAATGCACCATGGCCGTCCTCTGGGGGATCCAGTGCTGTTTATTTGTTTTCTCATTTGCTTCTGTAGATCAGTTTTACAGAAGCTTCACGTGGTGGCAGTGTGGAGCAGTTCAGCATGCTGTGGATATGTATCAGGGAAGAAGTGCGAAAGAACAAGGGCTGGATGATAGCAGAGCACAGAGGGATGAGTTCTGTGAAGTGGGTCCTGAGAAGGGTTGGGTGCTGTGTGGGAATGGATGCTGAGAGGGGTAAGTGCTGTGTGGAGATGGATGTTGAGAGATACTGGGTGCTGTGTGAAGATGGCTGCTGAGAGGGACTGGCTGGTGTAGAGATAGTGTACTGTTCTTCATGTATTCAGGGGGTAAGAAAAGGCCCCAGCTTTGGAAAGGAATCTTGGGGGGTAGTAGCTATGGTAAAGAGTCTTGGGGAGCGGTGCTGTTTTGGGAAGTGATCTTATGGAGGGACACTGAGTGAGTTGTTAACTGTGGGGGGAAGGGTGGCTCAATGTAAAAAAGTATTTTACAACCCTTGCCAATAATCATTATTCTTTATCCGCAGCTCAGCTCACTTATTAGCCAAATAATATAAATGTACATTCCTAACTGTTTATACTAGTGAATTACTTGTTGTTCTGTAGCCATTCAGTTATGTCTGACTTTCTTTGACCATATAGAAGCAGCATGCCAAGTACATCTGTCAGCCACTGCCTATCTGAGCTCCTTCAAGCTCTTGTTCGTTGCTTCTGTGACCTCATCTATCCATCTCTGCCTTTCCCCTTCTTTGTGAGCCTTCAATCTTTCCCAGGATTAGAATCTTCTTTAGGGAATCCTGTCTTCTTATAATATGGCTAAAATATGTGTGCTTTAGCCTCATGAACATAACTTCCAGTGAGCAGTTTGGTTTCATTTCCTGTAGTCTTGAGTGTTTGGATCTTCTTGCAGTCCAAGGAACCCTAAGCAGTCTCCTCCAACATCACAATTCAAAGGCGTCAACTCTACGGAGCTCAGTCTTCTTTATGGTCCAGCTCTCACATCCGTATGTTACCACTGGGAATACCATAGTTTTAACTATGAGGACCTTTGTTGATAGTGTCATATATTTACTTTCCATTCCTAACTGGCTACATTTTTTAAATGCCTAGACCAATTTATTGTTGCAAAGAAGATGCAACATGTTGACTGTTTTTTTTTATATATCAGCAGGTCATTTTACAAATGCATAACCCATATAGCATGACCATATTGTTAAAAGTTAATGTACAAGAACTCTGCAATTAACTTAGTTTTTTGAGGATGAGGTGTTAATATAAACATACATTAATCCATTCTTCCAGATTTAAGTTATTCACATTCTAGCATTACCAATGTGTTCAACGCCTTAAGTCCCAACTCTTATGACCTAGCAAAAGTAGGAGATATCTTAAATATACATTGATCATAAATAAATGTTTTTTTTATATAAATCCCGGAATATAACCTAATTAAAACATCTATCTCACATCTAACATCTATCTTAGGGCACTATAGTGGTCCTTTAAGTGCATGATGTGTTATTTTTAACTGCACAATTCCCATTGATAAACATTGCCCTTTAAACTATTAAATTAAGTCCAAAAATCACATTATTCTACTATATTATTATGACATACATATTTTCATGAAGCAAATTACAACATTGCTACATGTAACTAGTGAACTACAACCTTTTTGTGATGGTCTCAATAAAAATACATTTAAATAAAGGTAAACATGGTTAACATTTTCTATCAGTCTGGAAAGGTCTGTTTTATATCCACTAGATGTAAAAAAAGTTTTCTCTGCAGGGCTAGGTAACTAAACGATTTTATTAAAATAATCCCTTGGGCGAACATGAATTTGTTACATTGGTTACTCTTGATAAAATCTCTTACTCTAGATGATGCATTTTAAAAAGCATGAAAGTGATCTCTGGTCTCACACTATTTACTGTATCTGCTTTTGAAAGACAGCAGAACATTTACCATGGCATTTTACTTTCGTTGAATTAACTTTGTTTCCCCAAACCAATTGAATGTTCTGCTAAATCAGGAACACATCAGCCTCTGAAATGTTATTCTGTTAGCAAAGTAGAAGTGTTCATGCACTGACTTCTCTTTAATGTTATAATAGATGCTGTTACATTTGATTTCAAGCTGTCTCGATTTCTGAAGCCATATATGACATACTTATGCAAATCATTATATTACCATACATTCTGAACATAGTTGGACAAATATGAAAACTAATTCCAGACATGTAGATTTCCATAAGCAAAAAGTGACATTTTTACATCTCTTCCAATTTTAAACTATTTTTACGGTGGATTTCCACAGAGAAGAGAAAGGAAAATATTTTATAGCTTCTGTATGTCACTGAAATGATGGTTATTAGGAATTATTATCGCATAAGACATTATACTGCATGAATAGATATAGTTTTATTAAGTAAGAGTGCTCTCACTAAAAGGTGAGGCCTCTCCAATTACTGTATTATTCTGCAAAAGGAGTTATTAGCACAAATCCTATATACTTCACTTTTGCTCAGTAAACTGATGTATGCTGGTTGTATAATATCGCCGTGCTTTTAAAATATTAATAATAGAATATTAGATCTAATGCTTCGGATAAATTTATGAGCAGGTTTACCCCAAAAAATATATCTATGGCAGTGTATTGACACACATTTTTAAGTAAACCAGACAATCTAGTCTAGAGCGCAGTTGCAGAGTATGGCAATTTTATGGAGCCTAGTTCCTGGTGGGAATTTACTAAGAGGATGCTCATTAATCCGCAATCTACAGCAACACATTGTGCATTTAGGTCTTCATGTGATTTGCTAAATCTCAGGTATTATAAGTAGATCTGCAATGAGGTGCATTAATGCAAAATAATGACCGATGTAGCATTATGTAGCCCCCCCCCCCATCCACGCCTTTAACATCATAAACAGAGTAGCACATGCATGCTACAAGCTGTTTCTGTCGGTGCTATGAAATTCAGGTAAAAAACATACTGCTAAACTTGGATGCTCATGCACCATAAAAGTCACAGTAGTGGTTGGCAAATATACAATGGTTGCCATTAAGTCATTATTGACATAATAACAAACCTGGCAACATGTTAGTATGCCTATGCATTGTCATCATCACCACATATTAATAACTTTAAAAAAAAAGGTATTGTATATGGATTGGCTCAAAAACAATTAAACAATTATACTTCATCACTGATTGCCATAAAAGATAAATTAAAACTACTACAGAAAAGTTACTATGAAGCTACTATGAAGAACCACTTTGGCAATGAACTCTTGTAACCCTTCACTGCCAAAAATAAAAAAGCAGGTTATTAATGGTCCATGGCAAGACCACTCCCCAAGTCAGGATACAACACACAGAAATAGTCTCAAACCGTGCATATGTGAAAACTATCTCTCAACCTTTATTGGATGATCAAAACAACATATTTATACTCTCCAATACCACACCGTTGTGTACATTTGTGTATGTGTGATGTCAGCACATCTGGCTTGCAACCTTGGGCTATCAAAGCTCTTGAGATCAAATTCACCAGATATCTATAGCTGGATAGTGAAAAACCCTTTATGTTAAACTCAAGTGTTTTCTTAGGACTACTTGAAGTACATACATCTGTCTTGACCCAAGATCTGTTTGTGTGAGTGTGCAATGATCTGCAGATAACTTCTATGCAGAGCATTTTTACCAGTTCCACATATATTCTATATAACATTTTCCCTCTTATAATATATTATAACTAGGATACATAATAACCATGTACAGGCAACATATAACCACACAATAACACATAATACCAATGCAACAATGTCATGCTCCCTTGGCCATATTCATAAAATACTGGCATTATGAGTCCTTAAACAATTAAATCATGACAATTTCTCCCCCTTTCCTTTCCAGTATAGTATGGGAAGTGTATCCTGTTGGATAACTTCCCATCTATGTGACAGTCCATCCATGTGATAGCCTCAGTGACTCTCTGAGTTCCCTGCCTCCCCCTGTCTAGGGCGAATATTCACTCCTTCCCATTGGCCTAGTGACCTTCCAAAGCCCCTGGGGAGACATATAAGACAACTACCATGGAGGACCCTTCAAGGTAGTCCTGGGGAAACAGTACATCCCAGCTAGTAAGTCCAGCATAAACTTGGAAGGATCCTTACCCAGCAAAGCCCTCTCCTTCCAGGCTAGGGAGACCTCCTGTTCTGTTGATTCTGGATCAGTACTCAGTCCCATGGGTGAAAATGTAGAGTACACAGTTCCCTTTGTCAGACCTGAGCTTTCTCCTGAATAAACTGGGATGCTGGAGATGCAACATGGGCTAGTGACATTCTCTGGTGTCATCCATGCTGGATTAATGGGTAGTTCGGACACAAGCTGTTGTGGTTCAGTAGCCAACCTCTCTCCCAACAAGCCTGGCCAGTGGCCCATTCTTTCCAGTGTTACAGGTACACAACCAGTGTCTTTGGGCAGCTGCAGGGGAGTCAATGTAGGGAGACCAGAAGACAAACCACAATCTGGGGTATCCTCTGGCTCTTTGGTCTCTGGATCCTCAGGTGAAACCTCCTGACTCTCTCCTTCTGAGACTGCCTGGTGTGTAGTTACAGGCAGCCCTTGAGAAGCAACTGCTACTGCCACTTGTTCTGCTGAAAAGCAGGGCTAATTTCTGTTTCTGCTCCAAGGTCTTTGGCTGGGTCCTGGACAGTGGTCATCCAAGGAACCTCTCGACTATTTCCACATTCAATTGGTAGGGCCCAGTGCTCATTAGGTTCTTTGCTTACTCTAGGAGCAGGGTAGCTTTTCCTCAGTTTTTCCCCTGGGCCTGGAACTGCTGTGGTTTGGCCCTGTCACCATGCCTCTAACTGGGTGAGACTCAGCCCCCTAAAGATAGGGACCAGTTCTTCCTCTTCCCAATCAACCCCATGGATGAAGGCATCCTTGTTATTTTGAGAATCCCTGATATCAAAATTCTCCCCACAGTCCATACCTTTATTTTCTGACCCAGCCTTGGCAACATTTAGCTGGGTCCCTGTAGTACCTGTTAGGTGGTCCTGTTCCATGCCTGACTTGCATGAGCCCTCCCAGCTGGGTGGCCAAAACTCATCCAGGGATGCTTCATCCAGCAACTCTATATAATCCACCTCCAGCTGTAGCTCCTGCTGGATCAAAGGCCAAAGTAGGTTAGCTGTCTGAGAGCCTGTCTCCAGTCCTAGCATGTGACAGCATTTGGCAAACAGACACAGCTGTCTTTTCTCTGTGCCTAAGCCACAGTCTGGATCCCCGTGTACTATGTCCCAAAGTGCCTCTTCCAGCCCCAATGAAAAATAATGAGGTATCCCAACAGGTCCTACCCAATAATCATATTGCTCTTCCAGGGAGACCTCCCCACATACTAATACTTACAGCCATTCCATTAGCTCATGACCTGGCCATAGACCCAGGGACGCCATCCATTTATTTAGAAGGCCCATTCCTCTACAGTCCTTTCCAGCCACCAGAACATTCTCTGTCTCTACTGGGGATAAGCATTTCCCCTCCACAGGAGCTGAGATAGGGCCATTGATTACCCTTCTCCAGTTCTCCTGTACCTCCTGTATGATTTGTATCCGGAGTTCCCTCTGCTGATCCTTGGTTGAACCTGCAGGCAATATCTCCATCCATCTTTGGTACCATCTGGACACTTCCTCCTCCTCTGCTGCAGACATCTCTTCATAAGCTGCCATCCTTCTGTGTTTTATACAGAGATCCCACCAGAGATCCCAAAGCTGGCCAGTGAAAAAACCTTGATGTTAAACTCAAATGTTTGCTTAGGACTACTTAAAGTACATACATCTGTCTTGACCCAAGGTCTGTATGTGTGAGTGTGCAATGATCTGCAGATAACTTCTATGCAGTGCATTTTTACCAATTCCACATATGTTCTATATAACATTTTCCCTCTTATATATTATAACTAGGATACATAATAACCATGTACAGGCAACATATAACCACACAATAACACATAATCCCAATGCAACAATGTCATGCTCCCTTGGCCATATTCATAAATTACTGGCAATATAAGTCCTTAAACAATTAAATCATGACATATTCTTCTATATATATATAGAAGTGAAGAAGAAAAAAGCGGCAACTAATAATATGCATATAGAAAACACAATAATGTAAAATGCAGTGAGAGGGGGAGCTGATAAATACAATGAGGTCATACGGTTTGACCACAAGATTGTAAAGATGTTACAATCATGAATGAAAGGTCAAGGTCATACCAAATCATTGCTGATCGTGTAGTCCAAAAACAGAGCCAATTACAGTTTACTGATACCATCTGCCTATTGGTGCATGGTGCACTATGCCATGTACTAGAGGCCATCAAGGCAGGTTAACAATTTTCAAAGACAATGTTTTGTTTATCTTACAGAAAAGTAAAACTATAAGTTTCTGAGTTCAAGAGAAAAGCTTTTTGTTGTAGCAGTCTGTAACAGCATTACAGTTTTTCCTTCAGGGTGGTGTTGTAGTTCCAGTAAGTATCATTCTGTAATTTCATTTTATGTTTGGATGTTTCTTATCCATTTTTCCCCAAATTAAAGACCATGTTCATCCTATTACCTTTTAGAGATCTGTGATTGGGCAATATTTGTCTCCCTTTTAAACATAGCCAAGTTATTACAAGAGGCTAAAGAAATTAAAGAATTCAGACAGAATGACCAGAAGGATCAGTTATGGCCCATCTGAAAATTAAAACATTTGTAGACTAGATGGGCAGTTATCCTCATCTGCAATCAGACTGTAGATTTATGCAATTTACCATAACATCTACAAATTAACATTCTTTATATTCTTCATATTTGATTACACTCTACATATTATTTCAATCCCATATTTTCATTTCAGTAAATATGTTCTTCCTTGTGTTATCCTTTACTAAATGTTCCAGCTTGAGAGCTTTTTGTCAGATAGGAGTTCACATTAAGACAGTTCCTTTGTAAGCTTATTTCAAATAAGATATTATAAAAACATCCTTTTTATGTGTTATTTTTATGATATTTTAATTGTCAAAAAGTGTAGATGTATAATTAAAATCTTCCTATCAACAGATGCATCTCAGAGTATCTTCCAAAGCATTACTGTCAGGGTGTAGTAACCATTTTCAAGTCCAAGTTGACATTTCACTCTAATTCTACCTTTTTATTAGCCTTCCAGTTACTGTGGGGTGTACTGTAAATGTTTGTCCAACAATTCAGTTCCCATGATGCATTTGTCTAGAAGGTTGGTTTTGCCTGTATATCTTGTCCTAATCATCTGCTTACTTTGAATATTAAATTATACATAAGGAACTACTGACACACATATTTTCTTTAAGGGAATGAAGCAAATAAACTAATACAAGAAGAGCATCATGTCTTGTAAATGTACTTGTTATTACAAAGTTTAATTTTAATTAATTTATAATTGTGTAGCATCTTAGTTTTTAAAGCAAAAAAGGAAGAATGTAACATATTTTGTATGCAGTTCACATCAGTAAATAAAAACAGCCTATCTCATTAACTTTCATTGCTCCACTTTTTTTGCATTCTATTTTTTTTACTTTGTTTTGTACATAAGTTAAACTGCAATTCTATTTTTTATAAGTTTATACTATTTGTGTTGTCACTGCAGCTTGTTTGACAATTTAATTGTCTGCAGTTCTTCTTCTCAACTTGCCTGCTTAATAAACCTTGAACGATTTTTCCCATCTGTAACAAAAGTAGCTCTTTGATGTAACATTCACAGTAGCACCATCTTTTAAAGTAGGTTTCTTTTGCAAGGCGAGACAAATTAGGTTATGTATAAGATGCCATTCAGGCAACAAATCGTAGATGCCAATTATACAATAGAATAATAAATACCATTTATAATTCAATGGTATCAGAAGCTGTTTTGCAAGCTAGTTAAATTTAGTTTTTTGATTCTGTTCTAAAAAACAACTGCTGCATATCAGGTAGTTCAATCTGGTAAATCACACAAATACATCATTTGACAGAAGAGAATAGTCTTCTATCTGTTCCAAAAAAAACTCTGTTTCTTTTAAATTTATTATAGATGTCTAAGATTGCCATTTTGTGAGAGGGAAATAATTCACATTATTGCAATTTTTGCTAATATTTTGTTGGATATTTAATGCATGGCCTACATCCTAATATTAATTCTATTAACATAAGCATTAACTATTTTCTAGTGTTTGTTAATACAACCAAGATTGTTTTCTGTATTCCATTGATTAAGGAACACTAACATCCTTAGGTAAAACTACAGAGAATGGGCCCTATGTAAATCTCTGCAAAAGCAATCACGAGTTCTGTAGCAGCACAGTAAATTCTACCTAGCCCAGCTAATTCCCCATCACTAAAACATTACGAGAGAACTGCTATGAGTCACTGGTATGAGTCAACTGCACAACAAAGCCGAAAAGCAATGTAAAAATCTCTATTGATTTCTGCATTAACAATACATTATGAGTTACTCCATTAGACTTTGACACCCAAATCCTATGCTAATAAGACTATATGGATCACTCGCAAATCAGGGCACTGCTGTAACTACAAAAAGCAGAAGAAAGATTTACAGGTATCAAAGACCACTCACCAGTGGTTTTCAAACCCTTGCTGATTCCCAAGAAGCATTGAAAGTGCCATTATAGCACACAAAATTAATGAAATTCCAACATCATTTGACAGTCAACAATCCGATATCAACATATGTGTAATAAAAAAATATATGTTAGTATTAATACTATTTTATGATGCAAAATCCAGGGTAAAACAAAATTTCAACATAAATATGTTGCGGCTAAGGTAAGATTTACAGCTGTGCAGAACTTACTGTAAAAAAGTTCCTGTAGCCTATTTGCGGCAGTGCCCTCACTTAGAGCACTTACTTTACATTGAGGCCTATGAGCTGTGTTGGAGAAACTTGTTCCAATAGCTATGACTAAGATATAATTGACTAAGATATAATTGTCACCACCTCCAAAGGATAAACTAGGAGGTAATCATAAGAATAAGCTGTGTACAGATCATGGACTTTGGTCTTTATTTGTGTCTGCCACTGCCAAGTGTAAATTTCACCAAAAAGCTCAGACCAAGTGACATAAACATGATCCCATATCACTATAGAAAAGTTCAATCTAAATATTGTTTATTGATTTTGCATGAACGTAGCAGTCAGAAATGTAAATTAACTCTACTGCATGATTTATATACAGAATATAAAAAGTAATGAGATGAGTCTACACTTGATATAATCCATTTAGAATTATGGATGTTCCTGTATCAAAGTTAGCAAAAAGCAGGAAATAATGTTATACTCTGTAACCTCAGTGCAGGATATTTGACTCTGGAATGACTATAGCGAGCACATATTTAGTTATTGTTTGTTGTCCATTAAAAAACTAAGCAATTACAGGGTTAAACTAGTATGTAAATACATTTTTACATTTTCTGTCTGTTCTTCTTGAGCCATTGAACAAATCAGAATTAAATATAAATGTAGGAAGAGATATTTGCAATTAGCTATGTACAGTCAGTATAAGCCACAAGGAATCAGAAATAAATTCATCCAATGTTTAATAAAAATAAAACAATCAAACATTCATACATAAATACTAATGGCTGCACAGCCTAAAGAAAATACTGTGTAATTAATAGTTGACAAAAAAATAGTTGCATACACCAATATTCAAATCAATAAACTTCCAAAAGAAAGTGTACAAGTATTGAAAAGAGTCACCAATATTTTGATGGCACGGGGAGCCCAAAGCTTTGGGGGACTGTTGGGCTATTTGAGGACTATTGGTATCCTTTCTTCTTTCTATCTCCGGGCACTGTCCTCCCAGCAAGAGTACTTGAAATGTGGCCCTACATTCTTATTGTGTGCCCTGTGGGATGGGAAAGCCATGTTGTTTGTGGGGAGGGCCACAATATAGGGGTGATCAGAATTATTGTATTGTGTGAATTTATTGATGTAACTGTGGCAATCAGTCATGTTTGGTATTGAAATGCTGCATTTTCCCCATGGAGATTAATAAAGTTTATTACTAATATCCCTGGGGCAGAGGGGTCACCAGTTATGAGGTGTTTGGTTGTAGGGCATCCAGTACAGTAGGGGAAGAGCTTGCCGTTGTTGTTAGGGCACAGTAGATACTTAGGTGTGAATAGGGAAACATTCAATTGCAAGCCCGAAGTTGCCTACAATTCTGCGGGCTTAAAATTTGCAACAATTACTGAGGGATTCTATTGATCAAGCCCCAGCTACCTGGCCGAAAGCCTAAACTGTAAACCATGCATCCGTAAGTAGCATTTCAGAGCATGATTGTGATCAATCAAGCAAGGCTGTAACTACCGATTTAGAAACATCCAACAATAAATGAGACGGTCATCATTAATTCTAGTGTCTTTCTTTGCTTTCCCCATCTTTTAAAGTGCAGTATAGATGTTTTTATTTGTATTTACAGTACTACGATCAGGTGTTTAACCTCCTTGCAAGTCATATCGGGTACTCATAGGATTTTCTTCTACTCTTGCCATTTCCGAGTGTGAAAACAATTTAATAGCGATTTGCGACTGTACATTTTACGGGCATGAAAGATCAAAGGCTTACATGGGTTGTAAGTTACGATTTTGATATCCGCAGTGATTTTCAACCTGTAACCCGCAAATTGTTTGAGGGTAACTTAAAGACGACAATTGAATAGCAAAATCATTTAGGGCTGCATAACAATTGCTCATTTGAATAGGGGCCTATGTCTACAGAGGATGTTTTAGAAAATCACCACCCCTCTACCGTTTGGCTGCCTGCCAGAGGGTAGACTAGTATGACACTGACTTGTGAATTCCTGAGCGAACAGGGATCAAAAGACTGATCCATTTGAATCAGTCACAAAGGGAAGGGGAAGGTACTGATCCATCTTATTAATCACTTTAGCTAATTTTAAATAGGAACTTGCTTGTCAAAAATGTCAGAAATCAAATTGTATGGCTGTCAATGCTGTTTGCCACACAATGTGAGGATTTTGCTCCTCTGAGCACCTTTGGCACTCAACGCAAACCCTGCGCTGAGTACCTTTGGCGCTCACTGCGAGCCTCTCCCCTCTTGAACTACAACTTTCCTGCTTTGCAATGATAACCTTCGGCGCTCATTGCAAGCCTCTTCCACTCGCGATGCTCATCGAGAGCCCAATGATGAGTGTATGGGCCATTCATTTCAGGGTTCGTTAGCCTACAAGTTTTGGTGTCTCTTCTGTCCCTTCTCTGTGTGTTTTTCCTCTGTGTGTATGCTGAATGTTTGCATGTTATGTGCTGAATGCCGTTTGTTTTATTTTAAAAAACCTGCATGCCTGGCGTTGTTTGTGTGTGTTACTGTCTTTGCCGTTGTGTATTTTCTGGCATGCCTGGCTTTGCTCAGCCTCGTTTTCATCCTGTTTCAGATTTTTTACGTTTTTTGGCCGCCATTTTTATTCTTGCTTAGCCAATTTTCGAGTGTCAAAAAACTGCAAATATGGCTCAAAATCACTTGCCACCTCACTCCCAGGCTTCATTGTTCTCCCCCTGTGCTGTGTGTTAGTGTGTTTTTTTTATTTATTATTATTTTGCTTTTTTTTTGTGGTTTTGGAGTTGCGCGATACGTGCTTTGACAGCTCGCCTCACTTCGCCAGGCTCGCAGTGCAATTTTAAAATTTTATTATTTTGCTTTTTCTCTCATGGTTTTGGAGTTGTGCGCTTCATGAGACTAGCAGAGCAATGAGCGCCTTTGGCGCTCATTGCAGCCTAAGTCCCGCATGCTTCAACTGCTCGCTTCGCTTTTCGAGGCTCTCAGTGCAATGAACGCCTTGGGCTCATTGCAGCCTAAGTTCCGCGCCCTTCAACTGGTCGCCTCACAGTGCAGTGAGCGCCTTTGGTGCTCATTGCAGCCTAAGTCTGGCGTGCTTCAATTGCTAGGGGCTGCAACTAAGTCTCGCGTACACGGTTCGCCTCGTTTTGTGAGGCTCGCAAGTGCGTTACCAAATCGCAAACGTTCCGGAAAACCACATAGATCAACAACAATTTTTTTAATAAAACTGGTATTGTAGTGTAATGATAACCTCTTCTTTAACCTCTATGCCAGGATAAGCATGGGTACAATCCTGTTGTCTGCTAGGCAATAATAAGTAAACAATAAGTAAATATGGTTAATCATACTGCTGAGTGGTATGTCTCTGGGACAAGATATGGTCATGTTTAGTCTCAAAATGCAGGATTTCCCCTGGGGATTCTAATAAATTGTTTGTCTAATAAATCGTTTGGAGCTAAGGGGGCCAAGTAAGGGGTGCAACAAGATGGGGAGTTAGCAATCAGCCTACAGGAACATCTCCCCCAACCCCGCCAGACCTGATGTATCTAAAGGGGTTATTAGCAAATGCCCCCTGCTAATTACAGGGATCAGGAAAAAAAATAAGTGTTCTGTTCTGTTCTGTAGTGCAATCTCTTTGACCCTGGTATACACATATGCATTTTGTGATTTTCATATGCTAAAAATTTATCACACGTTTTGTGTAAAATTAATATCAATAGGTCTACAATGTACTTTACTTTTATTTAAAAAAAGAGAACAGGACAGAAACTCCAATACAGGAGTAGCCATTAAAAGCTAACATTTAATAATATATTTTAAAACCAATGGATATAATAAAAAAACTAACCTTATTATAGAAAAATATGCCTCTACTGGTTGGTAAGATGTAAATACCAATCTTATGGTAGGAATAAATAGGGAAGGAAAATATATAAAGTGCTAAGTGCTATTGCAAGTGCTAAAGTGACTGATGGCAGAAATGAAATCCTGCTGTGCAACACACAATGAAGTGTAAAGTGACTAAGATATTAAAGTGACTGTGTGCTAATTCCCACAGTGGATTAATAAAGTGTTAGAAATGCATAAATACCATGTTAGTGTTTCATCCATCCACATGATTGGGTGATTCATATTAAAATGCCACATAATTGAGGAACTGTCACAATAATATTAAATAGACATAGCTTATTGTAGGGTATGCTACTCCACTAAGGGATCCCTATCTGTATTGTTACTCCAATAGGGTCTATCCAAATATAACTGCAGAAAATTCTATTCAGGTCTGTCCTAGTGGCATGGGAGTGTTCCCTTGTGCTGCCTGGGCATACTATGATGATGTCATGGGCAAGCAATTATGGGGAGCATGGGTAGCGTAGCGTCAACCCGACACATGTTTCCTGTACATAGTATATCCAGACCACTGCTTTGGAATTTATTCATTGATATCATAAATAACCTTTATCAGGATTGTACATCAATTGTACACCGTTGATTACAGGTTACTTTGTGTATTACATATTAAACATTACATCTAGGTTCATTTTTTTACTTTGACTTAGAAAGTTAAAATTCAGTATTATTAATTTAATCTGTAGATTAATGTATGCTTAACCAGCAAGTAGGTTGTTGATTTGTTTGTAATTTGTATTTTGTTTTGGAGATGTTCTACTTTGGGACCTGACATAATGGAAAATGTAGGATTTTGAAAAAGGTAGGGTTGTTTGAGATCTAGGGCAGTTGTAGGATAGTGGTCAAAGTAGGTATATGGCTTGTTAGAGTAGTGGTAAAATAAAAGTTGTAGCAGCAAAGTAAACAAACACTTTGAATTTAATGCTAGGTATAGATTGAAGATAGCATTAGACTTGTAATAGTGTTAGAGATAGATTAGCTGTAAGAATTTAGAGCCACATGTAAATCAATTGCTCTAAATTAGTGGAATGCAGTAAAAAGTCTGCGGGAGCTTTTATTCCCGCCTAACTTGTAAAGAAATGTAAATATTTCACTCCCCCAGATTACAGCATGAAGCTCAGATTCATAAATCTTGCTCTTTTGCGACAACTGATATCTGTGCTGGGAGCAGCCAGACCAAGCTTTACGGAAGAGACGGCCGTACGAGACAATAGGAAATGTGATCGTAGTAAATCTTATAATGGGGGGGGAAATGCAGGTACAACTGCCTGTAACTAGCTACAACAAGGGAACAGACATATCTATAAAGTATTTTTTTTTAATTAATATATTTCGATATTAAAAAGATGTGACAATTGTATTTATAGGTTCAATAAATAATACTGTGTTTACTTTGTGTTAAAATATGATAGTTTTATAGACAATGCATTGTGAGTGTTTGTTCCTAGGCAATGTGTTTTTGTGATGTATATTAACCCCTTGAGTACTGGGTTGTGTGTTACCCTGGATTTTGTATCATAAAACGGGCTTATTACTAACATATCATAAATTTTAATTACACATATGACTGTTAAGTGTCAAATATTGTTGACATTTCATAATTTTGTAGTTCTTTTTGTGCTATACTGTCACTTTAAATGCTACTGGGGGACTCAGCAAAGGTTTTCTTAACATTTGCCAGTGGTCTCTGGTACTCGTAAATCTTTTTTTGTTTTCAGTTACGGCAGTGCTCTGATTTGCGAGTGATCTGTAAAATCTTATTAACATAGGGTTTGGGTGTCAGAGTGTCAGTAACTCATAATTTATTTTCAGTGCAAAACTCACTGGAGATATATGCCTTGCTTTTCGTCTATGTCGTGAAGTTCACTGGTAGCTGTGACTAGTAGCATTGCAAAGTAGGGTTTAGTCTGCAGTTAGGGCACTCGTATGTGCTTTTTCTGAGTTTTACACAAGGCCCATAGTCTGATAGTGTGTAGGTATTATGCTTCCCTAAGCTTACTTTAATAGGAAACCATTTAAGTTACGATTCATTCAATGCTCATATTCTTTATTTCTTACTATAACACTTCAGTGTGGATTTTCAGTGTGGATTTTTATCCAAACAAGAGCATGTTGTAAAGGAAGAAGGGCAATTCAATGGAAACTCTGGGTCAAGCAACAAAGCAGGTTACTATTTGGAGGTGCCACACTTCCTTTAATTATGGTAAAATATAGAAAGCATACACAGACATTAGTCTTTGTAGATTAAATTTACATGAACAAACATATAACTGAAAACACGTTTTAAAGAACAATATTGCTAAGACAGACATTTAGTTAAACTCTGATGATCCCTAACTATTATCTAAATTCAACAATAACCTTTCAAAGCAGAAGGTAAATAAATGTAATTTAATATAAAAGAAAACAGAGCAGATGGAAACAATATAACAAGTTAACAGAGAAATACTCTATAAAGATAAATTTTATTTAAGGAGCAGATGGGTTCAGAAATGGCACAGAAACAGATATAAACATTTTAAAACAGTCAAAATTTATCAAGACAGTCGTATAATGCAGACAATGTAGTATATCACTGCTAAGAGCAATGAATGCATCTTAAATTGATGTCAAAAGAAACAGTCAATGTTGATCTTTTTACCGCACTTAATTAAATAGACTGCTATACATTCTGTCCACTGTCTAGACTAAAGTTAAAGTGGTATTTAGAAAAATTTAAATACAAATGATGTTTGTTCTAATATTGTAAGGGAGACATATTTTGGCAACAAAGGAATAAATATCAATGTGCCATTGAAGAAAGGTCATACTTAAAGAACTGTCAGCTGGTATGAAAGTTTAAACAGATTTTTTTTATACAATGGTTACTTTTGTTGATTTTATCTGTTATATTACTTTTAACTATAGAATTATAAAGTAGCTTTTAATGTACTATAAAAAAAAATTAGAGTTGAAAAGGAGCAAGATAAGGAGAGATATATACAGCTGCCTACTGCAGTCACGTACTGAAGCTACAAAGTCTCATATAATGTATTGTTATTGCTACGTCATTTTGAAGATACTTAATTTTAAATGTTTGGTTATAATGTATGAATATTTCCAATGCCATAAAATCATTGAAAACATCCTTAACTGTTTCCTCTTCTTACAACTACCTCTTTACTTGCTGTATTTGTATGTTGTACCAAAAAGAGAGGAGCCAAATGTATGAAGCATATTTATTTGTCACACAACGCCTGATCTCCTTTGCACCTGTGTGCCCCCCCCCCCCCCCAAGTCTTATAGATGCATGATCCTCATCAAAGTTATTTGTCACCACCCGTAGTGTTATGACCTTTTTTGAATTAAGGGAAGATCATCAGTCAGGTGAAGCATGGCAGGCGGTATCTTGTACACAGATTACTACAAGAGGTTATGACATGGAATACACATAGTAGAGTGTACATTATATTTTATTCTAAATTAATTATATGTATAGGCTGCAAATAAAACCAGCGGTATTATCTAACTGCAGGACTCACAATATTCTTACATACTACCAAACTGTTACTCCCAATTACACATTAAAACAATAAAGTATATACAGAGAATGGTCTTCTGCATGTGTAAAACCAACTACAAATTTCATCAGTGAACACATACAGTTTACACACTACTTTGTGAAGTGTTTTTGGTGTATAAATATAGGATAACGAGACAAAAGACTAACCTATAGTCCTATACTAGTCCAGCTGGTAAATATTAACCACTGAGCATAAGAAGCTTATGAAACATTCAAACCTATGGTTTAGATATGACCATAGTCTTAATTTAAATATTTGACAACAATATTTTCAAACTAACTGCCATTTTGAAATAACTATATTTCACTTCAAAGTAAAACTATTGATTGAATTCTGTAGGCTCTCCCTAACAGTTAAGATTGCTCTAGATGTGGTTTAACTGCTCTGTGTTTATTGATATGTACAGTATATGGACATATTTTATCTGTAATGACACAAAGAAGAAATGATTTTAGATAGTTTTAGAAAACTATTTGTTTTATTCTTACTTCAGTTGTTCTTCCACCCAATCACTGTTTTAACATTCTTACATATTACATTACATTTACCTTTATTATGTTTAAATATAATCAATAAATTATCATTCTTAACACTATTATCCTACAACCCCCAAACATATCCATACATTAGAATATATTCCCCTTCATTGTAAATCGATGAGCTATAAAAGGTCATCTACCTGTATACCTTACTTATTTCTTCTTCTGACATCCATAATCGAATCAACTGCTACTAGATGCGTTGAAACAGAAGACACGCATACACATTATTGACAAAATATTGTCTTACACTTATCACTCTGAAAACATTCCTTACTGCGTGATAATACACCTAAACTATGCATGCACATCAATGGCCATGCTCTAAATAAAAAATAAAAATAAATCACTGGTGGAAAAATAGTAAAAACACCAAATAATATTTGCAAGAAACAAAACCCCTTTTTCTGTTCAACTACTTGAAGACATGATACACCTTTTCTTCTAAACAACAGATTGCAGTGAATGAAAAATGTATTTATATTGGAAAACAAGCACAAGATTTTCATGAAAAAGTTTAATGAAATGTATCTATAAATGTATATAAACAAAAAGTAGAAATGCTCATCTGAGAATGAATAATACCTTAGTAGGTTTGCTTTATAGGTCTGGTTACCTACTCAGAGAGCAACCTCTTTTAGGTCACTTGTGTCCTTCACAGGGAGAAATATCCTGAAGTATATCAGTATGGTCCCACTCACTAGAGTGACCCAGCCCCGAAATACCAGGCAATTCTACCCTTAACAGGAGAAACAGCAAACCCCAGACGCGTTTCAGTCTCTATGGGCCTCATCAGTGAGGTGCAGCTTTACTGAGTAGGTAACCAGACCTAGAGAACAAACCTACTTAGGTATTGTTTGTTCTCAGATTGAGCACCTCTGTTTTATTTGTTGTGTATAAACTTATATAGACACACAGATCTGTATTATGTATTTGTCTGTAAATTTAATCTGTTATACTACAGCACATTTTTATAACAAAGTAAAGCTCCTTGGATAAAGTCTCTATATACTAATGTAAATAAATAAAATAATCTACCTGTTTCAAAGTCAGATACAATTTAAAACCAGCTTTCCCAACAATCCTAATATGCCAGACTTTCAGAATCAATAAGTATCCTTTGCTTGCTAAGGACTGAGAGCTAAAAAAATAACCATCCATTCAGTTATAGACTGAGCAATCTACTTGGGCCAGCATAGATCTCGATTTACTGCCTTTCATGGAAGATCCTGCCATGTGACCACACTGAAAATGTGTCAAGGAATCATGAATTCAATTCTGAACCCCATGTACATTTTTGAGTAAAATATTTTTATTTAAGTAGCTTAAAATTCAATATCTAATCAGCAGATTAGCAATGAACTGCCAGAAATGTATTTTTGCTCCTTGAACCAATATTATCTAGCCATCAGTTTAAAGAAACACACAAAATGCTCCAATTATTGCAGTAATGTTAAGTGCATTAACAATCTTGTTATAGACACACTATAACGATATGAGTAAAAAAAACATTGGTACTTTAAATGAAAATTGGTTTTCATTGTCTGCAGAGAACAGAACCATAATTATTTTCTCCCCTTCATAGAAAAAAAAATGACACCATTGTTTGAGCCATAGATTTGGTTATTATTGCAGTCTTGTGTGGTCTTAACATCCAATTGTTTTTTTTTTTATTTCTCTTAATACATCCTTTGCAATGTGTTATTGTTTTTGCCTTAACCCATGTATAGCGCTACAAAATATGTTGGCGCATTACAAATAAATAATAATAATATCATTTTAATGAGGAATATTAAAAGTAATGTCTCATATGATTTACTTTAGACAGGTTTGACTGCAGGTGCTTGCTTTATGTCTTTGATTTTTTTTATTTCAATAGAGTTATAACAGAAGGGCTCAATGCTTGTGCAAATATTTGTTTAAAATAAAGTGAAATGAAAAAGAGGCAGTTGTCAAGAAAAGGTAGATTCTAAAAAGGTATAGGGAAAAAAATATGATACTGTTATATTATGGCACCCAAGATATAAGATAATATACCAGAGTCTAAGTGATGGATCACTAGGGTTCAGTATTGTGGGGGTAATTGCACTGCTGTCTTGGAAGAACTATGTAGTTCTTGTTAATATATGAACGGTTCTCTGTTTGTAATATTAAAATAAACTACCTATGTGTTTGTTTGCATATCTAAATATAATTTCATTAACATGGGCTTTAAAGCTCTGTTTTTTACACACTGAATTCTTCCAAATGGTCTGATCCCTGTAATTCACACTGTCTCCATAGTACTAGATATACTAAAAAAAATCACAGATTGTTTAGCAACATCATTTCAGAAGATGCTGTTGAGAAACAGTCTGATTGGCTAGTACATCTAGTACCAATAGAAACACTATGTGCATGAGATGCCGGGGCAGGCCTTTGTTAGGACTATTTGTAACTTTTCAGTGAGTAAATACAGAACACTTGTTAAATAAATGATGTTTAGATATGCAAACAAACTCATTAATAGATTATTTAAATATTAAAAACTGGGAACCTTCCTTATCCCTTTAAGCTTAGTGGATCTAGGTGGCTGTATGCTGTTACAAATGTGCCAGTCACACAGATTTATAAATACAATATCACATGTATTGCTGGTGATTATTCTTTGTATATGACAAACTCAAATACCTTCAAATGTCAAGCTCAAAACAATGCTGCCTATCACACCTACTTTCAATAAAGTACTCAGAAATGTCAAAGCTACTTAAAAAATATGCAAATACTATTATCTTTTATAGCTGTCATACACTTATAGAGTTTGCTTGGTACACTGGGATTTGCTTTTCTGAATGTAATATCTTACTATAATTCCCCATATTTTTTTACTGCGTATTAACAATACTGTGTATTGTTAACAAAAATAGCTCAATTTTTCCTTTTGCACTTCCAGCCCCAACTAAAATATTGAAAGGCATTTTTACCAATGAATAAAAAAATATAACACAGTACTTGGAGTACAATATATATTACCTTTAGACTGCTTGTTTTAATTTCAGTTTTGCTATTCTGCCCAAGAGAAGAATTATGTTACTGATTTTGCTAAACTCCTACATTAAATGGTATGGTCTCCAGTGATATTAAAATTAAATTCCTTTGGCAGGAAAAGAACATGGAGCTCATCTGGGTGAATTTTATTTTTGTTTCATCTGGAATTAACACAAATACTGCACCATTCATTCATTTTTCATTAAACTGGTCTTTTCTAACATTTTAAAGCTGTTTGTAACCGGGCTGTTTTTGGCGATATTACTGCATATATAATGCTTAATAAATGTAGTAAATGCTTAGTTTTACTGCCTCAAATGTAATTTCAAATTTAGAAAATTGGCAAAATTCACCACAATATGAAAGCAACTTGGCACCTTGATGCAATAGGTGTCTGTATTTAAACAATATGATTTAGGACTGCAACAAGGTGTATTACTTTCTTAATCTATAATTTATAAATTTATTTTTAATACAATTCTAATTAATGATTATGTCCCAATGTTTCTCTCTCCTTATTTCTCATGGGACAACAGCTTGAATCAAATGAATTGTGTCAATTGTATGTACCCATTTGGATTCCTTAAATTATGAATGCAAAATTAAGCTAAATTTGCTATTCTTTGCAATGAAGGGAAGCAATAATCATTATCTAACTTTTAATCCACTTTCTTACTTCATCACTAAAGTGGTTGCAAATGAGCATGTGCGATGAACAGAGAAGGGGGAAGGGTAATTGTGATTATGCAGATGTGAAAAATACATTTCCTTAATTGGTACGTATATATTTACCATATATTAAAACATATAATCAAATAATCTGCAAATGTAAATTATTTAATTACATATGCCATACACTTCAAGCTGTGTATCATAATAGAAGATGAGCGATAATAATATTTTCAGATCTCAGATTCTGTTGTAACTATGAGTGTATGGCATATATTAACATGCAATATGCATTTGCAGATGATTTATATTATATTACATGACAAACACGGAAGTCTATGGTTATTATAATTATGGGAATACCCATTTTGGCATCATAATGGTGGTGAGGCTGGATAATTAGTAAGTTTCAAAAAGGACAAATGCTTAGTGAATAAAATAAAGGGGATCTTTGCTAGTGTTTTACATAAAATGGACAATTTTAAATTATAGGTTTAAAATGCTAATCGTTGTAGGTTTGTTAGAGCCCAGATTCTAAGCATATAGAGCCTCATTCAATTGAGCCTTTTGGGAGATCCAGGCTCACAAGTGGAGGTCACAAGTTATTTTCCTATTCAATTGCCTTCGGTTTGCGGGCTCCGATCGAGTTACTGGCTCCAAGCTGCTATTCATTGTTATTTCTAAAATTACTGCCCTCCAAGCCTTTGATCTTTCATGGCCGCAAGAGTCCCGAAAGCTGAAATCGCAAATCTCTATTCAATTGCTCTGATTCCCCCTCGCTAACCAGTCCGTCAAGCCCGCAAATGGCAAATATCTAACCACAAGTTAATGCTACCAAGGAGGTCTCGCAGAGTGTTTAATGACAAATCGGAGCACATTAAAAGCAAATACTGTACTTGTATTAAGAGTGAAAGTGATGTTAGGTCTTAGAGTTAATAGCACAACATTCTCCAATACTTTATTTCATGTTCAATTGTCGTGTTATATTGATCACGGCAATCAATATGAAGTCCTACGGGCTTCAACCTCCAAGCCCGTAGGACTTTGAAATCCAACCTCCATTTCTCAAAGTCATACGGGCTTGGATTTCAATGTCCTACGGCCTTCACGTATGAGTTACAGGCTTGGAGGTTGGTCATGATGACGATCTCTGTTGCCTTCACTTACGAGTTACAGGCTTGGAGGTTGGTCATGATGACGATCTCTGTTTCCTTTGGCTGTTTCTGCATTATATAATATGTATAATATTATACATACAAAAGGATGATATATATATATATATATATCACATATAATAGTTGTCAAACTGCAAGTCGTCGTCACGCTTTGCAAGAAACGAGGGGCTGCATTTGAGGAGTTGGAGGCTCGATGGCACCTCACTCGCGGTTACAAACAGCCACAGAAGTGGGACTTTGAAAAAAAAACGTGCATTGACTAAATACGGACTTACACAAAAAAAATAAGATGATAACAAAAAATGCACCAACCGAGAGGCTCGCAAGGAGCACCAGAGGCGCTCATTGCAAACCACGCGATGAGCACCAAAGGCCCTCAGTGCGAGGCTCGCAATAAGCGCAGAAGGATCTCAGATGACAAAAACACTGAATGTCTGTGGCAAACAGCATTACCTGCCTTATAATTTTATTGCCCGTCATTTTTGACGGGCAAGTTGCTAGTATATATATAAATGACAATAAAAGAATAAACAAATCTGCAATTAGGTATTAGTTATTGTGCACACTGTTCACAGGGTTAATAATTCAATTATTAATATACAAGTTTGATAACATGATCATGATTGTGACCTGAAATGCTACCTACGGGTTCATGGTTTACTGTTTTAGGCTTTAGCCCTGTAATTGCGGAATATATCCAGAATTGTAACACATTTCTAACCCGCAGACTTACAGCCTGTATGAAGGTAATTGTGGGCTTGGAATTGAATGGGGGCCTATATATCATAACCAAACATTTTATTATTTGAATGCTTTTAAAAAGTGTATTTTGATGCAGTAAACTGACATTGAAGTTTGCCATTCTGAGGTGTCAGTCAGCCTTTTTGGTCCACCCACAAACAGAGATTCATCATTTTTGTTAATAGGAGAGTATGTAACCCATTGGTTGTCTTTATGTTAAATACACTTATATTGTCATGTGAGTGTTGTAGCTCTTCACACTCTTCACACTGATGGCATCATACAAAATACAATAAATATACAATATGCAGAGAAGCATCACTGCTCCTTCTGCATATCCATGTACAACAGTATGCATATATACATTCATTAAGTGTATTGTGACATTTGTGCTTTCATCCTTTATTCATAACATCAGTATGTACAGTATTTTTTCACAGAGAATTAAAATTGAAATGGTTCCTTACTTTGTGCAATAATGCAGCTTCATTCTTTCTAGTGTGGGATTTTGTGGAATCAGAAGACGATTCTTGTTCTACAACAAAATACATGGGAAAGAAAGCTACTGATTGCTCATGAAAGAAACATTTTTCAAAATGATAAACAGTACATTAAAGCTGATGAAATATATTTACATATACTTATCTAATGAGATTGGTAGGCAAGGAAATGTTTTTACATTCCCAATTTTCATCTCTACGGTTTCCTTGTCATGGTGCGCAGATGGTTCTTTGCAGTGTCCTGGAAAAGAAAATACATTATTATTTAAAGAAGAAGAAAAGAAACTAAGATGTGGAAGAATAACAGAGAAATAGAATAAATGAGACAGATTGAGGCTTTAAAATCTTTAAAAGATGCAGAATTAACTGAGACATAGCAAGGGTCATAGCCAGAATAGTCAGGAGTACAATACATCCCCAGCTGGTATGAACATTTTTCTTCCAAGGTGATTCTCCATATCTCTTATAAATAATTCAGAATCACTGTCTGCTCAATACTCAAGCAATCTTATTCAAAAGAAATAAATGGCTGGAATATAGATATTGGGCTCTGGTGAATACTTATATAATGTAGCCTTTGTAAAAACATGAGCTACGAAAAAGTACAAACTATGAAATAGCTTTAATCTGGAGACTGATCAGATTATTATAGCCATTTACTGACTTTTTTTGTACGACATTAAAGCATTGTTAAAAACAGTATCTAACAATGAGGTGTTGGCATTGAACTATGAAATTACTAAATGTCACAGTTCACTTAGAGTTTCAAAATGCTATTATTGTGTTCATTTTTCTTTGGTGATGAGCCATATTTTAGCAGTTTGATTTATATTTTGAATATGCCAATTAAGACACCTTTCAATATTAATTTGGTAATCCATTTTTCTTGGAATCAAGTAATATTCAAATGGATGAATTTTGTATTAATCAGTTTTAAATTAATTTGAGGATACTTGAGCAAAACGAAATATATTTTTCCAGCTTTCAAGACATTCCAGTGTCCTCGCTATAAAACATACAATGCGTACGACTTGTCTCTTTTAATTCTGCTTTATTTATATGAAGAAGCCCCAGACGTTGTCTCATTGTTTCACATTCTCTTTCATTTCATTCCTTTTTTGGTTCTTTCCTCTTTAAATAGTAAATTATTTTCTTTTTCAGTGCACTCTTGAGTATATTAATTGAAATATACTTTTCTACTTCTGAAAATCCAGGACCACAAGGAAGCCATGACAACATAATTGTTTCATATTATATGCTTTGAACCCTGGATTTCAGTGTAAAATACTTTTTGTGTCCAGATCCAGAAAATGACTAAACACATTGACTGATGTGAAATTCAAGGATTGCATTTGTCACATGAACAAGCCCTTGCAACCTTGGTAATGTATCTCCCAGTGCTGAAGATACCAAATAAAATGTCTGAACCCATAGTTAGCAAGATATTCATACAATTTTCCATATGTACCAGAATAGACATACTAATTGATATTTTATTTAATGTTTTATACCACATTTCATATATTCAATTATTTTATTCCCAAAGGTAAGAACACATAAAAATATCCAAAACAATTCTATAATTGAAAAATGCAGGTTATACATTTTCAATTCAATGTCATTTAAAAAATATATATTTTCTTACAGTAAACTTATATTGAGGTTGGTAATTTGTGTTCCCAAAAAAATTTTTGTCTGTCAAACAACCTATCTGATTCTCCAAGCAAGCTTCACTTATTATCTTTTCTGTTAGCATCTAATCACCCTCAATCACTGAGTTACTTCCTGTTGGTTTGCTCAGATTAATTGCAGCAATTGGTTGGAGGGTGAGAAGAATATACTGTACATTGTTTCAAATGTCCTTTACTAAACATTTCCAAAACTCCAGGGATTATTCAGCAATTAATATACACTAATACATATATAAGAAGACAAAAAATACAACGTTTAATGTAAATCTTTTGTGCAAAATAGAATTGTTTAGTGCATTTATTTGATAAAGTATTTGTTTCTATCTAATTTTACATGTTACTACATGTGATCCGTAAACATATTCTGTGACAGATCGCTATATGCAATGGCACACAAAGCTGAGTCAACATAAATCCAATCCTTACATGGTGTAATTATGCTTTTTAAGCAACTACAGCATATTTCTTACATAATAATTTATGTATGTACAATATTAGTAATGTTATTAGGAGACAGCATAGAACATTACATGTTAGATGTACAAGTTCTAAATATAGCTTACTAAACACAATATACATATATAAATTGGTCCAAAATGAACTGTAACTGAAAAACAAAATGAGTGGCTTGGATAATGAATATAAATGTTTTTAAAAGGTTTACATATTGCTGAAAGCATTTTTAAACATAGTAGCTTCTCTATGGTTTCATTGACAATGGATGTTAAAAAGCAAACATTTACACTTAAGCAAATTCTTTTAATAGGTTATCACTGCATGAAATGTTCAACACACTGTGGTACTTCACTTCCGTTATACATCTTTGTTAACCTGCTGTTCCTTTTGCATCATGTGATTGCCAATTATTTTTTTGCATGATAAATAACTATCAATTCACAACTACAAGAAGCATTACTAGATATGCTGGGCTAAGCCCATTAGATCTTGTAAAAATGCTGACTAATTTATAATAAGTTTATTATAGATTCATCACCACTGTTTTAATTTGCTATAAATAGATCATATTCTTGCTTGTTTAGGCATCCAACAATTAAGGTACATTCTTTAGTCATTTATTTTTAGTCTGAATAATTGCCAAAATAAACTGAATATATATATCTTAGTATATATATATATATATATATATATATATATATATATATACACATATATATATATATATATATACATAAGTTTTGCCACTATATATATATATATATATATATATATATATAGTGGCGAAACGCGTTCTAGTTATATACACCTCTTTACAGTTATGCGACACAGTATAACGATTTGTATGTCACATACTCCTTGGTTATTATATGAATAAAATATTATTGACATTCTATTAGATCTGTCAGTCATTTCTACCTATTGAAGATAACAATTGATTCTAATACTACAGTGTATATGACAGGCACATCTGTGCACACACATATATATACATGCGTAGACAAGTTTCACCTATGCATTGATTTTTGACTGTGGTAAAGGGGATAATATCCCAAAATCAACAAAGGCGATTCCAGCGGGAAGTGACCAGACAATTTTGGGGTTTTCTGCATATGACCATGAGGTCCTTAAAGGTGAGAGTCTATCTATACTACCACACTGCTGAACTTTAGAGAAATCATAAATACACTAGGGTCTTGTGCGCCTTCTCTTCCCTTCCTATTTTTGTCTTGTGTTCAGTACGTGACACTTGTGCGAACAGTGTCCACCAAGTGAAGGCAGCACTACCCGAAGCAGAAGAACTGCGTTCCAAGTCACACATATCTAGTTGCTGGGGAACAATATATTACCCATTATTGAGACCAGCTCCAAATGTGTACTCTCAGATTCAGACAAGAGAAGGACAACTATTTACCTCCCAAATTGTCTATCCCAAATCCTTGTGCTCAACTCCAAGTGTCAACTGAAGTACTGGGAATTACCACTCACAGCACCACCTTTCATTAGAAAGTATTTAAGCTGTCAACCATCAAATTATTTATTTTAATAATGCTAGGTTTGTGAAAAGATTCCCCCCTGCAGACAGTGGGCCACATAAAGCATCTGATAGGCTGAGTCTGATCCACAGCCACTGGTTTGCATACAGTATTGCCACCATATTGATGGAGGACTTCCTATTCCCATAAAGGTGTGGAATTCCATAATTGTGTGGATATGTTTAATATTGAAGCATCTATTGTAATACAAATTTTACAAAGTGAAAGGCAAATATAATAAAAAAAAGTACATTACATTTATCACATTTATCACCAATCTGATGGGCTGAATCTGTTCCATGGCCATAGGTTTGCATACAGTCTGGCCATTATAATAATGGAGGAGTTCCTATTCCCATAAAGGTGTGGAATTCCATAATTGTGTGGATATTTTTTTATCTTGAAGCTTCTATTGTAATACAAATTACAAAGTAAATGGTAAATATAATAATAAAAAAAAACTACATTTATCACCAATTTATGTTATAATACAAACTAACAGCCTTATTAAATTGTGATTCAGCCAATTGAAAAGGCTGTATATAAGCACATAGCATATTTCTTTTACAGAAGATTTTAGTTAGTGAAGACCTTGCTTTTGGATAGAAGTTCACTAACTAAAAACTTCTATAAACTAAATATGCTCTATGCTTATATAGAGCCCTATTCAATTGGCCAAATCGTAAATTGAATAGGGCTCTAAATCAATAAGGATATTTGTATCAGCATAATGTATTTTTCACAGATAATGCCCTTTCCAATTACCCATCACAAGTATTTGCCCTACACGCCTATTTCCAAGAAACATTTTTGACAGTGAACCAAGTGTGAGTTAGAGAGAGCTTTATAGTTTCTGGTAGACCTCATTATAATTAGACAATAAGGCAATCTTATTGAATGTGGGCCATTGGTTGCCATTTGTGTTACTATTCCTAATTTTCTGTAGCACAATATGCCGCAAAAATATAATAAAAAAAAAACAAACAGCCTCATTCAATTCAGGCCCGTAACACGATTGCAAGTAGCCGATTTCCTGCAAACGAGTTGCGGGCTCCAGAAGGTCTACATTTACTCTGCTATTCAATTGGCTGGGCCTGCAAGTTAGGCGACGGTCGCGAGGATCGGAAACCATGCTCTTGGCATTAGCATTTGCAGGGACGCAAGCCCCTAACGTGGTTCAAGCCTGAAAAATCAGAGCACTTTAAAAGCAAATATAAAATCAATCCAGCACTGTAAATGATGGGGAACACAATGGGTGACATTAAAATTAAAAGCACAACATTCTCAAGCTTGCACATTGCCAATATATAATATTTTATTTCATTTTTTTTTTATTTCTGTCCAAAGTCCTACGGGCTTGAATGACCTCCAAGACCAAAACTCATTATTCAAGCCCGTAGGACTTCAATGAAATATGGAGGTTGGGTTCCAAAGTCCTACGGGCTTTGAGGTTGCAGCCCGTAAGACTTTGGATGGAAAATAAAGATTAAGTAAAGTATTTTATTTTGTCGATGTGCGAGCTTGAGAATGCTGTGCTTTTAATTCTAATGTCACCCATTGTGTTCCCCATCATTTACAATGCTGGATTGATCTTATATTTGCTTTTAAAGTGGTACGATTTGTAAGTAAGCCCTTTGCGAGACCTCCTTGGTCCCAGTAACCTGTGGTTCGATTTTTGCCATTTGCAGGCTTGACGGAGGGGAAATCCGAGAAATTGAATAGCGATTTGTGATTTTAGCGGCCGCAGTTCTTGAGGCCGTGAAAAATCAAAGGCTTAGAGGGAAGTAACTTGTGATTTTACAAATAGCAATGGATCGCAGCTCACAGCAAGTAACCCGATCAGAGCCCGCAAACAAAAAGCAATTGAATAGCAAAGTAGCTTGCGACATCCATTTGCGAGCCACGATCTCAAAATCGCAGCAATTGAATGAGGCTGAAAGTGCTAGCAAAACCCATAATTATATAGCAGTTTAATAATAAATACATCATAAATTCAATATACTTATAATGTTAGGAATTACTTCAATATTCTATGATAGGGCTATTATAATAAGATTATTTAATTGTTTTTGGTAAGACAATAAAAATGCAATTATTAAAAATCTACCAATTAATAGAATTGTATCATTTCAGTCCTTTCAATTATAAGTTTAATTAAAAATAAATTAAATTAATGAAAATGATAATTGAAAGAATACTTAATGAAGAATATATTATACATTGAACAATTAATTAAAGTGTGTGTAACTATGTTTAATCCTAGAAACCACAAGTAATTTCATCCTTTTTTGGTCAATTTTAATAGATTGACATTTCACTTGTGCTTGATAAAGTAAAAAATCATAAGCCCCATTGCTAAGGTATGAAATCTGTAAACTTTTTAAGAAATTACAATCTTAAAAATGTTATTGCATTTTCCAAGTAAAAATATGTGAAGATTATTATTTGCTAAACTTCAATTTCATGGTGACGTTTTTACAAGAAATATATTAGACCTAAACCAAGAAGGGGTCAAAAGAGAACTCTGTCACACACTAGTGACGTTTATTTAATTGTTTATAGTAATAGTTTATGGTTTGTAGTAATTTGCAGTAAGTGGTAGTAAGTAGTTGGTAAGTAGGATAGTGTCACATTATGAAATACAAATAGATAATGTGTGAAAGTGCTACTGTACAGAAAGGGTAGGTAAGTCGGTAAGTCGAACAGGCTTCCAATGGAAACTGCAGGGTCTAACACAGTTAAGGTATTTAAGCATGCCTGAGGTTTAATTAAGGTATGTAGAATAGACAGTTTATATGGAACTTTTTTCATTCTTATCTGCTATCAAATCTATGTTTCTTTGTTTATATATATTTATGATTCCCTAATCAAATAGATGAAAAGGGCTAAAGTAAACTTCCATATAGGCCGTGTGACTCAATATTGTCACCAAATACACACATGAGTACTGTGTGTTTCTCATGCCCTCCAGTAAAAATATATGTTCACATTTTAAAAGTGAAAGCTAGTTAAAGTGATATCAATGTTTTCCTATACTTATTTTTGCTTAGTTTTCAGAATACATTTTAGAATTTAAACAGTACAATAGTTTTATTCCTAAAGTCTAGTTAGGAAATGTGCCATCAATGTCTTTCAAAAGACAGCAACAAATTAATAGAAAAATCATTACTTGCTATCCTGTATATTAACATAAGGTGCCTTATTGCTATATCTCTCTATCTATCTGTATATATATAGGCAACACAAAATAAATTATAGACTAGCTATAATATCCAGATTTAAATTATCTTCTTGATGATGTGGTCCAGAGTTTGGTTTTTGAAGGCTGCTATCATTGCTCCTATCCGGTAGGAGTGACCAGAATAAGAAAAAGGGGTTGTAGCCTAATCTATTAAGCAGGTCCCTTACACAACTGATGAATGTTCTGGTCATTAGAGGATGGTCCTTAATAGCTACTAGCATGTGTTGATCTGTCGTATAGAAGTATGTGAGATAGTTGAAGGAAAGAATTTACTGGACACCATGGGCCCTATTACATTGTCAAAATCGCAATTACCGAAGTCCATAATGTAGCCTGCAAAAGTTACTGATATTTAAGTTGCCTCCTCTAGCTACCCGCAATCTATTTGCGAGCTACAGCGTGAAAATTCCTACGGGGTGAAAAAAATCTGAGCTTTGACCTATCTAAGCTTTTGATCTTTCAAGCCTGCAAATTATACAATCGATAAAATCGCAAATCGCCATTTAATTGCAACAATTCCACAAGCCCACAATTGCATTCGAACCCGTAAATTGCAAATGGAGCAAAACATTCTGCGAGATCTAAAGAGGACTTGCAAGGGGGTTAATCACTGGACTTTAAAATACGTGCAAAGTGATAAAAGGCATTAGAATTAATTGCACAACAGTCTCAAGCTCGCAAATCTGCAACAAAAAATAGTATTTTTATGTTTCATTTCCATGTTATATCAATCTCGGGAATCAAGTCGTTAATATATATCAGGCCACCCATATGAACTAAAACCATTTCTTCATTCATTTTTATTGATTTTTAAATGGCTGGATTGCAAACCCGATCGTATATCGGACTTCTAAGCAGTAATTGCTTGACGTCTAAATGCCATGTTTTACTGATGTAATGATGACAGTCTCATTTACTATTGGCTGTTTCTAAATCGTTACTTACGGGCTTGCTTAATTGATCATGATCATACCCTGAAATGCTACATATGGCTACATGGTTTACGGATTTGGCTTTCGGCCATGTAATTGCAGGCCTGTTCAATTAAATTGCTCTGTAACCGTTGCACATTTCTATCCCACAGACTTACGGCCTATATGAAGGCAACTGCAGGCTTGGAATTTAATAAGGCCCCAGGTGTCTTTTATGGGGTCGGATTGGTAAGTGACTAGCTTTGGATACATCTAAGGCAAGTATGAGGGGGAATTGCACGTCTGATTTTTTGAGACATGTTAGTTGGGAGTGAGCTATTGTATATTGCTTAGGCAAAGAAAGCTGCAGAGGGCCAGTTTTATTACTGAAAGTACTGTGAGAGAGATATCTGGCCCAGATGAGTTTGATGCTAAAAGTGGGGAGATATTCCTAAAGACTGGGCCATCTATTGGATGTCTGCAGGTTTGTGGATGGTGTTGGTGGGAATTTAATCATTTCAGGAACAGGTTAAATGAAAAGAAATGGCATAAAGAAATAGTTAATGAGGAATTACTGCAAGTGGTGGTATTGAATTCCTATTAAGTGCATTTTAATGGTGTTGCTAGCTAAATTCAGGTTGTAGTCACAATGAGTTGAGAATGATAGGAAGGCAGAAAGGTCATAAAGCGGGACATTTATGCAGTGAACTGTGCACAGTCCACACTGTATTATAACTTCAGTTAGAGCAAGTCATTCTGCCTTGGTATGGTGAACTGAAGAAATAAGCTGGTTTAGGGTCGAGAATTGCATAGTATGGTGAGTGTTAAAAGAATTTGATTCCTGACAAGATAGTATTATCCTTAGAAGAGAAAACAGGCTTGAAAGATTTGGTTTCTTGCAAGATTTGTCAGCCATAGCTGTCCCCAGAGATAAAAAGAGTAGAGTATTTGCCTCAGCCTGAAGTTTTTAACAGTATGCTTTCTGTCCCTTTAGAGATGATAATTTGGTTCCTGAAGAAAGTCGTGAATTGTTTCGGCATGTACACTGGTGATTCCATTGTTGGTCGTGAAACTTTGAAAGATATTCCATTTTATTTAAGGAGGCATTTAAACCATGGTTGGAGATTGTTTTGATGCTTGTCGAAATGTGATTCTACAGAAAGGTGATGGAGTACCTAATAACTTTTCTGTCCAAGCCAGGTCTCCCAAGAGATCAATAAAAAGCCCCAAAAATATGTAGGTGGTCAGATAACTCTTAGTGTGATTATTTTGGGGTCTATGAGTAAGTATAACAAAATGATTAAACTGTTGGTTAATTCACCCATTCTCAATCAATATATTCTGTGAGGACTGAATTCAGATATGCTTATTATAAAGGTAGGTTGATGCACTGACAATTACAGTTTATAAACACCACTGAAAAAATAAAGGCAATGAAAATTATCTAACATTTTACCTAAATCTGAATAAATGTAAATAAAAGACCACGTTTAAAAAGGACACAATAATAGTGCAGATATCATAATTTAGAAGTAAAGAACATAACAAACAACTTTTTGGTTTGATTGAAATCCTTAGCGAAAAAAAGTAGATGGTTTTCCCAAATTTTTTAAGCTAGACATCCTCCTGTATTTTACAAACTGTTTAGCATTGGAGGCCGAGTATACTACCACCCAACTATTGTTGTTTTATACAATGCAACAAAATGCAAACAAATAGCGTGATATAAGGAAGGTGGAGGAGAAAGTGACTTATTATGCAAGTAGTTTGATTAGCAAGGGTTTGATTACATTGCTCTCTTAGGAAATCTTGTGACTGAAGCTATCACATAGGGAGTTCCATAGCTTTTACATTCCTCCTGCAGCAAACCCTTATGAGTAGACCGGTTCAAGTGATTGCTATGTGTGAGCTGTTAATTTCCATGCAGATGTTCTCCTAAAGTGTGATTTTATGTGGCTTCAGTAAGAGCTTACAGAGAACGTAAAGGGCTATTGAAGTCATAAGTGCTGTTCATGGTGTGAAAGAGCACAAGATTGAATGTTAAAATGAGCTATATTTTTCTAATTACACTAATAACATTTAAAAATTCTTATCTCTTAAACCTTTTTTTCCATGCAGCCTATACTGGCTGTTGCATTACTAAGAGCACCACACAGTGCAGGATGATCTACAGAGGAAGGCTTTGATTGATAGCACAGCCTCCCCCTGGGCTCAGATTACACTGCACCGATCAGTTATCCCATTTCCTGTTTTAGCTGAGTACCAGGTTTCCATGCCTGCACAGATTTTTGTTTGTTTGTTTGGATCAATACACGGAGCAATAAAGAGGCTGCTGGTTCAGGCTGAATGTGATTTATGATTTCAAAGAAGAAGAAGATTCAAAGCCTGAAAGCACAGCTCAAATTCCAGGGAGACAAGAGTGCAGACGAGAGCATGAATATGTCGGTAAGAAAATATAAACCCATTTACAAGGTCTGTTTTGATAAATGTAAATAGCATATCATGAAGCGCTCATAGGAGAAATGTAAGCACAATATAAAAATAACAGTATGAAAGTGACATGGAAATATTATGAATTATTGTTGTAATAAATATCAAAATAAGTTCCATGTTAATATCTTAAAAATATATAGAGAGATTGAAACATTTATGTGTATTATAACAGTTTATTATTAGGTTTTAAGCATGAGCTCTGTTTAAGTGTTCTCAGGGATATGAGATTAGAGTTTGCAGCTTGGTGGCTTGCAAATTTTATTTGGTAGAGATATTGTCAGAATATTTTTATAGTTTTTGTATTAATATGACATCACACATTTGTGGGTGCATTTCAGGGAAACATGGTTAGTCATTCATATTCATCAGCTACATTGTATTTGTGATATTTATATTGCAGAGCCATTGCTGTGTTGATGATTGATTATGGTGTTGTATGGTTGTTTGTGCACATACTTGACCCTGCAGGGTCTCTGACCAGTCTGTGTCCAACATTCCTGGTATTATCACTTTGGTTGCTCTGGACATCCTGCCCCTCACGAGTTGCTACCAATCTTTATGGTGCTTCACCCTCTTCACATCCCTGGCGTGCACTCCCACAGTGACCTCTGCTGCCACCTCTCTACATCCCAACTCTCTGACCAGCTCTAACCTCTCAAGCCACCATGGAGAATATTGGACGGGTTATAGATGGAGGACAACAAATTGAGTAATGAGTAATTGGCAATCATCTATTTCCGGTCAGCCTAGTGATCGCCTGGTTACCAGGACCACCCTAGGCTGACTATTAGGTCCGCGGCTCACCCTCCTCCTCCCCAACTAACCCCAAAAGCTTTTCCCACTGGCCATATATCTGCTGTGCCTATTGTATAAGTATCTCTCACTCATTTTATCACTCACTTGCTATCACAGTATAGTGTGAAATGGAAATTACATCTCCTGTTTAAACTCTAAATTTAGAAGTAAACCACTTGTAGAGTGATGAATATGTACAAGTACTTGTTTTAGATCTAAACTTATATGGCCATAATAAACATGAATTATACCCCAAACACTAAAAATGATAATTTACATTTAGTCCTGGAGGAATTTTTCCAATAACAATACATTTGTTTTATTGAAGTTATTTGATACTAAAAGCAAATATATTGTGAGTTTTTGGCATATTAAGGGCCTATGTTATTGCTGGAATAATTAAATTCTAACATTAGTGAATTATGCTATAAAAACAGTGCACCTCCTTCCCACTGGGAGTAATTTGCCCTACAGAAATGTGTTATAACATTTAAATGAAATTGTTAATCAGGGACTGTTTACAGCTGCACCTGCTCTTATTTGTAGCATTAAACTGTGTAATCACTGACACTTCTTCCAGATCCAGAGAACTGATAATCATTAATATAACCAAAGAATAATTAAAGAGAATCCCCATCTGTTATACTTCCTTTTTGGGAGAATATTGAACAGTGATGAGAGTTTCATCAAAGAACACAAGTTAAGCATATATCATATGTACAGACACATTAAATAACTTTTTTTATGTGAACAGAAATCGTAAAGCTCTTGAGAAAAACGTATGATATAAAATTAAATTAAATTAAATTTGAATGATTAATTACTATACCTATTTTATACCACACAAGTAAACACTTTTACAATGAGAAGGTGCTGTGTTGAATTAATTTTAAAGAAGTCAGCATGTATCAGTTAAAAATCAAATTAGAGTGAATTTTTCAAGTATCTTTTCTAAGATTTTATTACAAGTTAATAACCCTTCTGAATTCCCTAGTTCTCATTAAGACATAGGTTTCCTCTTGACTACAAAGTATCTGTGTTCATAACATTATACAAGCAGCAACTAACAAAAACAAGGAAGTTAAAGGGCTAAAGACCTCAATAGTTTGTTTGTTTGTTTCAAACTTTTAAAACAGCATGTTTTAAACAATACAAAAGTTGTTTTCTGCATGAAAAAATATTAAGTAACACCTGTTTAAACGTCATTGAAAATAATAGGAAATGCAGAGAGCACACTTTAGTTTTTAGATCTCATTGGCTGTGAGAGGACAAGCCTGCAGGATAAGTTTCTTTTGTGCTCTTAAACCTTTATTTTGAAAGAAATCCTACTGTTATACATTTTCAAATACTCTCTTTCTGATGCAACAAAGAAAAAATGCTTTTTTCCTTATGCCTTTAACCCGTACATACCATAGAGAAATTAGATAAATATTGAACAGTGATATTCATTTAAATATGTATACTGATACTATTTTGGGTATTTCCAGGACCATCCTGACCATAAAGTATGGGTGTAGTCAGAAGTAAAAATGTAATACATTAAAAAATATATATTATACATCTTTTAAACAAAAGTATTCAAAGTATGAAGAGTTAGGTAAACAATGTGCTAATTGAATAAAAGTTTAAATAGGCAACTTTACTCAGTTTACCATGAAGAAAAATAGAAACAGTGAGGTTACATAGCATAGGTGTTCCTAGAGTGCATTAGCTTTTTAGATTATGTTTTAGTCTATAATGACATGGAGCAGACAGGAAAATTAATTCCTGAAAAAGGATACAATTTTTCTATATGGTAGCAAGTTATCCATCTCAGTTTCATGCTAGCAGAGATATAATGGGATAGGACAGAACAAGTCTTTAATGGTCTGTGTGCCCAAAATTCAAGCTGTGCACATTTTTCCCCCAAACTTGTGCACACTAAACTGTGCACTCTAAAAGATAGAGAACATTTTGTGGATGCTTGTGGATAAAGTTCAGGTAAGTTGGTTTACAGTTGTTACAGTTACAGTTGTTCCCACTGTACATAGCATATGACCACCTTTTTTTCATTTTTGATTTTCTGAGCACATTGTGTGTGTGGGATTGAAATGGATTACATAATGTAGCAGATAAAGACATGCTATATGTACTAGGCACATTAATGGTTACTTCTGTTATATGGAGATTTTAATGATGATATTCTTCTTCATCTGATTCAGGCCACTGTGGTGTAATGACCACATGTGACCCTGGTAGATACTTTGCATCATTATTATTATATAGTATTACGTTGGCCCCATTAGGTTTTTCCATTTTTGCCAGCCTCTTGTACTTTCAGATACAGCCACACCACACCAATGATATTAATGCACGGTCGCATATGTTTATGACTGTGTTCTGTGTATTCAATAAACAATAATATTGTTATACAGTTATCCATGTTTCCATGTGTTTGTCATGTTAAGTGATTTGTGATATCAACATACATAACAATTAATTCAATATTATGTTTTAATATATTGGTCAACATCCTGTATAGGCATGCCTTCATGAATTGTATTATTCCAGAACATTCCAGTGATTTAATTTTTTTACATTTGTGTCTCTGTGACTGTCATATATTATTTGTAATAGAGTTCTCTGATTTCTGAGGCTGTTTATGATTTCCTGTTTATATTTCTGAAAAGTCACACATAACAAACTAAATAGGTTTAGTTTTCACATATGTGCCAATAGCAATGTAAATCCTTAATTTGTGATGATTTAACATGATTTTCTATTATTTTATTTTTAGATCCCATCCCTTTAAGAGGTGCTGCGAGTGGTCTTTGGTACCCGTAATAATTTCTTCATTTGTTTACTGTTACGGCACTGATTTGTGAGTGATCTGTAAAATCATATTAATGTTTGGTTGTAAAAGTCGGAGTAATCTATAGTCAGTGTCAAAACTCAATGGAAAAGTGTGCCATAAATTAGCACTCTGGATTGCTGCAGTGACTCCTAACAGTTCGCTCCCAATATTTTAGGAATGTGTGATTAACATAGCTAGGTAGAAATTTCTGTACTATTTTGGCACTCATAATTTCTTTTGCCGGGATTAGCAGAGGGCACTTACTTAGCAAGTTGCACCATAAATTAGTAAAGTATCTATCACTCAAATTTAGCTCTGCATGCAATCACTGCTGAATAGACAAAAATGTGCAGGTTTTGTAAGTTATGGTGACCTGTCACTTTCATAGTTCCCTCCAATCTATTCCAATCTCTTTTAATGATGCTACCCACAAGTAACATAAGCCTGTTTTTGTGCCCAAACTTGCACATACTGAACACCACCTGTAGAGGCAGGAAAAAAAAAAGTTTCAAGTGTCAGATCTGATGCTAAAAACATCATAACACCTCAAATGAGTCGGATATAAGGCTTGATTTCTTTTATCATAAACAAATGAGGGGTTTACAACATGCGCCCAGACACTACACATATTTGGGGGATATCTTGGTTCCCCACTAGTACCCCTATACCCTATGAGCCCAGAGATTCCCAGGATTCTCCCATTTACAGTGCAGTAAATTGGAGAACCCATAGGGACTTCCCCCTACCACACTGACAGGAACCCTGGGGATTTCTCCCACAAGCGGAAGAGATTCCCACCATGGGGATTCCCTCCTACTCTAACCTCAGATTCCCACTAATCCTAATAACCATGAGGGTTATTGGTGGGAGGAAGGAGTAGGTTATTACTAATATACAGTATGATTTTTTTTTACAATATAGTCAATATGCTATACTAGTACCTTTCAAATAGTCAGTGTATCCTCTAGTGAAAATAGCCATAATAATAACATAAAATAGTTTCAGATTGGAATTATATTTATATAATGAATCCATGTAGGAAAGCACAGATGAAACAGCTTCAGTTTTATTATCTTAGACAATAAGAATTATAACATTACTTCAAAAACTGAACGTTTTGAGAAACAAACACAGAAATAGCCAGATCAAATATATTGGGAGATTTATATGAAATCAACATACTGCCATATCTTTATTCAACATATTTCTTGTGATTAATGATTTGGGTTCAGTGTGAAACTTAACATTTCTGTGTTTCTGGCAATAGTTTACCATTTTGCAGCCAAACTCATATTTGTTTGGATCATTCCACTAAAAGTAATTGTGTCAGTTGTCATTCATCTGTAACCAACCATATGTTCCATAAATGTGTTGCTCTGTAGGATTTTTTGAGAGTAATTACATATTAAATGCATATTTTGCAGTAAATATCTATTTACAATGCTGGGAATACTGCATCCTCACAACAACAACAAAATATTTTAATAAGTAATAACTACAAAAATATCAGTAGTTATTTTTTTAAATTAAGACACTGTTAGATTATACAGATCATTTAATCAGTATAGCTTTCATAAAATAACTGTTGTTATTATTTCAGATAAGTTATACTGAAGAAAAGCCAAAGGCTGAATAAGTGGACCTTTTTTTTACTAATATTTTATTATTTTATATATATATAAATACTAAATGTAAACAAATAATAATACATAAACATAAAATAAATCCAAAACAAAAAAATGTAAATGTTCTTTTGCATTACTTGACATATTTATGTAATGTATATATTTCAGTGCTTAACAGTTAAACATATTATAATAAATGTTTTATTAAAAATGTTATTAAAATCATGCCTCCATTTTTCTGGTTTCTTTAGCTCAAACTCTATATCTTTTTTTAACCTTACATAAAAAAGGAGATTTTTTACCAAAATGCTGTTAAATCTAAATTATTATACTTTGCCCATGGTTTCCAAATACTGTGGCCCTCATTCAATTGTGATTTGGCCAATTGAATAGGGCTCTAAATAAGCACATAGCATATATTTTTTAAAGAAGTTTTTAGTTAGTAAACATCTATTCAAAAGCAAGGTTTTTGCTAACTAAAAACTTATTTAAAAAATATATGCTATGTGGTTATTTAGAGTCCTATTCAATTAGCCAAATCGCAATTGAATGAGGCCCTTGGTAAATAGTGGCAGTCTGCTAGACCCTCTTTAAAATCTAATTTTTGTACTTGTAACTCAAAATGCAATATTTTTCAATCTTTAGTGAGTGCAGCTGTTCCATTTGTTTAGGGGTAAATTAAACTCGGATTGGTCCAGGATAGCCCACCTTCCATGCGTTGCTGTTTCTAATTCAATCCACTGTGCTTCTTATAACTGGATGCTGAAATGGGGTATTAAGAGCTGAAGCAGACAGGTTCTCCATGTTGATTGAAGCAACATGCGACAACCCCTATTAATTTCCATTATGATTGCAGGCTTCTATTCATGGGTGCCCAATCATTGCTTGACAGAGTAGGATAGAGGCAAGAAAAGTCACAGCATAATAGCGATGTGCCTAGGATCTACTGCAGTCATACAGAAAGTTTATTACAATTGCAAGAACAGGTTTCAATTCATCATTCATTTTTCAGCAACACTCAGTGTAATCTGCTTTACTCAAAACTCCTTCTTCATTGCTTACATTGACTGCCCATACTGCTCTGCACTTTTGAAAATAGTGACAATACTGAGTATTCAATTCTTATGCACCCCCTAGTTTATTATCCCAATTGCTCAGGATATATTCCTTTGCACATTTCTAATGACCATCCCACCTGTATGACTTTTCTTTTGAATGCCCTACCTCACTCTAGGAAGCTCTTTTGTTGCTTTCAGAGCTCAAAAATCCCTTAAAGGACCAGTTAATTCAGCACAACTTGGAGCACACTACTGTAAAGTACTCCTCAAAACATGTTGAAATACTTTTTGAATTTTTGAAATAGGTGTCTTTTTCGCAGAAAAAAAAAAAACATAAATGAAGTGTCCATTAGACCATGGTGAATGAAGCAAGAGAAAAAGTAGATAGCAAGATTCCCTCATAAGCCTGGAGATGAGAGGCAAGAAAATGAGGGTGGAACTAATAATGGAGGGTGAATATTTGAAGGAGGAATAGGAAGTAGTAGCTTCATGGTGGAAATGAAAAGTGATGGAGAGCAACAGAGCCTGAGTAACAAGTTAATTTCAGGAAGGAGTGGCTGATGGTTTATTGCAAGGCACAAGCAGGATAGAAGAGGTTGATAGAAGATCGGTAGAAAAAAGGTTGAGGTGCTAAGTGTCTAAAATAATTTGTGTTGAGCAGTTAAGAAATACACACATGAAAACCTTCTCTCTGGGTGCTGAGGATTAGAGTATTCAGTTACTGAAGTTGATGGAGGTAAAAGTGACACTTCACCTGGTCATGTCATCAGGAGTCAAGTACAAGAGATAGTGGCAGCTTGAAACACCCGGTCAAATGTGCTGTCAGTGTGTAAAAAAAATCTAGTCTCTTGCAGTTTCTCTGCTTGGTACATTGCCGCTGAGCTGTTTTCAGTAGTGAAGGAGCACACAAGACATTGTGCACTTTGTACACAAGATAAGAGGAATGGGACTGGCTATTTAAGGGAGGAGAGGGACCCTTCCACAATTCCAGTTATCGGTTTGTGTTTTAAATAATAATGAGTTTAATAATATCTTATTATAGATACATATTTAAACTTTGTGTAAAGTATGTGTTAATAATTTATTAAGGTGAAGTTTGGAGATAATTAAGCATATAAGGATATGCTTATATAAGGATAGGTTGTAACAGAGGTGGCATCCTAATAGAAGTAATCACTTTTATGAAACTACATAGTATATGTCTGTTTGTAACTCATAAAGCTAGTTATATCCAAGAATCCTGGAATGAGTATGTCACTAAGTTTAGCACAACTTCATACAACAGTTATTTTAATGATATACATTCATACAAAACATATTTTTTGTATATAAATACACTGTAAGGTCAAAATATCTTATATTTCACCTACAAATGTATTGCTGGTTATCATTACAGAAAGAGACATTTCTTAAGTTATGAAGTTTCACTGCTTAACTTTAACTTCTGGGCTATCTAAAAAAGAAAACCAACACTGCATTATATTGATTTCACAGAATCAGGATTCAATGTAAGTATCTAGAATACAAAATGTTGAAAACAAAAAAAAAAAACCTGGGAGCACTTAAATTGTGGTATTTTTGGCAATGATCATTAAAACATGCTTTTTGCATCAAAGATATCCCTCTAGACACTAGCTTGAAAGCCTTTGTTCCTGAATTTGACATTTGTTTATGTTATGAGAAATATATTTGTGTTTGTTTCTCAAAGATAATACAAAATGTTTGTAATATGTACGCCAATTTGATATATATATATGCCATGTAAAAACAAAAAATAATTAGAAATTTGTGTTTTAAGGGTAAACATCCAACAACAAGAACCTGTGTCATAAAGCTGTTATAATTGCCATTTACAAGTCTAAGGGAATAGACCACACACTACAAAACATTTTGTAGTAGAAAGGTAATGTTTGATTTACTGTTAGTTAGTATATATTGCTAACTGGATTCAGTTAACGGTGGGGTTATGTTGCATAAGGACACCCAGGATGCATATGATACGCAATTTAACATGAAAATTAGTTAGTATTGAAAGAGTAGCCAGTGTTGATAGGTGCAATGTAGAACATATTGTGACTATTATGATCTTCCCAAAAGACATTTGTGCACCCGTTGCAACCTTTACCAAAGAAAGGATAACTCTATTTGAATATATAAGGTGAATGGTCCTACAGAACTCATAGGTATGATATAACACAGAACCACACAGGTTCTCCATCAGTCCTCCAAGTCCCCCACATGTTACTGCACATGACACTTTCTTTGGGATATATATTATTAACCTTTAATGCGCCAACATATTCCATAGTGCTAAACAGGGTAGGTACAAGTCAAAAACAATTTTAACAAATTACAAAAGAATGGAAAGCCCTATTATTTATTTTAAAATTCAAAGTGCTTTTCTAAAGCAACCAATAAGATTGAAAACGTGTAAACACACAGTCTAGAGAGTATGGATGAGGCATAGAAAGGTGAGGTACAATATGTTGTGCACACTAAGGCTAAAGGTGACATGATTCTTTAAATAGATGCATTTTCAGTGAGGTTTTGAAGGATTTTAGGCAGGAGGATAGTCTAGTGGAGTGCGGCAAGGAGTTCCAAAAAATAGGTCAAGCATGAGAAAAGTCCTGAAGGCAGGAATGAGAGGAGGTGATAAGAGAGGAGGAAAGAAGAACGTCATTAGCAGAGTGAAGAGGATTGTTGGGAGAGTATTTGGAGACACGAGCAGAGATATGAGGCTGCATTATTATTGAGGGCTTTATATGTTAGGGTCAAGATTTTATTATTATTTTATTATTATTCTGGAGGCTATGGGAATCCAGTGCAGTGACTGACAGAGAGGTGTTGCAGACATCGAGTGATGAGTATGGTATATGAGTCTAGCAGAGAAATTCATTATGGACTGAAGTGAAGAGAGATGGTTGATGAAGAAGCCAGCAAGGAGAGAGTTACAGTAGTCACGGCAGGATATGATAAGAGAGTGTATTAGAATTTTGGTTGTGTCTAGTGAGAGAAAGTGCTGTATATTGGAAATGTTTTTTAGGTGAAAACTACAAGATTTAGTTATGGATTGTATGTGAGGAATGAAAGAGTGGGTAGGATCCAGTAGCTTCTTGGATAAAAAGTGGGTGGTCCACTGTGTCAGAGGCATCAGAGAGATTCAGGAGAATAAGAATTGAGAAGCGGCCCTTTGACTTGGCAGTGAATAAATAATTAGTGGCTTTAGTAAGAGCTTTCTCTGGAGTTTTGGGACTGGAAGGCAGACTGGAAGGGATCAAGGAGCGAGTTGAAATAAATAAATTGGGAGATGATAGTAGCTTAAACATTCAAGTAGTTTAGAAATCGGGAGAAGTAGAGACGTAGGGCGGTAATTAGATGGAGAAGCTGGATTAGATAAGGTTTTCTTAAGAATAGGTATAATAATGACGTATTTTAAAGATGATGGAAACTTGCCAGTGTTTAGGGAAAGGTTGAATAGATATGTGAGAGCTGGGATAAGAGCTGCGATAACTGTAAAAGTAACAAACATGTATTGACTATGAACAATAATAGAAATTGTGGCCATTTACTATGCTAAATGCCATGATCCATAATACAATAAGACTCCTAAGACATGTTTGGATTAGATATGGAAATAAATGGATAAGTCCTACTACATTATTTATATGTTTTAAATATCCAATTATATGCAGGATTTTTAAAGCTGTTAAAATAAAATTAAATAATTCTTAGATACCTGAAAGAGTGGTAGGAGAGGGCTCCAATTAAATGTGTTTGAGATGAGCCAGATGGAAAATTTAAATAAAATAAAGCTCCAATAAATTTGTTTCAAGCTAAAAGAAAGACTGTGTAACTAGTGCCATTATAAGATAGGGTGGTACTGTAATACAAAAAAATATAAACATTAACTATTTTACAGATGCCTTTCAAGGACTTTGCCACATAAAATGTTTACAGAGAAGTTTAAAGGAACTTGTTTGATATTTAAAAAATAGTTAGTGTTACTTACTCATGAATTAAATGTTGCATAATTTATAAACAGCTGTCAGAGTTTATGATTTCTACACTAAGAGATCATATTTTATATGAATAATAGAAATGAAATATATATAATAATGGTACTGTCGTGTATCACAGTCAGGAATATTTGTTTCAGGCAACAACATTCCACTTGATTAAGAAGATGTTTTTTTTAAATAATAATTTTATAATGTTTTTTAAACTGTTTTAGCCTTGTTTCTTAAGCATACCTTTGATTAGCAGAACAAATAATAAAGACATCAAGTAAAGCACATCCACTTGGGAAGCAGTGTCTTAAGATTTAAGTCACCAATCAGTTTGAGTATGCCCACAAGAATCAACAGAAGACTCCAGGTGTTTATTTCAGCTTCTCAGCTTTCATTACTAAAGTGTCATCAATATGCTGAGGTACAGTAAAGAGGAAGTCTACATCTGCATTGCCTTATTATGCTTGGAGAGACAATCAGGGTGATTTGCATAAAAAAACAATGTGATAAATGCAAACTGAGAACAACAACAGTAAGTAGCATATCCCCTGGGAGAGGATCCACTCAGGGTGAAATACAAGGGCAAATATGAGTTAATAAATACAAAATATAAATATGTTAACATATTGTACACTGACCATGCCAAAGTAATGCAATATTTCACATATACTACTTAGCTAAACCTGTTCAGCACTGTATAAAAAGGCATTATATTCAGTTTTTGAATATTATTATTAGCAACATCTAAGATATAAAACAATAAATAGTATTTGTTCTGCAGAGTAGAATGTAATAATAATAATAATAATTATTATTATTATTATTATTATTATTATTATAATATATGCAATACATCATAATTACTGTAGCTCTTCCACACAAAACATTACAAATTGGAGTTGTCAATTCTATATACATTTATGTGGACAGAATGACTTCTTTTCAGTTAGTGCTCTTTGAAAACTAGGGGCTCTATTCCATAGCTCTAGTAAGAACTCCCACAAGGCTGTCTCGTAGATATGTGAGTTTTTAAAAGCAAGATGGCAGAGCTATTTCATAGCTCCCACGAAAAAAGAATCCCATATAATTTACAGACTCACACCCAGAGGGCTTTGCCCATAGCTCTCTAGCTCTAACATGTGCTTGCAGCCTTCCTAAAGTATACCTGTAAGAGACTTTCAGCACCATTAAAGTTGAAATTAGGCTGCGTTACAGAGCTATTAAATGAAACCATGCCGCGAGTTACGGGCCGTAGACGCAAACCCGTAAACCATTCTTGCGCACTTTGAATGTGCGTCCGTGAACATGATCAATTAGTCAAACCCGAAGTTACGGGTTTAGACGGAGCCAATGGCAAATTAGATCGTCATCATTACGTCACTGAAAAATGCAGTTTAGATTTCAAAGCCTTACAAGTTTCAATTACTAGTTTCGATCGGAATCGCATTCCAGATATAATGCAATATGAATAAATCAGTAAATATTATATTCTAGTCCATGCAAGTTCCATTATATGTATTAACATATTGATTGCCGGGATCGATAGAACACAGAAAATAAAAACAGAAATAAAAGTATTTTATATTACAGATTTGCAAGCTTGAGAATGTTGTGCTATTAATTTTAATACCTAACATCACTTTCCCTTTCATTGAAAATACCCTAGTACCCGTTGGCTTTTTGTCTCCATTTGCAGGTTACGGGTTTGAGCGCCAGCACATTCGTAGCAATTTAATAGCGATTTTCAAACGTAACAGTTACGGTCTTGACAGATCAAAAGATTTGCGGCCACGGAGTTCAAATTTCGACATTCCGTAGGGCTTTTCCGCCTGTAACCTGCAGATCGTTAGTGGGTTGCTTTACGGGGCCAATTTAATAGCCGTAAGTCTTGCGGGCTACGTTACGGGCTACGGTTTTACACATTGAGGGAATTTAATAAGGGTGTTTGAGCCTTAAACTTAGCAGTCTCTATAGAAACACCACAGAATGGTACCTACTAACAAATGTGTAGAAGCTAAATAATAAAAAAAAAAAATGCAGGGGATTTATGACCCCTCTGTCTATGACTTGCTGCTCCCTGTAAGCCCGGGTATCCCTACGAACAGAATGGTATACTGAACTATAACCAAGAGAATCCCTATGGCCCCCATAGTACCTAAACCTATGGTCTCTATGGACACCCATGCCACCATAACTATTATTGTAGGCAACCTTATGGCCCACCATGGACCCCAATGGTTCCTACGCCTTATCTGTGGGCCCAAGATAATTATTAAGGGTCTTCAATCAAGGACTGATTTCTTCTAGCAACATGGATGTACCCGCTTTATCAAGGGCTGACGACGGTCTTCAATGAGGTTCATTAAGGCGAGGGTAAGTATACTTTGCCCTCTACAGGTGTAATATTTTTTGTAGTGCATTTTTTTTAATTTTAACTTTACATTTTTTGTATAGAGTTAGGTTCAGGTACCATGCTACCATTAGGTACCTTGGTATCCTTTCTCTCTTTGTCCTTGGCTGTTCCTCCTCCATAGCCCTTCACAAATGCAAATCAAAGCTGCTCCAGAGCAGTTTCTAGCACATTTAGGGCCAAATTAAAATCGCTAATGGTCTAGCCATAGGAGTTGGTGGGAAAAAATGTGTTTTCTCTCTTTTTTTTTTCTTTATATACTTAATTTACTGTTAATATAACACATAGATTGTATATTTCACATACTTTGCCAACATATTCCATATTCCACATATAGGCCTAAATAATGTTAACTTTAAACCCACGTCCTATATTCTCACCTTATACATTCGACCTTACACCAAAATTACACATGTAGAACATACTTTTTTTTCTTTAATACACTTAAATTTATGCACACATTAGATTTTATTTTATAATATTTTATTTCTTTGGGGTAAGTATGGAGGCAGGTCTTAGGAGTGCCGAGGAGGGAGGAAGAGTGGAGAGAGGGAGAGGAGTAGAAAGAGGGAGAGCAGTGGAGAGAGCGAAAGGGAAAAGGGAGAGGTGTGGAGAGAGAGGCAGATGAGGGTAAAGAGCAAGTAGTGAGAAGAGAGGGAGAGTGGTGTGAGGAAGAAAGAGAGGGAGAGGAGAGATGAGGAGGAGTGGTAGCCATGAGGAATCTGACAAGGCCAAAAGAGGCAGCAGTGGGGTGTACAGGAGGACCAGGAGTGGTAGCAGTGTAGGAGAGGTAAAGGGAGAGATGCCTCAGTGGAAGGTACATATAGATCAAGGACAGACAAAGAGGGGCCTGATTCCAGTGATGGGGAGAATGCAGGGGAGGGACAGGCCTCAGAGACAGACCAGGAAGGTGAGCTACTTCAGGTGCAGTGAGGAAGACAAGAAGCTGTTCCCAAGCACAGCACCCCCAATTATACCCACAAATAAATTATAGTTGTTCTTTGTGCTATTTGTGCTAGTGACCATATTCTCCAGAGTCACAGGCATAGGAGCCCTAGCCAGAGGGCCAAGATGTGGATGTAGGTAACCAGGGAATTCAGTACCCTGGAAGTGTGCGGGATGTCATGTCCCGTAAAGCACCTTTATGATGACTGCCGGTACAAGGTGAGGAGGAAAATGTCATAAAGGCCAAACATGCAAGAGCAACAGGTGGTTGCCCTCCAGTACAGGTTCATTTCAACAGGTTGAAAAGAATGTTGGTCGGACTGGTGGATTCTATATAGTAAGGGGCCATACCAGGTGAATACCATAAATACTACCATCCCCTCACATATCTAAACATGTACACTACACACATAGATAACATATGTTAATGCTGTTCATCAATTAATATGCAGGGTTATGTAAGATTCCTGGATATGACCAGGTATATAATATGCCACTGTATCTAATTACTTTAGTTAAAAGATTATAATGAGAATCAGATAAAACATATATTTAAAGTGAATAAACATCAAATGAATACTCCCTGTATGAATGTGCCCATTACAGAGTGCAGATACAGATGCAGCATGTTGCAACATATCTCTGCGGGATGGTCACTGTTTTTTATTATGATAGATAGAGATAGCACAGCAAATACAGAGAATGTGTCTTCATGTGCTGCAGAGGGCAGTCAAAAGCAGGGGATGTTGGTTTTATATGAGGCAGTACAAACAGAGCTCAGAATACACATTAATGACACCAGTGAAAAGCCATAGCCAATACATACCCACAATCGCAATTAATTGAACCATCTAGGATAAACCCATCATGAATTCAGGTATATATTAACACACCAATCTGATATACTATTGATATCTCAATTCAGCTCTGAGGACATTCTCTATATAGGATGTACATTTTATTCTGCTTAACGCTTTTTTTAGGTAAATTTCACATCCATTAAGTTTTGTGCATGTGCAAGCAGTGCTACCAAATAATGTAAATAAAATATATGCAGTGGTTTTCATATAGCCTTTCTATTGATGACATTCCTCCAACAGAATGGTCTCACACATTATAAATAAACACATATATCATGTTTTATGCCCAACATTTGATTTTATGTACTAATGCACATATGGCTGTGGAATTGCATAGTCCTACAATACTATGTTAATTAAACCCAGCAGTTATACATGCATGAACTAAGCATGCCATATTTCCTAACAATGTGAGACCAGTTAAGCTTTTGTGATCTTAAAAAGACAATAAAAAGCTGGATTAGTGCTTTTAAAAACATGTCTGAAGATAATAATAATAATAATAATTAAGTATTAAGAAACAAACTGATTCATATGGTGTATTATTTATTTTAAAGCAGTCATAAAAATATATAAATGTTTTAAGTTGACAAGAAAGTAAAATGGTCTCCAAACCAAATTATAAACCAAATGAGACGTTTTCTAGAGATCATTAGAAAAATTAATACTATGTATTGCTAGATTGAATCTGTAGATCAGTCTGCTACAAAGATAAATAACTAATGTATCAAAAGCATTATGTTTCTCACTCTCTCATTGCCCCATATACTCCCTGGCTCACCTATTATGTTTCTCCTTTGGCTGTAGCTTTGTTTTGAAGCAACAATAAAGCATCTTATATAGAATCATCTCCCTCTTTTCTAAATTTCTACCATCTCCATCAAACGTGTTCCAATAAAGTCACGAATAGCCTATAAAACTCCTTTCCTTAATGGTCTTCTTTTAGCTCCTCAGTTCCGCTTTCCTGCTCAGGAATGTCTTCTAATTGTTCCATACAGCGTTAGAGCTTGTTCTTGCCTACCATTTTATCAATGATACATTCACATTTATGGAACGCACTGGGCACAATATCAGACAGATACACCGTATCACTACGCTCCAAAATCACTTATTTAAAGTTCCCCATTCTAAGGTACTTCAAGGTACGTAAAATGCACTTGTATCATTTGTACCTTGTCTTTTTAATGCACAGTTACATTGGTAACAGTATACACATACATACAAAAATTCATTCAAAATGGCAAGTACCGTAAGTTAACACTAAATCTAAATATTTTTTTGTATCTTAGAATGATTAAAAACAAACATGCAGATTTCATAAAACAATACAAACATTAACTATTCAGATATTTAGATTTAAAAATATTTAAAGATATTACCATATACCTATTTATGTAGATGCAATACATTTGCTAGTAAAAAGTACAGACTAATTTTAAGATTATAGGCAAAAGCATTATTCTTAGTCATTACAGAACAATAGAATGGCTAAAATTAAAATTTCAACAAATGGAAACATTTTACAAACTCACATTACATATACAGTTTGTCACAATGTTAAAGCATACTGACCGACACAAATGGCACGTGGTACGTATGCATACCAGAGACTTGAAAATGCAGCTGACTCCTGACAATGTGCTGCCATAGTTTAGTTGTCATAGGCAGAAATTAATTATTTTATTCATGTATTTCACAGAAATACATGAACAGGCAGCAATTACGGAAGGAACTTACTTGCTCCAAAATTATACATAACCCTTAAACACAGTAAAATGCACACTAATGTTGTTTTAACTCATTACCCTCTATTAAAGGATTATGTTTAACTTTTAATTTGTTTTAGTCAGCATGCTTTGAAGTCTGACTGATTAATTAAAGAAAACTTAATGAATTGTTACATTTAATATTCTTTTTTTTTTCTTTGCAACCACAAATGCAAAACAAGAATATCATGACAATTTTAATTAAGTACATTATTTTAAACATAAAAAAATAACCTTTCCAAATAAATTATACTTTTGTGGATAGATCTGATTTGCACACTAAATATTTTTTTTAGCAAAAATAAGAAGCATGATTTAAATTAGTCAGATATTCAGATAATACTTGTGTTAAACATTTGCATAATTTTGCTAGCTTGTTTACTCATGAATTTGGCTCATTTATACATGTGAAATATGCTTGTCTTCCAGTAAGAGAACAGACACATATGGGCTGGCCTTAGGGATGCTAAGTTGAAAGCTTGTGGTTTTCTAATTTTTAAGCAATCTGTTTCAACTTGAAACTAAGTACAAAAAAAATCTTATATTTTCACTTTACACTATATTAACATTTGAGTTGTATGTTTTTACATTTATGTCAAATACTGTTGGATTAAAAATAGTAGATCAGACTGCAGTATCATGTAGTAACAGTATATACAAATAAATCAATTGCTAGGACAAGATCACCTGTTCATTTGTGGAGTTCATTTTTAACTGAGAAGGTGTGGATCAGTTAGTTGTAGCCACTTGGACCTATGAGGGCTGCCAACAGGTCAGGATTTCAATCACTGTCTCTGTATTCAGGTTCTGTCTGCAATAGCACATCCGAGTATTCTTAGGACTGAGCTGCCCACCACTGTCATAGAGACATCTTTCTTTCAGTTGTCTTGTTACATTTACTGTTCATTTTTCTTGAGTTTCTCAAATACTTCAATAAAATATTAATAGAGAGTAACCTGTGTTTTAGGGGTTGGCAACCCGTAGGGGATCATATACATACATGGTGGTTTTGCCCAGAAGTCCAAAATACTTGGGGACAATGAATTAAACTCGTTTCTACACTTTTTAAATCCCTGATTCCATTTGCAATGGAATCATCTCTATTGGAGAGATATGTTGATAGCTTAACCTCTTCCCAAAACAAGTTACTCCAATTTATGGCATAGGCAACAAAAACTCATATAACTGGCAGCTAGAAGCTACCGACCTTAAACATTTCAGAAGTTATATGAAAAATAAACTATGTACTAATAAATGAACGCTTAACCCATAGTATATCAGGAAATTTCCCCCAGTTTCTAAAATCATGAGCAAGTAATGAATCCAATTAGTATATCCCTCATATAACTTTTACTTGCTAATATCCATATTCATAATCTGGCATGTGTGGCGGAGAGGAACCGAGTCGGGACATTACCCAGGTACGGAAAGGGAAGTTAAGGTAAAAAGATAGCAGATTTTTCTTTGCTTTTTTATTTATTTTAATTTATATTTTTCTCTCTTTTTTCTCCATTATCCTCCCTATTTCTTTACCCCTACTGGGAGGATGTATTTCACTTATATATTACAATGAGTTAGATATTTTGCACTCATATCTCTCTCAGTATTATACTGATGTATTGCTCTTATTCTTTATTGTTACGATTATTGTTACAATCAAAAATGTGAAAAAAGACAAGGCATAGAAAGTATACAAATACATAATGTTTTATTTACATAGTACAATATGACTTAGCAAGTACTTTTAAAATGTACACTGTACCATTTACAGATGCTTATGTAACTCATGTATGTGAAATGCAATGATGTACTATCATATGCCTTTTATAAATATATATTAAAAAAATACAGTGCCTTGCAAAAGTATTCACCACCCCTTGACTTTTTACCTATTTTGTTACATTACAGCCTTAAGTTCAATGTTTTGTTAACTTGAATTTTATGTGATGGATCAAAACACAATAGTCTAAGTTGGTGAAGTGAAATGAGAAAAATGTATACATAAAACTATTTTTTAGAAATAGAAAATAGAAAATTGATATGTGCATATGTATTCACCCTCTTTGTTATGAAGCCCATAAAAAGCTCTGATGCAACCAATAACCAAGTAATGGACAATGTTGTTGAAAAGTACAAGTCAGGGTTAGGTTATAAAAAAATATCTAAATCTTTGATGATCCCCAGGAGCACCATCAAATCTATCATAACCAAATGGAAAGAACATGGCAAACCTGCCAAGAGTCGGCCACCCCCAAAACTCACGGACCGGGCAAGGAGGGCATTAATCAGAGAGGCAGCACAGATACCTAAGGAGAAGCTGCAGAGTTCCACAGCAGAGACCGGAGTATCTGTACATAGGACGACAATAACCGTACACTCCATAGAGTTGGGCTTTATGGCAGAGTGACCAGAAGAAAGCCATTACTTTCAGCAAAAAACAAAATGGCACGTTTTGAGTTTGTAAAAAGGCATGTGGGAGGCTCCCAAAATGTATGGAGGAAGGTACTCTGGTCTGATGAGACTAAAATTGAACTTTTCGGCCATCAAAGAAAATGCTATGTCTGGCGCAAACCCAACACATCACATCACCCAAAGAACACCATCCCCACAGTGAAACATGGTGGTGGCAGCATCATGCTGTGGGGATATCTTTCAGCAGCCGGGACTGGGAAACTGGTCAGAGTTAAGGGAAAGATTGTTGGTGCTAAATACAGGGATATTCTTGAGCAAAACCTGTCCCACTCTGTGCGTGATTTGAGGCTACACCTTCCAGCAGGACAATGACCCCAAACACACTGCTAAAGCAACACATGAGTTGTTTAAGGGGAAACATGTAAATGTGTTGGAATGGCCTAGTCAAAGCCCACACCGCAATCCAATAGAAAGTCTGTGGTCAGACTTAAAGATTGCTGTTCACAAGCGCAAACCATCCAATTTGAAGGAGCTGGAGCAGTTTTGCAAGGAGGAATGGGCAAAAATCCCAGTGGTAAGATGTGGCAAGCTCATAGAGACTTATCTAAAGTAACTTGCAGCTGTGATTGACGCATACGGTGGCTCTACAAAGTATTGACTTTAGGGGGGTGAATAGTTATGCACATTGACTTTTTCTGTTATTTTGTCCTATTTGTTATTTGCGTCACAATAAAAAAAAAAAAAAACATCTTGAAAATTGTGGGCATGTTCTGTAAATTAAAAGATGCAAATCCTCAAACAATCCATGTTAAATCCAGGTTGTGAGGCAACAAAACACAATAAAAATGCGAAAGGGGGTGAATACTTGTCTTTCTTTCACTGTGCCAAATTATAATATAATAATAAAATATTTTGTGCATCATATTGATTTTTGACATTGACTTTATTTTCACAAATGTATTTGGAACCTAGTTATTTTTGCAAGATGTATTTGACTACTCATTGTCTAGAAGTATGTGGTGATCTGAAAAGGAAATCATTAAAATAAGCAGTGGGTTAAGAACAAGCTTTCTTTCATAAGATCTGGTGGATTAAGAGCATGTTTACATGAAGAAAGAAAGCAACCAGTAAAGGGAAAGAAAAAAAAATATTTAGAATGAAAAAGTGGCAAGATGAGATGGGATCAAGGCAACTTTTGCAGGATGGAAGCACACACAGTTCTCCTCTGTCACAGAAGATAAAGAGGGTATAGGGCAGAGTGTATTTAGGGGGAGATGCAAGTACATGGACACTTTGGTTAGATGTCATCATTGTTTCTAGAAAATATAAATTATCTTTTTTTGTAGTCAGTGCAAGTATGTTTGGAAAGAGTAAGAAAAACATTGTGAAAACAAAAATGTAGAAAGTATGATATAGCCTGAGATTTGTTACTGAACCACTCATCGTTGAAAGATAAGTTTGAAGGAATAAATAAAAATGTTGAGCTAGGCTTGGCACTGGAGATTTTAGGTATGTATGTGGCGGTAGAGTGGTCAATCAAAGAAGCAAAAGTATTTGTAGAAATTAAGACAAATACGAGCAGGAGTGCATATTTGCAGAAGGAAAAAAAAGACTCCTGTCGGATATGTGATTCTGAAGGTGTTAAAAGTTTAAGTGGTAGAATAAAAGAAGTGGGAAATTATAGGTTAAAGGCAGAGCTTCTTATATGAAAATAAGACCCCAAACCCTGCTGTATTTTGCTAGTGACATATATTTAAGTGACATATATTTATATATACAGGGATTGGTCAAGAGAGTGGAAAGTAAAATCTTGCAAAAGCATTTAGGGAATGAGGTAAGAAGGGTGGAATAGTCCTGAATGTCCAGTGATCTAAATTAATAATCAAAGTATTCCAGTACATAGTGATACCATTTTTATTGGACAAACATTTTATTTAGAGATAAGCTTTCAAGTGTTGCATCTCACTTTATCAAATCAGAAGCAATACTGATTATCATTAAATAATACAGAACTATATTGATATATTATCAAATGTTGCATTAGGGGGACCCTTTGGGAACAGTAATCATACACAGTCTCATTTGAAGTAAACTTTCAAAAGCAAAGTCATTGTGGACCAACAAATGTAGCTGTGATGTCTTTATTTAAATAGGGAGCAGGAGCAAATCCAAGGAAGAATACACCTGTGAATGGAGGGCCCCCTGTGTGGAGTGCCTTTGGCATACAAAACGATGGGGAGAGACAGAGGCAGGGAGAGAAAAGGGATAGCGAGGGGGAGAGAATGTATAGGGAGAAGAGAAAAATTGAAGGGGGGAGACAGCGAAGGAAAAGAGATAAAGGGAATATATATAATTTAAAAATAAACAGAGAAAAAAGTATACCTTTTAGAGCACTCTTAATTTTCATTTGCCTTTGTAGTCAGATGAATTATCAATTTATATAAATTGTTTATTTGTTAAAATATATATAAAAAACAGTATTGAACGTTCTCTCTATTAATGCATAAGGGTTATATATAGGTTTCATGAACATAGCTGCACAATCTATTCAATTTAAATCTTGCAACAAAGATACTCAAGCCTTAAACTGTGTTGGTCTTATGTATAGTATAGACTAATTTAAGTTACAAGTAATTATAATATATATGCAGACCCCACTTAACACTACCCCGTTCAACAGTGATTAGCTATAAAGCTGTTTTTGCCTGACACATCACCCATTGGATATAACACCGTTTATGCCTGACACATCCCCGAGTAACACTGATTTGATGGTCGTGTATCATTCCAAAACACCAAGAGCCATGGAAGGAATTTTATAAACTAGTTTACCAGTGATTTATTCTAAAAATTGACCCGTTTAACACTGCTTCATTTAGCACTTGGTCTTCTAGAAACACATCTACAGCGTTAAAAGGGTTATGCCAGTATTTATATACAGGTAACCCTGCTTAACGCTACCCCTTTTAGTACTGTTTCGCTATAACACATTTTGACCCCTAATTCCCTGTGTAACTCACTGCCTCACTATAACGCTGTTTTTGCTGCCAAATCCCTTTTAATGCTTCAACATGAAAAATGTAAAGTTTATATTTCTGCTATTGCTGTTTGTGTTAGTGTTATGTTTGCTGTTTGTTTAAAGTTCATATAAAACAAAAAAAGTTTACATTTCAATTTCAATTGTATATTTTCTTCCCGAGTTCCCCTAACCCATTCTACCCTATGTTCAAATTACCCCGTTTAGAGCTGTTTCGCTTAACACTCCGACTGCTTGGAACCTATCTACAGAGTTAAATTAGGTATAGCTATATTACTATTTTTAATTGTAATTCAACCTGCCTTAAAGCAACATCTGTATGTTGCAGCACTATGTTCAAAACATTTCCTGAATCAAGCAAAGTCTCTCAAGCTGTTATTTCTATATAACATTAGTAGTAGCAATAAGTTAGGATCTATAGGTAAAAATGGTTATATTCCACATTATTTAGCTTTTAACCCAGCTGATTCAGCATACATTGATTTGGAGTTATTGTGGTTTCCATAATTTAAGTTTACCATGTGTCCCAGAGACAACTTATTATTTTTGAGTTTAATATAAAATTTATTGACTGTTATGAAAGGAAAATGTGCCGGTTAAGAATGAAAATCCCTCATACAGTGAGGGAAAAAATTATTTGATCCCCTGCTGATTTTGAACGTTTGTCAACTGACAAAGAGATGATACGTCTACAATTTTAATGGTAGGTGTATTTTAACACTGAGAGACAGAATAACAAAAAAAAAGAAAAAAAAAAAAAGAAAACACATGTCAAAAAAGTTGATATAAATTGATTTGCAGGTCAATAAGTGAAATAAGTATTTGACCCCTTCGACTTAGCACTTGGTGGCAAACCCCTTGTTGGCAATCAGACTTTTCTTGTAGTTGTCCACCAGCTTTGCACACATCTCAGGAGGGATTTTGTCCCACTCCTCTTTGCAGATCCTCTCCAAGTCATTAAGGTTCAGATTTTCTTTGGGATTAAGGTCTGGAGACTGGCTAGGCCACTCCAGGACCTTAATGTGCTTCTTCTTGAGCCACTCCTTTGTTACCTTGGCTGTGTGTTTTGGGTAATTGTCATGCTGGAATACCCATACACGACCCATTTTCAAAGCCCTGGCTGAGGGATGGAGGTTCTCGTCCATTTGATGCGGTGCAGTTTCCTGTCCCCTTAGCAGAAAAACACCCCCAAAGAATAATGATTCAACCTTCATGTTTGACAGTGGGGATGGTGTTCTTGGGGTCATAGGCAGCATTCCTCCTCCTTCAAACATGGTGAGTTGAGTTGATGCCAAAGAGCTCCATTTTTGTCTCATCTGACCACAACACTTTCACCCAGTTCTCCTCTGAATCATTCAGATGCTCATTGGCAAACTTGAGGAGGGGGACCTTGCGGGCGCTGCAGGATTTCAGTCCTTCACGGCGTAGTGTGTTACCAATTTTTTTCTTGGTGACTATGGTCCCAGCTGCCTTGAGATCATTAACAAGATCCTCCTGTTTAGTTCTGGGCTGATTCCTCACCTTTCTCATGATGATTGAAACTCCAAGAGGTGAGATCTTGCATGGAGCATCAGACCGAAGGAGACTGGCAGTTATTTTGTGTTTCTTCTATTTGCGAATAATCACACCAACTGTTGTCACCTTCTCACCAGTAGTTGTAGTCCATTCCAGTCTTGTGTAGGTCTACAATCTTGTCCTTGACATCCTTGGACAGCTCTTTGATATCCATGGTGGAGAGTTTGGAATCTGCTTGATTGCTTCTGTGAACAGGTGTCTGTAAATGACACCTAGGAGCCATAAATCTTGCTAACTGATAGGGGATCGAATACTTATTTCACTCATTGACCAGCAAATCAATTTATAACTTTTTTGACATGCAATTTTTCTTGTTTGTTTTTTTGTTATTCTGTCTCTCCACCTACCATTGAAATTATAGACTGATCATTTCCTTGTCAGTGGACAAACCCTCAAAATCAGCAGGGGATAAAATACTTTTTTCCTCACTGTATATTCATAGGGAGAGCAGAATGCTCAGAAAATGCCTAACACAAGTATCCATCAGAGACTATGAAATAAATACAGAAAAATTTCGTAGAGCATATACATTCAAATCTGGAATTACATTACACAGAAAAATAGGATAAGATTCACACTGTGACATCAAATGAATAACATAGCTCCTTCGATCATTATGTGTTGAAACAAATGTTTTATGGTTTAATTAGTGAGCTCATTGACAGGCTGTAATTTACTAATACCCGGTGAAGACATTATGCAATTTTATTGAGTAATGTTACAGGAATTCCTTGTCACAATTTAACTTCCCATATTTTTTTGTCTTTCTGTATCTAAAAGTTCCCAATCAATATTGTGACTCTCAGTTGTTTGATACTGTGTCCATTTTTGACAGAGATGGGACCACACTGGAGTTTATGTTCTCTTCTTGTTAACCTTTAATCTGTATGAGTTCATCCTACTATGTAGTGATTTTCTTGTTTCCCCTACATAAAGTACTGTGTTTGGACATTTCACACACACATCATGAGATACACCATATTAGATGATGCGCAGAAAATAATAATAATATTTTATGGTATTGGTCACAGTATGGTAATGGCACCTTATTGATCATATATATGTGTGCACGTGTAGCACATCTCTTTTGCGTGCATGAAGAGGTATCCCCTGTTGTTGTGGTGGTAAAGGCAGTCCTAAGCTTTTTTTATCTATGTGTAGCATCGTTTGCAGTTCTTTTGATATCCTGTTCAGAGCCTCAATTTGGGAGTAGCATGTCACTACAAAAAGAACCCAGTTCCCATTTTGTGGTTGTTTATATTCCAGTAGGTTTCATCTAGGGATATTTGTAGCTCTCTGTATTTGGGTGTCTGTGACCCTAGTATTGTATCTCTGGCTGAAAAAATTATCTCCTTAATATTTTTTTGGAGGTGCTTATCTCAGTCTTTGCTGCCAGAACAGAGGCGGTTATACATGACGGTCTTGTTGTTTATTACAGTGTGTCTGGTATGTCTTAGAATGCCGCAATCATTTTTAAGATGGTTATGTCTGTATGTGATTGTTTGCAGTACTGTGGTGTGAGGACAAAGATGTCATCTGGAAAACTAGCAAAGAGGAACTTTTAGAATTCCATACAAATTATAATACATTCCACCCCAACATCAACCTCAAACATACATAAATCAGCTTCCTGGATACTACAATAGGCATCAAAAACAGCTCTATCCCTCTAAACTTGTACGAAAATGTGAGCTGAATAATATGAGCTTTCCTGTGATTTTTTCCTTTTCTTGTTTTTAACTGTGGTATGATATATTTTGGCTTGAAAATAGTCTCCAACTCCATTTGAATTTGTTGAATAAGTGAGGGACAAAATGTAATTTTATGATGAATGATTTTTCATAATCAAAGCTATAAACTGTAGATAAGACAAGTAACTCAGCAAGAAACTAAACTTGAAGCTGACTTTAAGTAACTGATATGATATTAATCGTCATTCCCTGGGGATGTTTTTTTCTGTCTTCTGTTCTATTACTTTGTGTTAGTCAATTAGTGCCAAGAACAAAATGAATTCCATTTTAGCAGTGAGAAATGTTGGAAAGATTGATAACTTTCAATTGCTTTCTCGTGCTTTAACATTGTTCTTAGACAAGGGCAAAATAACTACATGTTTAGTTCTTTACAGTGATTGGTTTTAGAAAAATATATCCCATAACAAGGTGTCAGGGTCAAAATGTGATATATAGCACCCGTTCCCTACTACCTGGGTCAAATACATTATTAGATACCAAAACAAAACGATTGTGCTCTGTACATGAACAACCTTCAAAAAATGACTATTGCAACGCTGGGGAAATAATCACTGTTTTGTCCCCATATAGATACCAGTGATAATAATCGAATTTCCGTCAACATAATTGCTATAGGCTATGTAGTTTATATTGTGTGTGTAAATGCTAATGCATATATTCAATGCTTATATTTGCAACTCTATATAGTAATAAATACTTGTCTTTATAACTGAACATTTATTCTTAAATGTTTGTGTATAGATTATGTGTGTCCATTTGGAGTAAAGATAACTTTATGTTTCAGATGCATGTGAGCCAAGTAGGGAATTGCAAAGAATAAAAGAATATTAGAAGCTTAATAATCCTACAGGAGGTAATTTGAGAGATAGAAAGAAGTTGGTCTGAAAAGAGCAAAGAGGCTATTCCGGCTATCCTGAACATATTGGAGATGACAGTATAAATATGGTGAGTACCTATTACTGAAAATCTACTGCTATCACACTTTTGTTAATTACTCTCCAAACACCAATTTCCTTGACCTGTTTCATTTCACATATTTATATACAATATAATACACTTAGTAAACCAGAATCAAATTATCTCTAAAGAAACATGAAGATTTCCATACTAGTAGCCTGACTGGATGGTGACTGGGATCCCACTTTGATCTCTCAGCCACTGTCTGCCTAGCAGTGTATGGTATATAATTAGTTATGTATTCAACATGCAGTGATCTCCTTCTGTTTTCCTGTGCTTCATTATGTCCAAATTTCTCTAAGCAACCAAAATCTAGTAAAGTGAGTCTATGGTCACACTTGCTTGAATACACCCATTCCTGTCTGATTTGAAAACTAAGCAAGATCAAGCCTGGTCAGTACCAGAATAGGAATTTCAGTGCATAAAGATTGTACAGTGTGGTTACATATAGCAATGATAAATGTGTAATCACCCTAAGATTTAAACACTCATCTTTAGGATAAGTATTATTGTACCAGAGGAGTCAATTACATGACTGCCTAGAAACCAGCATAAGGTTTACATGCAAGTTTGAGGAGCTATTATATGTGTCAATTATATTTCAGGCCTTCAGAAGCCTAGAAAGACTATATTTAATGCAAAGTCATGGTCAAAAGTTGTTATTTGTAGCGGGAGCTCCTCAGAGGAGGAGATCTATTAGTTGTGGGAGAGGGGGTTAAACAAAAGAAGGGTTTTTATGGCCCTTTTCGATGAGCTGAAGTCAGGAACCCAGAAAAGAAAGAGAAGATTCCCGTTTCCCAGAGAGACAGAAGATTATCACCAAGGTCTTCAATCAAGATGGATATATTCATGGATTTATCTACTTATCCAGGGCTAAAAAGTAAGCACCAGGGTATTTTTCAGATTGTTGCTGGAAATCACTGGATGCCATCCAAGGAGGGTAATATATTAATCAATACATTTTCCCCTACAATTTTTTTTGTTTTTTTATTTCATTTACTTGATCTTGTTATTTGTGGATCATATTATTTTTTTCACCTTCTGTATTTAATTATTATTTTATGTAATTTTTATTTTTATTTTAATTGTTAGTGATTTTTTTAACTTTGTTTTAGGAAGGTAGTTTCGGGGGAGTAATTTTTAGGGACTACGGGGGCCCTTATGGACCATCATGGGTGGATAGGGACCATCAGGGTTCATATGGATACCCCCATGTGATAGGGGTTAGTGTGCCATGGCTTCTATGGTGACTCTAAAATAATTAGGTTAATTGAGTAATTTTAGATACCATGGGGATCATCCTGGACCCATATGGTGTTAGATTAGTAAACCATGGGAGTCCATAGGGATCCCATGGTAAGTGATAAGTTTTTTATGCCATGGGAGTCCATAGATATAATTATTATTATGGGAGCCATTTTATCTCCCTTTAGGCAGAAAAACACATAGAATATGGATTATATCACACATTTTGATCAATCATTAGGGTTAACACTTATGCGTTTGTTACAGGCAGCATGTATTAGCTATGGGCCATATTAAATTCCAGCCTCATAAGTTCAACGTGTAGCACGTAAGGGCTGCGTGCTTCAAATTTGCCCTACTTACGTTGCTATTAAATTAGAATGGGCTGAGAGCTACGAGCGAGAGGGGCTATCTTGTAACCCAGTTTGCGGCCGTTGGGGTTGAGTGCTCAATCTCAAGCTATTAAGAAATCTCGTAGTTACGGGATAAGGTGTAGTCAATGGAAAAAGAGATTGTAAGCGTTATGTCACTTAAAAATGGGAGGGTAGATTTTAAAGTCCTACATGCTTCAATCCCAGTTTGCGATCGGAACCACAATATTAATAAAGCAGTAAATATGACATTCTATTACATGCGAGTTACAGTATATGTTGTAACACATTGATTGCAGAGATCGATATAACACAAAAAATAATGATGAAATAAAGTATTTTTCTGGGCCGATTTCCCGGCTTGAGAATGTTGTGCTATTAATTCTAACATCACTTTCCCTTATAATAAATGTACAGTAGAGTGATTTTATTTACGTTACAAGTGCTATGTATTGTACTCTACTCTCCTAGCAGGTGCTCTAGAGCACACGTTGGCATTTGGGCTCCATAGCGTGTTACGTGCTTGCTCACGAGTGACCACGTTGCAATTTAATAGCGGAATTAAACACTTAGCGGTTACGGGCATGACAGATCAAAGGATTTACATGTGAAAAGATCAACGTTGCTCAGAACGTAGCCTATTCTCGGGTGTCCTGCGTGTTACCATGCAAAGTCCGCTGCGAGCAACGTTACAAGGCATCTTAGCACACAAATAGCCCTAAGATGACAGCTATGGGCTATGGGTTAACACGTAGCCCCAATTTATTAGGGCAATATGTTAGGGCTTATGTAGGGTTGTTACTTGTAATATTTCTTATAGCAGCTATGTAATCGAGCCCTGAATAAGTAATAGTTTCAAATATTGTCACTTGGTAAGTCATTATTGCAACCAGATGGAAATTCCTTTGTATCAGGAATTTATCAAAAATTACAAGTGGCTGTTAATACAGTTTTACATTAGGAAATTGTTTTTGTTTATTTGTTCAGTCACATCTGACTCTCCGTGACCCTATGGGCCAACCACTACTCTGTTTTAACAGAAGGAAATTATCAAGCAGAGTTTAAGTTTATCCACACTTGACAATTAACGCCAATAAGTAAAATACAGGAAGTGTAACTATATCATGTTATCACTCTGCTTCACTCCTGTTATCCCCTCTTAGCCTGCTCATGCCCATTTTTCTCCCCACTTGATCAGTAAAGGATTGAACTTAACTGCATTGTCTCATGAATTATATAGATAAGAAGAATGGACAAAAATTAAAAAGAAAGGATTGAAAAAGTATAAGAATATAGGAGCTAGCAGAGAAAACAAAGGATGGTCTTGAAAAGAAGATAGATAAGAGTGTTGAAGGTGTCCAATAAAACATATTTTTGCTTAGTGGTCTGACCTTTATACAAATGACTGCAACATATTTAATTTCCAAACTTCTTGTTTTTAAAAAGACTAACCTTCATTTGTATGTTGACCTTTGAAAATAAAGCCTATTTTGCTTCAGTGTTTTCACATGAAACTGCTGTTACAATACGTGTAAGACAATACTTCAATTGTTTTTTGTTTGTTTTTTCTCATTAGCGGTATCTTGACATAAAGTTTAATTTTCCTAAAAATAAATTTCACAAAATCAACTTTGTTTTGGCATTAAATTATGTATTATAATTATTTATTATTATTATCCTTTATTTGTAACACACCAACATATTCTGTAGCGCTATATATGAGTTAAAGGCATATCTAAGTTTCCAGGATTATGAATTCATCTGATAGAGGATAATTAGTAGTGTATGAAAATATACAAAAATAAACATTTTAAAACGTACCTTGAAGTTAGCAAAATGTGTTGTAATTTCTGACAGTTGAAACACAGCCTTATTTAGCATATATATAGGCAGCTGATACATTTGAATTCATCTCTGGGGTTCCTATTTGTGCTGCAAAGCTACCTGGGATATGTAGTGCATTTGGGCTAATCTCTGGTGAAGCGTGTGGGCAGCACAGACAGTGAGCAGACTGCAGTAGGTGGCACATCCCAGCAGTGACTTCAGGACTTTCATCAGTGCTATCCTATTGACTGATGAAGGCACAGAAGGTGTGTAATGAGTTAAAATCGATCCCCTAATGCTGCATGCTGGTTGATCAGAGACTTATGTAGACACCCCTGGGTGTGTCAACATAGTCATTAGAGTAATTTTTAGGTATTAATAAAAATAAAATGTTTTATGAAACATGCTGCATATATAAAGGATGGGTTTTACTGGAGGAGTGCAAAAATATATTAACCCATGAAACTTAGATATGCCTTTAGGTACAAGGCAAAAACAAATTTAACACATTACAAAATAATGGAGGACACTGTCTTTGAGCTCAAACATACATAGTTCTTACACCTTACAAGATTTAAAACTTACAAACAATCTGTATAAAGTAAATATCAAACATTAACTGGGATTAAAATCTTAAGCAACATTGTAATATAAATTAATAGAATAACCTGCTAGAAAGTTTTTTATAGGTAATTATGTTTTCATATATGTCTATTATTTGACATGAACAGATATCAGTGTACTAGCTAGAGTACTGAAATGTACTAAAAATAGTTACATTTTGGGCAAATATTTGTATTTTTAATGTAAACATACAGATTATGTTACAATTTGTATATCAACAGAATTTGAATGTATATTTTTAGACATTGCACCTTGAATTTTTCTCACAAAAATTAAATATGGCACATAAAGTTGTTTTCTACTGACTTCTTAGGGGGTAATCTGCTGGTCCATATCCTCAAAGGAAAGTTTTAGATTTAGTAGCTTTGCATTTGAACTGATACAATTTAATGGATCCTTTTAGATTATTTTATTCAGATCTTAGACTACCCATTAGTCCATTAATGTGTATAGACCTTCTTACTCGATGCATTACTGGAGATGTCACCATGAATAAAGAAAAGAGTTCCTTATAGTATTAGTTGTTAAGGAAGGGAGGTTGTGAGAACGCATTTTATAACTAACCTTAAAATGGGACTACATTTATTTTCCCAAAATGAAACTGCTGAGGTTGTTTCAATGGATTTTTGTTTCCTTTGCACTGTTCAATAAATGTTAAATATTTATCACATGAGGTCTGAAAAAATTGGAATGTATGGAATTATGCTGTGATTCAACACTAACTTCTATGTAATATCACAGTTTACTCTATGAACACTGTACTACATTGTTTAACAAAGAACCACAATTATTCCTTTGAGACAATAACTATTGACACAATAACTAAAACAGAAGGAATATACTCCATTATTTCTCTATTTCCACATTAGCAAGGGCACAATAATCAAATGTTGTACCCTAAGCATAGCATAAGTGCTATACAACAAGCTAAGAAAGTGGCAAAAAAAGCACTTCCAATAAGATGTGCAGGAATGAGCATTCATACAGGGGAGAGAGCCATCCTTGCCAAACCCAGGCATGGTATGAAAGGGCAGACAACAGGCTCAAAGTCATGCAAGACAGAGTCAGAACCAGAATATCAAGCATAGTGCGGAGCAGTCTAAAACAGTTTATCCTGAAGGACTGCTAAACTTAAGCCCGGAACCAAATCCAGGAAAACAATTCCAGGTTAAATGTGCTGGACTCAAAGCTGGATTAGATGTACAAGGTGTATTCCTAGGTAAGCATGCAAGAAAGGCATACACCTTATCAGTGGGTTCTTATAAATGTACAGGGTACTGTTACTGGCAACTTCTTAATTTGGAGTGTAAGATCCCTTTACTATGTTCTTATTAGGGGCAGAGGGAACAGCAAGTTGGATTTGTCCAGGAAGAGGCCTAAGAACATACCGTTCCAACAAAGCTACATGGAAGGCTTGGTGAATTTTGTAAGAAGGAGGCAGCTGAATGTGGATTACCACTGGATTGATTTATTCTGCACCAGGATAGGGCCTAATGTACTGAGCCATTTGCAGTAAATATAACACGTTGATCCATTATTCCAGCACTCTTTTTGGGATCTAGGGACATCAGACAATTCTCAGTTGCATAGGTTGTGTCGGTGTATCTGAAGCAGTAGCAGGCTTTTATGTAGAAGAATTTGAAGGATGCAGTTACTTGATGTTGGTGGTATAGCTGCTTTCCATTTATTCGAGGTTAGTGTGATTTCTTCTATCTTTTCTCCCTCAAACAATGATTGATCTGGATTGTGAATACTGGAAGTTGATTCATAACCAAAGACAACTGAATCCTGACAAACTTGTCTTTAATATCCTCTTATAAACCCAAGCAAAACTGGTAATGAATTTTACTAAGTAATCTTCTGCAAGTTTCCTGCTCTTGCTTGATATTATCTGAGCCAGAAGAATATACTTTGTATGATTCATGAAAAAGTCTAGACATGGCTTCACACAATAAGTACATGGTTTGATGAACAGAACTTTGAAGGTAAAGTATATGATGGGCCTGTTGCAAATGCTCTCCTATTAAGAAGGAAATCATGGAGCAGGCCTGGATATAGTCAGCAGCAGACCAAAACAAGAATTGGCAGATAATTTAAATTCTGAGAGACAGAGACCTAAAAAGTAATCAGAATCCAAAACCTGTCCTTATGCATTTTTCACACAAAAAGAATATGAATAATGTTTTATTAAGTTGAAAAAAGTTTTCAATATTGGATGTCAATCCTCACCTCAAAAGCTGCATAATCACACATTTATGCCTTCTAGAAAATATATGTGTCTCATATGCGTTGCTTGTGAAAAATGCTTACTATGGCTCTGAATATGCTTCCACTGCCCTACAATTCAAAGACATATAATAACTGAAAATTATCAAAATAGCATGAGTATTTGTAATTTGTATATACCTCATCATATGAGTATAATATCAAAAATATGATGTTATAAATTATCTGAATTGAACAATATATATAGCATTCATATGAGTAAAACAATGTGTCAGTAGAGCAATTACTACCGAGAAAAATGGAAACAATAGTTTTAAGCAATTTTAATTTTTAACCTCATTACCATATAATGATCTTAATACTGCTATAACTTTTCTTATGTCCAGTTTATATTTTTTTTACTGCCATGTACAACACTATTCATCATGTAACAAAATTTCTGGAGGAAATAATATTTTTCTTTCCATGAATGAATTCCCTTGGTTAGTTCTTCTCATCTGAGGGTTTTTGTGTACCTTTACTAGGGATTCCATTGGAAGGAGAGCAGGAGAGCAGTTCTAGAATGTTGATGCAGGATTTAATGGTAGCTAGACTGGACAAAGTTATTCAAAAGCTGTTTTCAAGCAATACTGCACTTTATTGAAACACCCCTAGGGACTTATATACACAGGAGAATAAAATGGTGCTGGTAATTCAATTAGTCTGGAAGCAGAGTAACACAAGGTAACCTAATTAAAATAGGAAAGCCTGCTAACCTAATCACTCAGCAGGAGGCCTTCAATGTTGAATGCCCCCAATGTGTTATTTTCACAATGTGACACTTAGACCTCTCCTTAGAAACAACATTTGGATAACATTATATGAAGTACAAAACTAAACATTAAAATATATACCAATCTCAGGCATGTTTAACATGAATATAATCTGTATAACAAGCGATTAGCCATACAATATCCAAAACACTGGGGTATTCACTGGATATGAGGGTCTTCAGACCCTACACAATCCAAACAAGGAAAACCATGGTTATCACAGTGTAACTACTGACTGGAAACAACAAAGCCCAGGAGTGTCATGTCCATCTAGTGCTGGCCCCGGGAAGGGATTCCTCTGGAGAAGACTGGACAAGGCTCTTTCAGGGAAGAAAGAGAAGCAGGTACCACAGTACAATTGAAGGCTTCTCTCCATTCACCGTTGGTTCACAACATATCTTTACATTGTCCTTGAGTTTTCAATCTTAAGTGCTCTAGTAAAAGCTCTGTGTACACTTGATTTTAATTTAGATTTTTTTTCTTCATCAATATTGTTTTTACCTGAACTTACCCCTGTATAACACTACGGAATATGTTGGAGCATTACAAATAAAGGAAATAATAATACTGTGCTTAAATTATTTTATTTATTTCTGAGCAACAACATTTTCTCATAAATTACTTATGAATCTGGAAAGAAATCTTCGATTTGTAGAATGTACATTATAAGTATTATTAATATTATTATAAACAATAACCTTTTTCCATAGCTAATTTTCCAAATGTTTCAGAAAATGAGCATGCAATTAGCACAAATGGTAATTGCTATATTGCAATGAAACATAATGAAACAAGAAGAGATGAGATAATTGCTCCAGAGAGCCTACTATTTACAATCAGTGTCCACTTTATTTGCACACTTTTTATTTGGTACACATCTACACTTGCTCGTTAATGCAAATGTCTAATCAGCTAATCCTGTGGCAGCAACTCAATGCTTAATAGCTAGCAGAAATGGCCAATACGTTCAGTTGCAGCTCAGACCAAACATCAGAGTGGGAAAGAAATGGAATACAATGATTGTTGGTACAAGACAGGTTGGTTTGAGTATTTTAGAAATACCGGTCACTATTACAGAGGATGGTGTGAATAAACAAAAGCATCCAATGAGTGGCAGTTCTGTGGGTGAAAATGCCTTGTTAATGAGAGAGGTTAGAGTAGAATGGACAGACCGGTTTCAACAGTGGTAAGCAGAAGAGCATATTTGAATGCACAACCCATCAAATATTGAAGTGGATAGGAGAGAAGATCACACCAACAGTAAAATGAGCCTACAGTGGGCACAGGGTCACCAAAACTGGACAGCTGAATATTAAAAAGATGTTGCTTGGTCTGATGAATTTTGATTTCTGTGGCATGCAGATGGTAGGGTCAGAATTTGGAGCAAAGAACATGAATCCATGGATCGATGCTGCCTTGTGTCAAGGCTTCAGGCTGGTGGTGGTGTATTGTTGGGGAATGTTTTCTTGGCACACATAGGCAATTAATATTAATTTAGCATTGTTGAAATGCTACAGCCTACCTACATAAAAGCTAGTAGTTTATATAATTTTAATACAATAAAATATTTGTTGCATTTTTATATTCTTTTATTTTAATTTAAAAACATAACTTTATGGAACAATAAGATGAACCATTTAAAACATCCAAGCAACTTAAAACTCAGGCTTAGTGCTTAGCTCACTCAAGTAAATTAATAAGTGAACCAATAGGGACAAGAATCTTACTGTATTTTAACCAGGGGAAATTATATTAATTAATGCTTTTATGTCCTAAGCAATAGAATGATTCTTGCATGTTATATTAAAAAAAACAATTAACTAAGCACAATACTGTATTATGATTTACAGTTTATTAAGATATTTTCATGGGAATCTAAATAAATTAGCTAAGATTAAAACTGGTGAGTTTGAAAACAACTGTGGTGTCGACTTATTACATGGTCTATTAATTTCAAATGTTCTTAGATTCCAAACTTGCAAATTTGCAGATTTTTTAAGTAACTTATAATTAGGTGGGGATCATAGTTTGATTATATAATATATATTCTTATTTATATTACCCTAGTAGTTTCTGAGCTTCTGAGCATATTAAAAAAGATTGAACATACAATGTCATACTCTAGTTTCAATGTATTCACTTGCTTGATTAGAAATTTGTTAAATTGCATTGGATTTAAAAATGCAAGTTTTACCATATACGTTGTAAACTATAATTGGGTTTGTAACTTTGGCAGCGTTTCATTCTGGGTACAAGTCTGTATTTTTTTGCAGGTAGCAAGAGGGTAGTAATGACTTGAAGGAATGCAAGTCTCTCTATGTAAAGAGACTGGTTTTGTTATGAGTATGTTAGAATACAGGAACTTCATTACATTGGATGATTCAAAAATAGGCAAACAAAGCAGTAGGAAAAGCCAGTAAAAGTACTAATGCCTCTATATACAGGAATTGGTGCTGCAGGTGCAAAAGCACTGGGTCCACAACATTGTAGGGGCCCTCTGGTACCTAGAGTAAGGGGTCTTTTACTTTATTAGGGGGAGAGGAAGATACCTATGTTTAAAAAAAGGTGATCTAATCACCCTAGAAGTTATTAGTATTACACATTGGAGTGTTTTATTGCTTATTTATTTGCTCATTTACTTATATAGTATGAGTTACTAAATCTCTACCTTACCAGATTTTTTTTTTTAATCATTAAGAAAGACCAGGCATGGACAAAACATATTTGAAATAAATAATATTTTTGTTTTATTTGGGAGTGATATTTATACAAACCTATTTAAGTTTGTATAGCACTATAGTGCTTTTATATTATATATTTTTATATGAACGGTGTGATCATCTTTAATACCCCACTACGACTGGAAAGAAAGTAACCAGAGGAATGCCTAAATAGGCGCTTTTCTCCTGTATACACAAGAGAGAGACCAGTGTTTGGGACTTCAACATATTTGGGCTACACTACCCGTTACAAAATAATTGGTTAACGCAGGTAGTAATCCAAAAGAGGTTGGAAAAAATAAATGTTAATAAAGCCATAGGTCCTGATGGAATACATCCAAAGGTACTGAGAGAACTGAATTATGTAATAGCCAAACCATTATATCAAATCTTTCAAGATTCACTCAACACTGGGTCGCTACCAGATGACTGGAGAAAAGCAGAGGTGATCCCTATAATTAAGAAGGGAGCAAGAGCAAATCCGGGGAATTATAGACCTGTAAGCTTTACTAGTGGGAAAGCTTTTAGAAGGGTTAATAAGGGATAATATATAAGAATATGTCTATTTAAACAGGATTATAAGTAGGAAGCAACATAGATTTATGAGGGATGGGTCATGTCAAACAAATCTAATTAGTTTATATGAGGAGGTTAGTAGGAACCTGGATCAAGGCAACTCAGTGGATGTAGTCTTTTTAGATTTTGCAAAGGCTTTTGATACAGTGCCACATGGAAGACTATTGTGCATACTAAGGGATACATGAATTGCAGGAAATATATGCACATGAATTGAGAACTGGCTAAAAGACAGGACGCAAAGGGTTGTGGTAAATGGAACATACTCAGATTGAACTAATGTGGTAAGCAGGGTTCTTCAAGGTTCAGTATTAGGTCCTCTCCTTTTTTTATATATTTGTTAATGACTTAGAAGTAAGACTGGTAGGAATTTTCTCCAGTTTTGCTGATGACACTAAGTTGTGCAAGGTAATTAAATCAGATAATGATGTACTTTCCCTCCAAAGGGATTTGCACAAATAAGAGAAATGGGCAATTAAATGGCAGATGAGATTTAATACAAATAAATGTAAGGTTATGTATCTGGGAAGGAAAAATAGCCATACAATTTATAAACTTAATGAAGCAAATCTAGGGGTATCAGATGTTAAAACGGATTTGGGTGTGCTTGTGGACAACCACCGACTTAACAGTCTTCAATGCCAAGCAGCATCTGCAAAGGCAAATACAATATTAGCATGTATTAAGAAGGGTATAGAAGCCAGGGAAGCAAATATAATTCTGCCACTATACAAATCCCTAGTATTTGGAATATGGAGTAGGACATTTTAGAACTGAAAAAAGTACAGAGAAGGACAACAAAACTAATAAGGGGAATGGAGGGGCTAAGTTATGAAGAAAGACTAACCAAATTAAACTTATTTTCTCTAGAAAAAAGGCGTCTAAGAGGGGATATGATTACCTTATATAAATACATCCAGGGTCAGTATAAAGATTTGTCAAGGGAGCTTTTTGTGCCAAGAGGTTTTCATCTGACAAGAGGACATCCTTTGAGGTACAGTGAGTGAAACAAAGTATTTGATCCCCTGCTAATTTTGAGTGTTTGTCCACTGACAAAGAAATTATCAGTCTGAAATATACATGAAGTATACATGTGTGTATTTATGTGTAGAGAAGCAGTTGTGTCAAATCATTATATCTCATCACTGATACATCTTTGCTTTTGATGAAGAGATTAAGACACAGAGCTGGAAAAAATGTGAATGATGCACTGGAATAGAGAGGGAATTGAGACTAAGAACTACAAAGAAGATTTTTTAGAAGATTTCCAAACTAGGAAAAATAGCTGACAGATTTTTAAGATATATTTGCAGTTACTTTCAAAGAATACTGAACAAGTAGGCATGGAGCCCCAATAATTTTTCAAGTATAAATGAATAACATTTTTGATTTAAGAGAGAAACAAAAGAAAGAAAACATAACAGAAAGTACAGAAACAAATATTGATACAAGATAGAATGCAGCAGAAACTAAAGAAACCATGATATGTTAATGTTCAAAGTCAAGATTGTTAGATGCACAGTTATGCAAAACCATAAACAAAATCACATAAATTAGGACATATAAAAGTACATCTACAAATAGACAAGGAATGTAATAATATACTTACTGAAAACATGTTGACATATTCTGAATATAGAAAATCAGTTATAATTTATGATCAAGTTGATATAAGTTATGATCAGTTATAATTGCAAAATGGCTGACTAAGCAAGCTATTGGTTCTTATAAGAAATCAGTAAACCTGGAGGGACAGTATTTGGAATTATTGCAGGTGTGAAGTTCACTCTTGCTGTGGATGTTGAAACACATTAGCATATTATATCAGCATTGAAAGTAGCAATAGTATTCAGAGTTTTAGTTAGCTAAAATAAAATGTAAAAGTTCTGGCAACTGCCTTTAGGCACTTACAATAAGCTATTAAATTCAGGTTTTCAAATCAATAAGCATTTCATTATACTACGACATTATAAGCTTGGCAAATTACATATGTAATTTCTGCAGCTATTAGGCACAATTAACTCTTTCAACCCCGACAAACATAATAGTTTTACAAGTTCTGTAATGGTCTCCTTGATGGCCCTGCCAACATCATTGTCGTTGTTGTCATTGCCAGAATTCTTATGTTGTGAATGATATTCAAAAATACTTGTATCAGAAATTAAGAATAATGGGTAAACTGAGAATATACACATTTCTGGTGGTGGGGTAATGGACCGTGTGGAGATACTTCTCTACATTTGTTTAAATGTACTTATTATTTTTGGCTGAGAAAGAAATAAAGATAATGTTTATTAAACCTTGAAATATAATATAATTTTTACTTGCTGTTTTATTACAATTATCTTCTTAAAACTTTAATTTTGCATAGTGTTTTGTTTGAGAATTATTGCAGTTATATGAGACACCATGAGCCTCATTCATTTGAGGCATCAGGAGATCCGGATTTTGGAAATGGAGGCTGTAACTTATTTTGCTATTCGATCTTTTAGCAGGCTCCGATCGGGTTACGGGCTCCGGCCTCTGATTCATTGCGATGGTTAACATCGCAAGTTAATGCTCCTCCAAGCCTTTGATCTTTCACAGCCGACAGCAAGAGTTCTGAACACCGAACCACAAGTTACGAGTTCCAAGGAGGACTCGCAAAGGGCTTAAAGACATGTCCGGAGCACTTTAAATGGGCATGTGCACACACTACTGTACTTGTATTAAAAGTGAAAGTGATGTTAGGTCTTATAATTAATAGCACAACATTCTCAAGCTCGTAAATCGTAAAAAAAAACAAACCTTTATTTCATGTTTAGTTTAAGTGTTTTATTGATCCCGACAATCAATGTGTTAGTACATATAATAGAATATCGCATGTAATAGAATATCATATTTATGGCTTTATTAATATTGTAATATTTCTGGAAAGTGGGTCTGATCGAACGTGATTGAATCCCGTAGGACTTTGAAATCCAACCTCCATTTTTCATTGATGTAATGAAGATGATCTGTGTTTCCATTTGCTGTTTCTAACTTTGGAGTTACGGCCTTGCTTAATTGATCATGTTCAAGCTCACAAATGTTACATATGATGGCATGGTTTACAATTCGATTTTGCCCCCTAACTTGCAGGCTTGCCAAATTGAATATCACCGTAACTCGAGTTCGCTGCGGGACCCCAGGAGGCCTGCAGACATACCGCCTACATCCCAGAAGTTATGGCCTTTTAATTGAATGAGGCTCCATATTAGATCTGTATTGGTTCTCCTGTCAAGGTCCAAGCGTGGATAATAAAATAACATCATTACTAGTAGAAATTTCAAAGAGTTTGACAGGCTGCCTATAGTCCATGTGATAATAGCAAAAAGATGTGTCATAGATAAAGTTCAAATTATGTTAAAAAAATTACAGGTAATTGATTTGTAAATAATACATACAGAATAATAATTTCAATGAGCCACCAGATATGGTGAGTAGGTTTACCTTGGAAAAATCATTCATTGTATAAAATCTTTGGTGAAGGTTTTATTACTTATTACTATTTTTACAATACACAGAACTTTAAAATAAATAAAAAAAATGCTTCCTTGAATGTTTCTGCAACATTCCAATATAGTTGTATATACAGTTAAAGGCTGTTACAAACAGTATACAGTTTAAAATAAATAAAAGTTAAAATGTCTTAGCTTTAAAACCGACTATTTTCTCTTCAAGCAGAGCTGTACATCTGCTCCTAACTGTGTCGCTCAGGGGTGTTGTCAGCTCTGGTTTTGTGCTGGACTATCATGGAGGTTCACTGGTGGTGCAGTGGTTAGGATTTGGTTCTTTCACCAATTGTGACCTGGGTTCAATTCCAGTCATGGAACCAAGAGGTCACATCACCGTGAAGTTGATCAGGGTTGAGCTTGGTCAGTACTTGAATGGGGGACCACCTAGGAATACCAGGAGCTGTATGCTGTGGTACATTGGAGAAGGAACTGGCAACTGACTACAGTATCTCTGCTATGAATACCAAGTAGATCATCATGGCCATGGACATAAAGATGTCCTGGTGTGTTATAGGCCATGAAGTCACAGAGCGTTGAAAACGACTGACCAGCACAAAAGAAAAAAAGCAGGCTGGACTGATGTCATTCCCCATGACATAATTAGCTCCCCTGCCCAAACACAGGTAACAGCTCTATCGTAACATGCTTGTAGCTGCCCCATTGACATTGCATAAGCCTTCATAGCCCCACCCCCCTTTATTAAGCATTCTCAATCTGAAGCAAACCTACACTGGTCAGATTTTATTTTTAAGCCAGCACACAAAATAGTAAAATAGTAAAATAGACATAAAGCACATAGAACATGCTGGGCTCAAATGACATATTAAATTAAATGACAAGCTTTCGAAAATAACCGTCTCTTTTTTAATATACCAAAAAAGTGTAAGCAGTGAAGAGCAGAGATTCAAAGTGACAGACATCATGAATAATGTTCTTTTAGGTCAAGTATGCGTGTGTCTGTGTAGGTACATAAGCTAAAATGAGAGTAATTTAAGTAAGGGCCATAAATATCCTACATATTAAGAAGTAAAAGATAACAGTAAAGAAGAGAAAAAAAAACAAAAAAACATGAGCAGGAATGTGGCAGGGCCACAAGAATTTTTGGTAAAATGTTATCTCAAGTCCATATTAAGTCCTGTATCCTTAGTATTGAAAAGTATTATCTTCATTTCAAATGTTTTTCTTTCCAGGATGATTTTGAAATCTCTTCTAAATATTTTGAATGTCATGTTTTGGATGGAGTGATTATTCCTGCTCAAATGGTGTCCAACTGGGTTAAAAAAACTGTTTTCATTGTGCATTGTTCATAGATGCAATTTATCCCCTTTTACAGACCGTACATTGTATTTTGTAAACCACATTGGAGGATGTGCATGAATATGACCTCAAAATAGGAACAAAGAACAGATACAAGAAGAGAAATTGAACGATCGAAGTACAACTTTCATTACTACTATTACCAACAACCAAGAAGCCAAAATGGCAAACAACCTTCACAGCCAAAAAACACTTTTCCTGAAGACAGATGAGACAACACAATTATGAACCTATCAAATTACCAACTGACACTACCAGAGATCTTCGTTCTCTCTCAAGGATTATCATTCCTTCTAAGCAAAACACTGGATAAAATTCAACTGTACTCAGACCTGGAAGAATTCTTCAGGAGGCTGAGGCTCACAAAATATTTCCACAGCAAGAAATATACCACCACATCATTGGATTATAATGCTTTCACCTAAGCATTACATCATTGGTAACATCCCAACAGAGGCTTATACAATCTCTCTCCATTAGAAAGAGCTACCATAAAGGCTTAAGAGGAAACCCTAACATCACCATCAAACCAGCGGACAAAGGTGGTGCAGTTGTAATTATGAACACTCAGGACTACATACAAGAAGGAAACAGACAACTGACAGACAGTGTCAAGAAGAAAGTGAAAAAGGACCCTACTGGAGAATATACCAGTCAGCTCAGAAAATGTATCCAAACATTTCCTAAGAATGTGCAGCAAGAATTGGAGCAGCGTATACCCACCCATCCTACATCTGTGACTTTCTACATGCTGCCAATTATCCATAAACCAGGCAACACCAGCATAGTGGTACCATTTATTAATACGTTATGAATACATAACCCTACACATACATACAACACCCAGCTTATTGTAACTCTGAGTTTACTTCAACACTACAATTAAACGTGAATATGATGGGCTAAAGAGTGCTAGAAGCCCCCCACCATACAAAGTACAGTAGTACAAACAATGAATAGTACACTAGTGATTCAATTTGAATGTCTAAAAAATAAGTTAATAAACTTATTTCCTGCTCAAATTTCTCAGATGCACTGCACTCTGGGAAAACTGAGCGAGGACATGCAAATGAGATCACAATGCACACTCACTCTAAAGCAGGAAATAAGTTTATTATCTTGTTTTTTAGACATTCAAATGCTGTGTATTAAAAGCAATAAAGAAACACTGAACAGGATTTACTTTTTAAACAGATAATTTTGACCTGTGAGTGGATAAATGTGGAGATATTTAAATTATCACTTTTTACATTTCATGCATGCAATTCAATTTTATTATAAAATATTAACTGAATTATTATAATTCAAAAATCGAAATTGTAGGAAAGGGCAATTACTCTTATTGTTCAGTATAATATTTTCCTCTGTGATTTACCCATTCCCATGATTCCTTCTTTTTAATAGTAATTATATTACATTATTATTAGTAGTAGTAGTAGTAGCAGTAGTAGTATTATTATTATTCATCATCAAATGTTGCAGAATATAAAAAGGAGCATTTACATATCTCCACATTTTTCTTGTAACATTTCATTTTTTGCTGAGTTAAAAAAAAGAAAAAAGAAAAATACTCCTATCAATTTCATTTATTTTGCAGCATTTAACACACATCATGTCACTGTCAGCTTGTAGCATTACATTGTTAATGTGGAGCCCCTCACCTATAGCCACAGTCTTTTTGTTATTGAAGTGAAAGATGGACCCATGCATACGAATAAATAAGAAGAAGGCAGATTCCAGAAGCTAAAAAAATACTTTAAAGGACTCAAAACAGGGCTCTTCAACTTTTTTTTTTTTTTTTTTAAATTTTGTTAAACGTGTATTTCCCTTGTTCTTATCCCCTGTACAGCGCTACGGAATATGTTGGCGCAATACAAATAAAAGATAATAATAATAATAAAGGAGCTGCAGGAATATCTGGCAAGTACTGGCTGTGTGGTACATGTGACAACAATCTCCCGTATTCTTCATATGTCTGGGCTATGGGGTAGAGTGGCAAGACGAAAGCCTTTTCTTACAAAGAAAAACATGCAAGCCAGGCAACATTTTGCAAAAACACATCTGAAATGTGCCATGCTGATAGACTCATACCCAAAAAGACTGAGTGCTGTAATAAAATCAAAAGGTGCTTTAACAAAGTATTAGTTTAAGAGTATGCATACTTATGCAAACATATTATTTTATTTTTATATTTTTTCTTCCCTCTACCTAAAAGATTTCAGTTTGTTTTTCAATTGAGTTGTACAGTTTATAGGTCACATTAAAGGTGGAAAAACTTCTAAAATTATTTATCTTTGTCTCATTTTTTTACAGCACAGAAACCTGACATTTTAACAGGGGTGTGTAGACTTTTTATATCCACTGTATATATATATATATATATATATATATATATATATATATATATATATATATATAGTAAAGTAAATAAAAAGTACATCTGTGTTCACATCTGAATGTCTAAAGCAAGTTAAAAAACCTGCTTCCAGCTCCGAGAAAAACAGTTATTACACTGCATTCTGGGAAGTTGAGCTGGGACACACAAATATGCCCACAAATGCCTCACTCTTCATTCCGTAGCCATCATCAAACATGGCTTCCTTTAAGCTTATGCATGCTGTATTACACAGCTTTAATGCAAAGCCAAGGTTGGAATAAACACAGGCTGAGTATCCAATCCATGTACAGCTGTTTCAAGCTTACTGGCTATCATCAGCATGGAGGGGGATCTCAGCCTGTGTTGTGGAAATTATGAGTAGGTAGTTCACCACAGCAATCATTTATAATATGGTGGGCAAAAGAGTGATAGAAGCCCTCCACCGTATAGTAAATAAATAGTACATTTGTGTTCACATTTAAATGACTAAAAATAAATTAAACAACTTATTTCCTGCTCAAATTGAACCAAATCATTGTGCTTCATGTCATCAGAACTGGGGAACTGGCGGAGAAGGAGACGAACGGACCACATTTCCCATTGTGATCTCTTTCCTCCTACTAGACGCCCCTGGGTTTCTTAAAAATAAACAAATTGCAAACATAATAAACTTGCCCAAACAATCCCATTACCAATTTAGCTTTTACTTGCACAGTTCTCCCTGCATTCCAATACTGGAATTTAAAATGCAAACAAACAAGAACGGGGTCAAACCCCTAGAAACAAAATCCAGTGTGTGCCACAGCCTCATTTTTACATATATCCCCCATAATTTTCCTGTCTGCAGTATCTGCAATAAAAAAAACTTTCTTTCTCATTCCAAATTACTAATCAACTAAACTTAATGCTAATTACAAATAGTCTATCTGGATCTTGTTCAAAATAGTTTATAGTGCTTTATCTTTAGATAACACTGTCATTAAAGGACCACTGTAGTCATATTTTTTTTAAATTAACTATTTTCAAGTATTACACTACAAAATATACTTTTGTAGTACTTAGTGTATGAAAAAAAAAAACTTTAATTTATTATATTTTATTTTATAATTTACAGTGCTGTATTGAATTCATATTTGCATGTAAAGTGCTTTGATTTGTAAGTTAATTAGCGCAGGAAAATCGGAGCAATTAAATAGCAATTTGTCATTTTAGCGGCTGCAACTCTTGCGGCCGTGAAAGATCAAAGGCTTGGAGGGAAGTAACCTGCAATTTTATGAATCGAAATGGATCGCAGCTCGCAGCGGAGCCCGCAAACGGAAGGCATTTGAATAGCAAAGTAACCTGCGACCTCCACTTGTGAGTCTGGATCCCACAATCGCAGCAATACAATGAGGCTGTGTGTTTCTCTCTCTCTTGCCATCCTGCTGAGCTGATAGATTCAGTGGGGTCTCTCAGCCTTGTGTAATTGGCAGCCAAAACTAAGTATAATAAACATTGATATATGATTGTTATTATTACACATGTGTTTTTTAATTTGTTAGAGCTGAATACATACAGTACACCACAGGTCAAAAGGAACTCAGTAGGGGGGCGTTTTTAATAGAATTCTTACCACATTAGCAGAGATGCGGAAAATAAGGATACATGGCTGCTTGATTTGTATTGTCATAATAATGGATTTTATTTACAATATGCTGGTTTGAAGAACAAAAGAACATTTTTTTATTTATTATTATTATTGTTACTAGCTATTTGCGCGTCAAAAATGACAGGAATAAAATTTTAAGGCTGGGAATGGTGTACCTTCGGTGCTCATTGCGAGCCCCTCGATGAGCGCCTTTGACCATTGCAGAAAACTGAAATAAAACAATTCACAGTGCGAGACCCGTAGCACTTTGAAAAAAATCGGCGGAAAATATTACGGCCCCTAACACATAGAGAAAATAAAATACGGCCGGCAAAAAATATGAAATTAACGGCCGAGCCGCACACATCCAAAAACACGAAAAATACAACAAATACAAAAAAACATACCAAAAACATCAAACACAGCAATGGGGGACATCCAGGACGTTTGGGAGTGATGTTGTACGCAAATTTAAGTCAAATTTGCAGACTTTCGTCACTTGAGAGAAAAAATGGCAGCCGAAAAAATGAAAATGAGGCTACACGAACCCTAAACACCCGAAACACCGCCCGGCAACATATGAGGTACAAAATACACTATTAGGAAGGACGAAAAATGCTTGAGACCGGCGTAACACATAGACATTCGCAGCCATTTTACAACAGTAACTTGCAACTAATAACATTACCATTCTAAAATGGTGATTTACACAACTAAACAAACGGTTTACACTGCACACTTGCCACATTGCTGATACTTTCTCCTCAGGTCAGCAACAATCCAAATGTACTTATCCTGGATATATTCATTACAAATAGGTAAAGTATATTAATGTATTATTTAATTAATTAATTATTATTCAAAAATATATTTATATAAAAAATACAGAGTAGAGGAGAGACTTGCTTTGCCAAAGGCGCTCAGTGCAGAGCTCACAATAAACACTCAGGGTGCTCAGAGGAGCAAAAGTACACGAGAGGAGAGGCTCGCAATGAGCGCAGAAGGACTGAAAGCCTTACATTGTGTGGCAAACAGCATTACCTGCCTTACCATTTTATTGCCGTCATTTTTTGATGGGCAAGTCGCTAGTATATATATATAATTTGCATGGGCTATATAACAAAAAAATCTGAATAAATCAAAATACGAGTAAATGTAAAGATACAGTATATACATACATACACATAACAAAAATAGATAACATATATTGAAAATAATGCATTTTGTTTTCATATAAAAACATCACGTATTTAATAAGTCAATTATTAATTTATTTAATGTCATCTAAGGCTCCAAAGTACTTAAGAGAAGGATTTGAGGGTCTGGAATAATTTGTATTCAACCATGGGGACCAAATATAAAAACAAGACATTGGGACAATCAAAAAAGTGCACAAACAAGGCAACGTGGCATATAATAATGCAACCAAAATTTAACTACAGAAAGTGCAGAAGGACCTCCAAATGTTTCCACATCAACCATTAGTCATCCTATTTAGGGTGAATGTGGATGTGTATTTCCAGGGCTGCAGAATGTGATAGTATCAAACACTGGAGAGCTAGAACAAACACTTTGCTAAAATGTGTTCAGTAGATAATCCCTTCAAAACCCATCAAGCATGAAAACATTGTTTTTTTAACTTTCCACTGTAAAAATGTGAAAACCTGTGTTTCCCAAATTCTGTGATTAGACAAAAATGTTTAGAAAGGGAATCTCTAGTGTAAACATGAGGCTTCCATGCAGCAGATATCAGAGCAAGAATAGTGCTGGAGAGTGAGCTCAATACAACTAACTCCTTTTTCACAAATCACTGTTTTAAAGGTATATGGACCATTTCCACATGACTTGCTATAATACTGTAAATGTTCATTTAGAATATGTATAGTGAATCACACACACAAGTTAATTCCCGTCTTTTATTCTAATAGAAATCATCGGGTAATAGAATATCATGATATTAAATATGAATTAGTTTTGTTATTTGCTTTATAATAAAAGGATATATGAAAAACTAATATTTGTTATTAAGGAAATCAGCAATTTGCTTGCATAAACATGGCACAGCTGGTTGATGAGGCTTGATTAAACTTTACTATTACCTGAATTCCTTTTTTTATTTTTATTTTTTTCATACAACACTCCTAAAACATCAACCCCCTAATGAGAGTGGGTAGCAAACTAAATGTGAATATAGCTGATTGAATGCAAAGAGTTTCACTCATCCAGAAAAATACAGATGTAGCAACCCATTTCCTCTCCTTTAGTGGATCTGGGTAAGCATAATATGTTTTGGACTTCCTCTATTTAAGGGCTGAAAAGGTTCTGGTTAGTTTAGTAAACATAGGTCCATATTTAATTGTCCAATTCGCAATTACATGAGCCCGTAAAGGAGCCCGTAAATGTTACTCATATTCAATTGGCTACTTTTAGGTACTTGTATTCTATTGGAAGTTACTGAGCACTGAGGTTGTCAAAAATGTAACTCTATCTCCTCCTCTGATGTTTCAAGCCCGTAAATATTACCAGTGCTAAAGATGCAAATTCCATATTCAGTTACAATAATTCAACAAGCCTGCAATTGCCTTCAAACCTGTAAATGGCAAATGTATAAAAAAATTATATGAGTGCTAGATAGGACTCGCAAGTGGGTTAAACATATGTTCATAACACTGCAAAATATTGAGAAAGCAATGAAAGGCATTAGAATGAATCGCACAACAGTCTCCAGCTCCCAAATCTGCAATAAAAAAATATCTTTTATTTCCGTGTTATATCGATCCCAGGAAACAAGGAGTTAATACATCTCATGGAACCCGCATATACTAGAACAGTTGCTTTATTGATTTTTATTGATCTCTACATTTCTGGATAGCGAGTCCAACTACAGATCGTACTTCTAAACACTAACTGATTGCAGTATACACTCCATGTTTTACTGACGTCATGATGACTGTGTCATTTACTACCGCCCTTACCAGTGACTCTCCCCCCTCCTCCCTCCCATGTGTCTCTCCCCCATTCCCTGTGTCTTTCCTCCCTCCCCTGTGTCTCTTTCCCCCTCCCCGTGTCTTTTTTCCCCTCCCCTGTTTCCCTTTTCCCCCCATCTCCCTCACCGGTGTCTCTTTTCTCCCCTATCCCTACCCTGTGACTCTTCCCTTCCCCTCTCACTCCCCTGTGTCTCTTCTCCCCTGTCCCTCCTCTTTGTCTTTTTCCCCCTCCCCTGTGTCTCTTTCCCCCTCCCCTTCCCCTCTCCCTCTCCTGTGTCTCTTCCCCCTCTACCTCCCCTGTTTCTCTTTGCCCCTCTCCCTCTCCTGTGCCTCTTCTTCATGTTTCCCTTCTTCATGTTTCTTTCCCCCTCTACCTCACCCATGTCTCTTTCCCCCCTCTCCCTTCCCTGTGTCTCTTCCCTCCCCCTCTCTGTACCCTGTATCTCCTTCCCCATCCCTCCCCCTTGTTGCTTTTCCCCCTCCCCTGTTTTTCTTTCCCCCTCCTCCCTCCTGCCCTCCCCTCTGTCTTTCTCCCCTCCCCAACTAGCGACGCGCATTGGAGCACAGTGCGCTTGCATGGCTAACGTCGCCTTTAATAGTTTACATAAAAACTGAATCGTTACACACTAGGGAAACTATTATATGTGATAAATATAATGAACTTTATACCATAAAGTTATTTTTCAACAATATATTAATTTTATATTATTTTTATTGTTTATTTTACATCCAATGCAATTTCTTGTAGAAGTTGTAAGGCTACTATGCATTCAACAATTACACTGTGGCATGTTTGTGTCAAAGCATCTCTTATTACCTTCATTACAAAGACTAGTCATTTAAAAACAATGTTATACTTCATTTGCATTCTCTCTAGTCAGATTTTTTTTATTAAACACACATAACATTTATAAAGTTCAGCAATCTCTCTGAAATTAAGTACAAGTTTACTGTAAAATCACAAATGTCAACTTCAAGGGGATTCAAATTATATTTTGGGTGAAATAAGGAACATTTCTGTTGACTAATAAAACATTTTCACTGGTAGAGTGGGTTTTCTGTTAAAACTTAAAAAAGAAACCTTTGTGCGCTTCATCAACCACAGCAGGTATGGATTTCTGTAATTTTGAGGCGGAGCAATAAGTGGAGAAACTCAATTAAAGGGGCACTATATTAGTCCAGCTTTGCTAACTGTTAAGTGGTATAAATACATTTTCAATTTAGTGTGTTAAAATAGTGGCTCTTCCCACCATCTCTAGACCAGAGCTTGTCTAATCTTTTAAATATTAAAAATTATGTTGGAATGCGGTCTCCCATCCAGGTACTAACCAGGCACAACCCTGCATGGCTTCAGGGTAATATGACCTCTGGGTTCCCTGACTGGAATGGAACCCAGGTCGCAGCAGCAAAAGCTCTGAATTCCTGACCACTGGACCACCAGGGAACCCTTTATTGCTTACTCCTTCTAAATGTACAAGACAGCAGCTAGATATGTAGCGGTAACTCCTAAGTAACAGGAAGTGATTTGGCTTCTAAGGAATTGTAGTTTATAAAAAAAACATCTAAAAAGCTCATTATTTTTCTTAGAAATCATCTATAACCTTTAGTAAAAAAAATAAATCAGAAGAAAAGCTGGGGGTTTCTTTTTGCAAGTAGGCATCATAGTATTTTTTTTCTGTAGGCTATTGCCATATCAAAACCTAGACTTCTCTGCTAAGAAGTTTTTATTGCATATCAAGTTGAATAAATTCCCTGTAGATGGATGATCGTATGAGTTTATTTTTCTGTCAAGTTGATCACTCATTCTTCATGAGGTTCCTTACCACAGGATGTGATTAAGGGAGAGTTCTTGTTTTATAATTTATATTCTAGAAAGAGATCTTATGTCTTAATCATAGTGACCTCCTCATTTGTACATAAAAGGTATGTCCATGAAGTTTAAAGACGTTTCATTTAGATAAGACTATTAAGACATGTATCCAAAGCAAATATAACATGACTTCTAACAGTGATATATATATATATATCACATTGCTAAAAAATAATGTATCAGCAACTTTATCAAAAAGAAATGCCCATACAATTAAATGGATATTCTTAGAGCCAAACTTGATGTTAACTTAATTCTGAGCAACACAATGAAACCATTAGTCTGTGGTTATCTGATATAGTAATAATTGAGGTAGAGTCACTAAGCCATTGCATGGCAACCCTTCAAAAAATAAAAACAAATGCAAATAAATATGAAGCTTATCATGGGTGTTTTATGGTTTTTTGAAGTCTGAGGGTGTATGTAAAAAACTAGGGCCTTGACTACATGGCCTTGGTAAAACTCTTGCTTCACAAACTTGTTTAACGGGTGGTTTTTGAAGCAAGTTAGCATTGCCATTACATGAAACTCAAATGTAAATGTAACAATCATGTCGATGGGGGTCCTTGCTAATTGGTTGCTGCTTTGTACACTTACTAATTGACTAACGTGAACATGTAAATGCGTCCAATTTCCTAGTTTATAAAATAAAATGTATTTTTTGTCACACATGACAAACTCTGTGACCCTAACAGAATGTTTTATGCTGAATTAAAATATGTTACCAATTTTCTATCAAGCACATAAGTGATATTGTATGTTCGCATATAGTTGTAACACTATTCATGTTAGTTAAAAAATAATAGTTTATTCCACATTCCTCTTAAGTGTCAAGCAGTAGCCAGCAACAATACAGGACCCCACTTGCCCTGGTACCTCATTTCCATGCATAACATGTCTTGGTAAAATCTTTTGCCATGTTAGTCTCGGATAACACCAGGGAACAAATCCAACATGCTACTTTCCATAATGTTAAATGAATGTAAGATTTTAGTCACAATGCCACAGTAATTCTGTGCATTAAAATTGAAATGCCAACACCCCACACACATTAGAGTATCTGGAGGATTTAAACAAATCTTTGGTATAGTAACACTGTGTCAACCACACCACAGTTGCACAGTAATCTAATAACTAGACAAAAGAGAACCCAAGCTAGCACAGTGTGTATACAGTGACTGTCAGCTTACTACTGGCATAGGACATATCAGTGTTGTGTTCATGGTGCAACATGAAGCAACACATATTTGCGAGTCTGTCTGGCAGCCTCCTACCTGGCTGCCAGTCTGTCTACCAACTGCCTGCAGATACTGAAAATAGCAAAAAAAACATTATTTAAAAAAAGGTTTTTATCTAATTGTAAAATATAGGTCAGATCTTTCGATATATATATAAAGCTTCATCACAAAAAAAAAATATGGGTGATTCTGATTGCATATTTGAATTAAGTGTGAAAAGTTATTGTAGAAAAACCTTCCTTTGTGCCAAAAATTGTGTTTACCAGTGTTCTGAATTAGTGAATCAGTAGTCTCCTGTAGCATCACCACTTACATTAAGGAACATCAGCAGAAGTTGTAACGTGTAATCATCCCCACACAATATTTTGACTATGTTGTGCTGTATAGACTAACCCACAGGGCCCTAGGTATAGAGGTTGCTTTTTTGCTAGTGTTAAGAATTGGAGAGCAATGTATATATTAAATTTTATTTTACACATACAATTTACACATTAACACTCTCCATGTATAACCTCCATATTCATGTATAACGCTACAGAATATGTTGGCACGTTACAAAAATACAATAATAAACAATAATAATAATAATAATTCCAGATATTACACTACAACCCTTGCCATATCCCTCCTACACATTACACTTTTATATATCATATATGCATTCCCCTGCCACATACCCTTTACAATGTTTCACATACCCCCATCCTCTTACCATGTTACATCATATACATATTAGAAAAAAAAGTTATAATACACAATTTATATTTTGTTATTCATGTGAGTGTGTGGTGAGAGATAGTGATAGTGTGGGAGTCTGTAGGGGTACCAGAGAGAGTGCCTGGTGTGAGTGTTGTTAGAATGGAAAAGGAGGCTTGAGGGGAGAATAGTTGGAACACAAAGGCTCACGAGCCAAAAGAACAGATGGAAAGGTATGTGGCTGTGAGGGAAAAGGAGGTCCAAGACCCCATCTACATTGACCAAAAGAGGCTGGGAGTGACAATCCTTAAAATAAGACTGGGTTACAAGGATCTTCTATGAACACCCAAAAGACTGACTCGACTCTAGAACATTTCTTACAAGAGAATGCATTGTTACCGTAGGCTAGCTCACATAGGAACTTACATTTACATAGGCAAGGGGTTTGTCATGTAAGGGAACATAGCTTACAAGAATCCACATGGGTCCCTACAGGTTATATAAGCAGCTATGATACTGAACTAGTGTGTAAACTAATCCACAGGCCCCAGGAGCAGATAGGTCTATTGCAAGTGTGAGAGTAGGAAATTGGAATAAAGAGAGTAGGAGGTGGGTGTTTTGTTGCTACATTATCTTTTACAAGTAAATCCACCAGAAAATCCTTCACATAGTCTACATACTGTACATACATAGCCATTCATACCAATATTAATAAGCTTTATAACAAATCTGCCTAATACACCATACCCACACTACCCTACTTGATATTTACAAGTGAATCATATGCAATGCACATCAACAACATACATGTATATAACATCTGGTCTGTGAACACATCTCATATAGATTTAGATTTTAATAAATCGTGGATGACACAATTAATTTATGTTTTTAAAAATAATCTTTCAAATAAAAATGTCCTAAATTATGGCATAGGCTTCTACTTTTGTCACTGTAACAAATTCTTAATATTAATTTTATGTAGTCATGTCAGGCTTCTTTGCAATTATCATGTAATTCCCTCCGCAAATTACATAACAAGAAGTAATTAAATAAACACACCAGAATTGTTCCATATTACTTTACCTATTGTTTTGACGCATTTTTGTATGAATTTACCTTTGTGGGTCTCAGATGTCCATAAATATTTATAGTATGTCCTATTCAATGCTTATTCAAACTAGAGATTTGTATAGAGAAAGTGCTCTTTTTTAGCGTTTGATACCAAGGGATCATTGTGAGATTACAGATCAGTAATAAAATAAAATGTATACTGTATTCAATGAATTTGTGGTTTGACAGTTAATACAGCAAGGGTAGCACTGCTTGCAGATCACTAGTAGGTGGGATTGCTAATTTGAAAAAACACTAAAATGTAAACCTTACTAAACAGTACATATCCATCCGTTTCTTATTTTGTCTCCACACAGTGCATTCCAGAGCTGTGTCATACTATTTTTCAAATTTTCAATGACCATTGCTGTGTGTAGGTGAATGGGATTCCCTTATCCTAGGTGACAGATATACTGGTGTACTGACCAGATAAAGAAAGTATGTAGTCTTATGCACTTTTACTGTTCTTTCCATTTTAGGAATTCAATTTTTGTAGAATCCCTTCTCTAAATTTATAGTTAGTGTTATGGGTAAGATATTGTCAGTCCTATGGCCCCCTAGGTTACATTTGCACCACATTATTTACTTTTGATCATGATATTTTTACTTGGTTGGCCAATCTTTTGGAAATTAATAATTTTTCAGTAAAGTTTTAAAACTGATTCACTGTATTTGCCTCTTTATATTGTGTTGGTTTATTGTCATGTGCACATACGCCAGACCAGTGGCAGTGAGATCTGTCATGTGAGTGCTGTCATGAGTCCAGAACAGCAGTATATTTCTGCTGGTGTATTAAGGTTCTCTTCAATTGAGCCCAGGTCCATAACTGTGAAATTCATTGTAGTCATGCGCCTGAGGTCAACACTGGAGAACCTGAATACTTAAGCAGAATGCTCCTGCAAATACCTGAGTGCTGGTGGCACTCATTGTACTAGTTGTACTACTAATGTATTGTGGAGCGTTGCAAGGTGTAAGATCAGTTACATCCGTTCACATATGTTAAGTGAACATTCTCAAGTTTATCAATTGGAATTATTTCTAAATTACAATAGTGCATTGGTTCTAATGTCTTGTCCATATACCCAACTTTTACTTCAACATAGTGATGAAATGGCTATGAAATCATGCTAATTTGTGTTTCCTATCATTCAGAGGTATGCAATATTCACCTGAATTTAATTTCTTATATCCTTAAATTTGCCTGTTTGAATCTTTATCTTGGTATGCAAAATTCACATGAATTCCATATCTAATTTCTATCTAAAAACATACCCTTAACTTTGCCTGCTTGAATCCTCATGCTGGCATGCAATATTCACCTCATTTTCAACTCTGATTGATACCTGATAAATACCCTTAACTTTGCCTGCTTGAATCCTTATCTTAGTATATATTGTGTGTTCTTAGTCTATCTTTCCTGTACAATCTGTTTGATGAACATATAATTTACTACCTAGCACTTGCAACAATTAAGTGTATTGAATATATGTTTTCCCTGATAGGGAAAAGACACCATCATTTCATAATTTAGTCAATTGACCAGTATTTGACCTGCAAATGAATCCAAACTTCTCACAGTTTACTGATCAAGCCTTATAAATAATATAAATATTATAAATATCTTACACAAAGCACAACTACAATTTTAATCAATTCTCCCATCATATTTTGTCTGACTACTGAAACTCACTCCTTGCTGTCCTGCCTATCACCCATCTGTTTCCACTCCAATTCATAATGAATGCCTCCACTAGACTCATTTACCATACTAAATGCACAGTGTCTGCAGCACATCTCTGTCAGTCACATCACAGGCTTCCCATAGCCTCTAGAATAACATTTTAAATCATGATCCTAACATATAAAGCCCTCAGAAATGGTGCACCCCCTTATAACTCTGCCCTTGTCTCAAAATATGAGTCTAAAGCTTATCACCTTCAGCCTTAATATGCACAACTGCATACGCTACTGCTTAATATCTCTCACTCTACAGTGCAACACACAGCCATTTTCACTTGCTTGAGCCTTTTGCCTTACACATTGTCAAATAATGAATAATAATAAGGTGTTAACCATTATATACTGATTAACCAGACATTGATGAGGTTTGTTATCATTGCAGTTCATAGACATCACATTACATATTAATTTAACACATATTATATGGTATACATAGAATGCAAAGACCGAATTATTGTTGAGGAGGTGTAAATGTATTTGTAGAGCACATGTGTATGCATTACCTGTGGCTCTATATTAAGCATATGTGATTTAGCATCATGCAGGGCACCAGGGGTATGTAAGCAAATATTTGTAATTTACATTGTAATTTATTGTGTTGTTCTTTAGTATTTCTTGTTGTAGAAGGCTGGGTAAACCATTAGAAAGATTTATTTTTTTGTTTCAAGATGTGTATGACTATTTTATTTTATTTTATTAGGGTCATGTACAATGCATCTTTAGGTACTTTTTTTCTAGAAATGGGATCCTAACATGTCTCGTTAGTGTTCTCATAAGGGATCTAGCTGTTCTGTAAGCTCCATGGTGGCCAAGTAATTGCACTTTAGGAAAAACTATCAATTATACATATAGGTTTGATATGGGCAGCATGTAATAGCTATGTTAGGGTTTACTAGAATATTTGACTTAAAAGATTTCGTATGGGAGCCATGTAATCCCTTTAATACAGAATGAAGTTGGTGCTAAGACCAAGAATCATAGGGATCCTCAATATATTATGGATGAGATTATTGTTTATATTGTTTACTTAATCATAATGAAGAAGTGCCCATTCAGCAGAAAGACGATGTAAGGGAGGACAAGGCTTTCCTCTGGCCAGAGGATGATATAAAAGTTCCTGGCACCATAAATGTGGAGTTCATGCCCTATGCTCCACTGGTGCGACAAATGAACCCCCCCATGAGGATTTCACATTGGGAGGAACCATTGAGAACTCAAGCTATCTCCATGTCCACCACCATCTCCAACTGCTGTCTCAGCCACAATCACTAGCAACAGAAGAGGTACAGCTGAGGCAACAGCCACCATATCCTTCACCGCCAGCTGCACCATCACCATCACCAGCAGAACAAGTAGCTGTGGAGACAATGCAGCAGCCATCACCACCTACCCAGAGGAAGAAACAGAGCACCATTTGAGCATAAACATGTTCAAACAGGAGTTAGGGCACAGAGGGAGATGTTGCTAAGAAGGGAAGATGTCTATGCCCAAAACTAAAATGTAATTACATTGATAGGTTGTAATTACATTGAGAGGGAGGGAGAGAGGTACAGAGTGAGAGAGATAGGTGCAGAGAGAGAGAGAGAGAGAGAGACAGGTACAGAGAGAGACAGGTACAGAGAGGGAGGGCTACAAGGAGAGAGAGAATTATAGAGCAAGAGCGCACACAGACAGAGAGGGTGCACAAAGACAGCGCACAGAGAGAGAGTGCGCAGAGAGAGAGTGCACAGAGATAGAGTGTACAGATAGAAAGCTGAGAGAGCGCACAGACAGAGAGCGCACAGAGATTGACAAAGAGAGGGAGAGGTAAAAAGACAGAGAATGCACACAGACAGAGATCACACACAGACAGCAGTGCACACAGAGCACAGATAGAGAGAGCGCAAAAGCAGAGAGCACACAGAGATCAACACAGAGAGGGAGGGGTATAGAGAGAGAGAGAGAGCACGTAGACAGCACACAGCCAGCACACAAAAAGCGAGAGAGAGCTCAGACAGAGAGTGCACAGAGAGAGAGTGCACAGACAGCACACACAGAGAGCAAAAGAGAGCACACAGACAGAGAGAGTGCACAGACAGAGAGCAGAGGCAGAGAGCGCACATAGAGAGAAACACAGAGAGCAGAGACAGAGAGCACACAGAGAGAAGATTGCACAAAGAGGGAGAGAGAGTGCACAGACAGAGAGAGCACACAGACAGTGAGCACACAGAGATCGACACACAGAGAGGGAGGGGTACAGTGAGAGAGAGTGCACACAGATAGAGAGATTACACACAGACAGCACACACAGAGAGTGAGAGAGAGCACACAGACATAGAGAGTGCATAGAGAGAGAGTGCACAGAGAAAGAGAGGGCACACAGAGAGAGCCACATAGAGAGTGCAGAGAGATCAACAGAGAGAGAGAGTACACACATACAGCGCACAGACGGAGAGAGCAAACAAACAGCGAACACACAGAGATCGACACACAGAGAGGGAGGGGTACAGAGAACGAGAGAGAGCGCACAGACAGAGAGAGTGCACAGAGATAGAGTGCACAGAGAGAGAGTGCACAGACAGAGAGCAGAGAATGAGAGCGCACAGAGAGAGAGAGTCACGGAGAAAGTGCACAGACCGATTGAGCACACACACAAAGAGCTCACAGAGATTGACACAGGGAGGGGGTGGTAAGGAGAGAGAGCACACACAGAGAGTGAGAGAGAGCACACAGAAAGAGTGCACAGAAAGAGAGAGAGTACACAACAAGAGAGCGCACAGAGAGAGAGAATAGAGAGTGCACAGACAGAGAGATCACACAGACAGCCCACACACAGAAGGCACAGACGGAGTGCAAGAGAGAGCGCACAGATAGAGAGAGTTCAGAGAGAGAGAGTGCAAAGACAGAGAGCAGAGACAGAGAGAGCACAGAGAGAAAGAGCCACAGAGACAGTGCACAGAGAGAGAGAGTGCACACACAGAGAGCTTACAGAGATCAACACAGAGAGGGAGGGGTACAGAGAGAGAGAGTGCACACAGACAGAGAGATTACACACTGACAGCACACACAGAGAGTGAGAGAGAGCGCACAGACAAAGAGAAAGAGTGCACAGAAAGAAAGCACACACAGAAAGAGTGCAAGGACAGAAAGCACACAGAGAGAATACAGAGAGCACACAGAAAGAGAGAGCGCACAGAGAGAGAGAGCACAAAAAAAGCTCACAGAGAAAGAGAGCGCACAGAGAGAGAAAGTGCAGAGAGCAAGAGCATACAGAGAGAGAGAGAGAGAGAATGCACCAGGAGTGAGAGAGACAGGTCAGAGAAATGAGAACGAGACACACAAGACAGAGAGAGTGAGACAAGGCCCGTATGTGAGGGACTGGTTTGACGGGGCTGCAATGAGCGCCAGAGGTCCGTACGTGACTGGATAGAGGGGGTGAGAGACTCAAAATGCCTTACGAGTTAAAGGTTTCAAAAAAATTATGGATTTAATGGCCACTATATTTTTCAAGCCCGTAACTCAGAGGCCGTTAGGAGACTGCCAAAAGACGGCAATTAATAAAAAAAATGAACTTACAACCTCACACACAGCACATGGGGAGGCAGGAAACCTGTAAGTGAGGTTGCAAGCTAATTTGATATTTAACTGGTTGAATTTCCCAAGCCCGCAAATGTTTTCACACCTGTTAATGCAAACAGGAGCACAGAGAAGAGAGAGGGGAGAGAGAGTGGAAAGAGACATAGGGGAGGAAGTGGGGGAAAATGAGACACAGGGGTAAGAGATTGGGGTAGAGGGTATAAAGAGACACAAGGGAAAGAGTGGGGTGGAAAGAGACACAGGGGTGAGGGGGGCGGGAGTCACAGGGGAGGGAGATAAGGGGGGGAAAAACAGAGGAGGGAGAGAGGGCAAAGAGACAAGGGAGGGAGACAGTGTGGGAGGCTCACAATAAGCACCGAAGACCCAAAAGTTGTAAAAGCCACTCATTGTGTGGCAAACAGCATTGCCAGGCTTCAAATGTTATTGTCGGCATTTTTGACGGGCAAGTCGCTAGTTTAGATAATATTAATTAGGCATTATTTGGTAACCTGGAGCATTTTCTGTAATATTTGGGGTTATAGCTGCAATCCCTGCCTCTCAAGAGTGAGCATGCTCTAGGTTACCAAATCTACCTAATTAATGTTATCTCAGTTAAAAAAAAAAAAAATTCTTCTTTTCAGTAGTGTTTAGAACAATCAGAGAGGTGGAGATGGGTACAACAATAACCATTAAGGAGGTAAACTGTGTTTTTAAAAAATATTTTCTGGCTTAAACTTTGCTACTATTTGCACAAATAATTTTATCGCTAAATAATTCTGAACTAAAAAATAGATTTAGCATGAAAAGCCCTTTTAAGGTTGTTCAACTCATTTAGGGACATTTTCTTTCTGGTTCACTGAAAAGTTATGATCTACTGCAACTTTTAATTACTGTATATACACGATTAAAAGCCAAGTTTTTCAGCCCTTTTTTTAAGGCTGAAAAGGGTTTCCTCAGCTTATACTCGAGTCACTACCCCCGTGTATCTCTTTCCCCCCTGTGTCTCTCTTGAACCCCCCGTGTCTCTTTTCCCCCCCATTGCTCTTTCCCTCCCACCCCCTTATCATCATCAACCCCCCATCCTCAACCCCTCCATCCTCAACCCCCCCCGTCCTCAACCCCCCATCCTCATCCTAAACCCTCCTCCTCATCCTAAATCCCCTGCTCATCCTAAACCCCCTCCTCATCCTAAACCCCCATCCTCACTTTACCCCTCTAATTACACCCCCATCTTCCTTTACACTCACTTACGTCATTAGCATTGGCCGGGTCCCAATGCAGCCAGAAGGAGCGCGGAGGAGAGCGGAGGAGCAGCTGCAGATGGAAGGTAAGTGAGGGGAAAGGGAGAGGGGGGGGTAATTAGAGGGGTAAAGTGAGGAGGGGGTTTAGGATGAGGAGGAGGGTTGAGGATGGGGGGTTGAGGATGAGGAGGGGGGTTGTGGATGGGGAGGTTGAGGATGAGGATGGGGGTTGAGGTATAGAAGGGGGTTGAGGAGGGAGGTTAAGGGGGGTTGAGGAGGAAGGTTGACGTTGGGGAGGGGGTTAAGGAGGGGGGTTGATGATGAGGAGGGGGGTTGAGGTGGGGGGTTGAGAAGTGGGGTTGAGGAGGGAGGTTGAGGAGGGGGGTTGAGGAGGGGGATAAGGAGGGAGGATGAGGAGGGTGTTGAGGAGTGTAATAAGGGAGGGGAAGGGAAAGAGACACAGGGAAGGGAGGGGAGGGAAAGGGACACAGGGAAGGGAGAGGGGGGAAGAGACACAGGGAAGGGAGAGGGGGGAAGAGACACAGGGGAGGGAGAGGGGGGAAGAGACATAGGGGAGTGAGAGGAGAGGAAGAGACACAGGGGAGGGAGAGGGAGAGAGACACAGGGGAGGGAGAGGGGGGAAGAGACACAGGGGAGAGAGAGGGGATAGACAAGAAAGGAGCACAGAGGGCACACAAGAGGGGGACACAGAGGGCAGCACATTTCCCACCCTCGGCTTATACGCAAGTCACTACGTTTTTCTAGTATTTTGAGGTAAAATAGGTGCCTCGGCTTATACTCGGGTCGGGTTATACTCGAGTATATACAGTAAGTAATTTATTACATTAAATTGAGCAGTAATTCTAATTCACTGTCAGAACTGGGTTTTTATCCTTTTGGTTTTCACTACCACAGTAGACAGACACAAAGACATGCTTATGCTTTAACTAGTGTAGGCATCACATTGTTAAGGGACACAAAATAAACAGAACTACAATGAATACATTTTGAGTAAATGTTAAAAAAACCTATCTTTTTAAAAAAATTAGATAATATTATAATAACCTTTTTTCTGTTTTCCCAGTCCAGATCTCTTTTTAGTGTATGAAAATGAGGGAGCTTATCTAATGATATCATACCAGGCATTTTAACTCGTTATTGTTTATGCCTGGTGCTTATATCTGATTCAATGAACTCAGCAAGAAAGGAAAGTTTCCTACAAAACGAAACGAAAATAAAGGCAATTAATAAAAATAAATACTGATATTATTATAAAAAAGAAAAATCAGTTTTATATGTATGACTAAGTACCGTATTTTTCCGTGTATAAGACAACCCCTACTTTTTCAAACCCAAAATTAAGAAATTGATATTTTAAACATGAAACACACTTTGTTAAATGTTCAAAGTACCTGTGAATTTAGTAAAGTAAAATGAAATAGAACACTCAGTGGGACAAGGTCCAAATTGTCTTTCTGAAGCTTTATTTCCATATTCTTTTGCATATTTGATGACTTTTAACTTGTATTTGGAAGAATATGACCATTGTTTTTTATTTTCAAACATATCGAGAATTTGTGCTCAAAATATTAATGTTAGTATTCCGATCATCCAGCGCAATAACGCCACCACCCTACCCCTACCTAGGAGTTAACAGGCTAGTGATTGCGTGAAGCTTGTTCACAGAGGCAAGGAACACTACAGCAAGTGCTACGGCAAGCACAGGGTCTCTCAACTGGTTACCCCCGTGAATAAGATGACTCCTGTGTATAAGACGACCCCCAATTTTGGCGTCTACAATTTAGGAAAATAAGTATAGTCTTATAAATGGAAAAATACAGTAAATATGGTAAGACTTGATTATTCCTTTTCACAATATTGTAGGTGATTGCGATATACATTTTTATTGTACTGTTTCATTTTCTGTCTCGAATGACAAAGAAACAAACAGTTCTATTTCACATTTTAATAAGTCACATCGCAAATGCTGGCACAAGTGGGTAATAAAAAGGAAGTATAACACATCTTAGATGATTGCCATATGAATTATAACATTTCTGGAGAATTGCACTGAGTAAAGCTTTAGGTTTCAAAAATAGAGTCTCCTCCACTTATAATAAATGTGATTCGGCACATAAGATTAACTACAATACAGCAATTAATATTTTTTTACAATAGCTGTAAAAAGGACAAAGGTTGGATGTATTTGGCATTTAACCCAACTGAAAATGAAATTACTGTATTAAAAAAGGACACTTCCACTTAACTATGGTTCCAATTTTATTCAGGAAACAGATAAAGCTGAATACTTGAGCAATGGTGTCATGGCTGAGTTAACACAAAATCCATCCCAGCTACAATCATAATCAGGATGTAGTTTATAGTAGATCCCTATAGCAGACATTTATTTTAAGAATTGCTATATTTTCTGAAATACGTATATAAGGGCTTGTCTGAGGCAATATGATTATGTTTGTTTCAATTAAAACTTTATGTAAATCTATGCTTTATTGTATCCACGGAATCCATATTTTCAGGAAAGAGGGTTGAATCACATTATAATGACTACAGCATACTTTTGAAGTCAGCAGCGCAAAGCCAATGAAATACAGCAAGCTTGGTGGGTATATAAGGTGATATGTAGGCTTTCTGCAAATATATCAACCATCGTTGTCATAGGTAAAACATGCAATTTATCCAACTTTGAAAGGGAGATCATCACTGGCTTTTGTGCCAAGGGTGGCAGTATTTCTGAAACAGCCCAGTTTGTGAACTGTTCATGTGCTGCTGTGATTAAAGTTGCTATTTATGTCAGAGGTGAACGTCGGCTGTGAAGGTGTGTGAGAGCCAGCTAACACACTACAGTTGAGCAACTCATCATCCAAACAAACCAAAGGTCTACCAGACATGTGTCTAAAATAGCGGTACAGCGAACCCTGTTGCATATGGCGCACCAAAGCAAACGGTTGATCACTGCCCTCATGCTGACAAGGGTTCATCATCAGAAACGGCTTTAATTTGCACGATAGTACTGAAATCGGACCTCTTCTCATTGGCAAAGGGTTGCCTTCTCCAATGAGTCATGTTTTCTATTCCATAGTCTGGACGGATGTTGATGTTCGCCATGTTCGCCTTTGGATACTCCACCATGCATGCTTCAGAAGCTGTCGGATTCACTGCAATCTTCATGGCTCCAGCTATCCTTGCCAACCTTCCAGCATCTTATTGACTCACTACCACATCATCTAGCTGCTGTCTGTGCTGCACACGGTAGTTATTCAGGATTTTAGCTGATGGTCATAATAATGTGACTCGACTGTGTACGAACATGCACAAAATTGCATGTATAACTATAGTACAATATGCATACATTCCTAGATAGATAGATAGATAGATAGATAGATAGATAGATAGATAGATAGATAGATAGATAGATATGTAGATAGATAGATAGATAGATAGATAGATAGATAGATAGATAGATAGATAGATGTGTAGACAGATATGTAGATAGATAGATAGATAGATAGATAGATAGATAGATAGATAGATATATTGATTGATTTTGTATGGTTTCAAATTTCTGAAGCTAAAGTTAATGAGTACTTAGCAATAACTTTCTGCTGAGATATTTATCCATACTTTTACTATATACCAAATGAAACAGAGTGGTGATTAAGAAAAGCATTGTGCATGTCATTGTTACATATAAGCAGCATTATGCTCTGTTTACTGTTTTAGTTAAAATAAACTTGCAGAGGCAGTATAGGATAAGATAGTGTATACCAAAATGATTAAATTCAAAGGTATTCATACAATGAAACATGGTAACATTGCAACATTTCATAAACTCATTGTTCTTGGCACAATTGGCTCATAACCCTGAAATTGTAGCATTGTGTCAGTAGCATTTTATACTGAAATATACAAAGATGCTGGTTGCACTGGGATACATTTAGTGTTAGGATGTTACCAATGCAAATGTAATCATAATCCCTCCAAACACTATATAGGGCTACAGCTGTGAGATTTGTTAGAATAAATTGAAGCTAAACTTTGAGAATGTTTTGGTAGTGATAGAGGTGTGACTAGATTGTCTTATATGACAGGTGATAAAAAAAAAATAGTAAGGGTGAAGAAAGTAGAAAGTAGAAATAGAAATAATGTTAGTATAATGCTTCTTCAGTAGATTTACGTATATTTTACAATTAGCATTATAGGCAAAAGGCAGGCGTGGAAAAGGTACGGATAAAGAATTTGGTGAGGGTTATGGTATTTGTAGGATCAGATATATGGTTGTAATGATGACAAGGAAAATATATCTGGTACCATGACATGATTATTTATAAAATAAATAACAATTTTAAATCAACTATAGCTCCTAGCTGTAAATTAGTTAAAAGACCAGAAGAATTATAAAACTTAAAGTTAAAGGTTTTTGTTATTGTTCTAACTGTACAGACTACAGATTTGATGTCACAAATATATATATTGTGTTTTAAAGGTAAGGTTTATGATATAAATCAATGTATTAATTGTAACTCCGATTGTGTTATTTGTTCTATGGTATGTGAATGTTAGAAATTCGATGTTTTAAAAACAATTAAAAGATTAAAAACTAGGAATCACATAAATAATATAAAGAAAATTATTCAACCAGTGTAAATCCATCAATTTGTAGCTATTGAACAGGTCATACACAATTGGGGAGAAGGAGATAGGTCCAATAAACTATTACTGCAGGAAGCTTTTTCAATGTTTAAGTTAAATTATTTGATTCCAAGTGTTATTAATGCAGGCTGTAAATGAAATACATTTTGTTAATAAATAAAAAAAATCTTCTCTCTTCTACAATGACATATGGAGATGTCCCATTTATTATCTTGATGGAGATTCATTTTTGTTATGGAGGTATTAATAGGTATATGTAATATATATGCATTTTAATAAGAACCCCTAAGATAGGAGGGTTTATTGATTTATGCACATCCAATCAAGTTTTTTTTCTTTACGTATGTTTATTGCATAATATATATATATATATATATATATATATATATATATATATATATATATATATACTAGCGAATTGCTCGTCAAAAAATGACGGCAGTGAAATTGTAAGGTAGCTAATGCTGTTTGGTATATAATAATGAAATATATAATACATTAATAAATGAATATACTTTACCTATTTTGAAGCATTGTGTTGAAGAGCTGCAATTTGTTTTGATGTTGCTGCAGCATTAGTGGTGTGGAGCTGCTGTGTAAGCGTGATGAATGTGTGCAGTGTAATACTGTGCGTGCACGAGACCAAACCGTTAGCGTAGTCGTGTACTTCCGCATTGGCTTAAAATGGCGGGTAATGTGTGGTATGCGTCTTAGCGGGATATCCGTAGGTCTTTTGTGGTGTTTTGCGAGTTTCTTGTGGTGTTTTGCATGTTTAGAGTGCTGTAGCCTCGTTTTCATTTTGTTTGGCGGCCATTTTTTCTGTCGCTTAGCAAATTTTTTAGTGTCTAAACTCTCTTATTTTGAGTGAAATCAAGGTGTAAGTTGCTTTTTTGAGGTCCTGGATGCTCCCTCTTGCTGTAGGTAAGCTTTTTATGTATATGCTGTGTGTATTTATTGTGTTTTGAATTTTGTAATGTTCGCGAGTTGCGTCCGAGTGTTGCAAGGTCGTAATGTGTGTTAACGTGTCTCGTATGTTGTTTGCTTTGCAAGGTAAAGTTTGCGAGGGTCGTAGTTGGTGTGTCGTGTTGTTTGCGTTGCGACGTAATTTGCGAGGGTCGCAGTTGCTGGCAAGGAGCGCCTTTGGCGCTCCATGCCAGCAACTGAGGCCCTCGCCCGCAGCCCTCGCTTTGCAAGCCCGCAAGCGTTAGCAACAACTCGCATGCTCACAACTATATATGTGATATATATATATAATGAATGAGGTAGCAGCCATGGTCCAGTAATCTAGATGAATAATCAGAGTATTGCAGTGTATGGTGATACCTTTTGTATTGGACAAACATATTAATTTATTATGGCAAGCTTTCAAGAATTAACTTCTCTTAATCAAGTCTTGAGCAGTACAGGTTCTGATGGCAGAAGTTACTTTGTAACCCTTTTGCCTGAAGGAGTCCAACAGGGTTTTTAAGTATTTATCACCGTTCTCGTGTTTGAACATATGCAAGGATATCTGAGGGCTTGACTATGGATAATAGGCTGTTTGGTGTGGGAGGGATGGAAACTAGAATTGTGGAGGTAACTGCATCTGTATGTAAGTTTACTATACACAGATGAGTTAAGTTTGCTATTGGTGATGGAAATGGTAGTGTTTAGAAAGTTGTAGTATGTATTGTCTTATAGTAGTCTGTTTCCTCCTTGTATGTAGTCTTGAGTGTCCATAATGACAACTGCTCCACCTTTATATAAACAGACAAGTGTATTTTTTCTTGAACTGCAGTGGTTCTTTGAGCTTAGAGGAAGTGACTAGTTTGTAATGACATTAGTTGCAAAATTTGTTTAGAAAGACATAACTCTTGAAAAATTTGAGCCAGATTAAATGTATTGACCATACTTTTTTTTGTCAAGTACGTACTAAACAAACAATATTAGCAGCGTTTTAAAGAATTTTTGTGAAAGCTGAATTTTTAAAGACTATGTTTATGAGTATAGGAATTAATTTTGTGTTTGGTACATCACTCTCTCAGAGCAGAATCATGAAGGTGTGTATTTCAGTTTTCAGTCGCGGGAGAGAAGCAGAAGGAGGAAACAGGAGGCGTTTCTTAAGATAACCGGATTAGACAAATTGAAACCACATGCCACACCCTGTCTGACCCAGAAGCAGACTCTATGTTTACAATCATATCTCTCCAAAGATGTAAATACACTCTAAAATACAACAATTTAACCTATGTATCATGGATTCTTCCAAGGACAGAGAAGAGGTATAAAAAAAAAAATTATAATTGAAAACTAGCTGTATGTTTTTTTTTCCTGCTTAATTATGCTCTTAGTTAGACTCAAAGATTTCTGTAAGTGGCGGTTTTCTTTTCAAAATGTTATAGGCTGTAATTTTTGCAGTCAATTTTTTCAAAGTGCTACGGGTCTCGCACTGTGGATTGTCTATTTGAGTTTTCTGTTGATCTGTAGTCCCACGGGTCCTATGTATGATGCTTAAGTCGTGCAGGGTCGTAGGGATATGTGTTTTTTTAAACTACTACGGGTCTCGCAGTGTGAATTGGATAATGAAGGTTTCTGTTGAACTGTAGTCCCACTGCTCATAGATTTATGTTGAACTGTAGTCCTGCGGCGCTCATCTCCACCAGCAACAGAGGCCTACGGCGCTCATCTCCACAAGCAACAGAGGCCCTCACATTGCTGCAGTTGCAGCGGGCTCGCTACGTTTGCCCACAAGAGTTAGGAAAAACCTGTATTGCTGAAAACTATACATGTGATTGGGAGATGAATTTGCTTGATAAAGTATTTTTTGTTTCTTTATTTATTCATATTGGGGTTTTAGTGTTGGTGAATTATTTTATTTTTTATTGTAAAAGTAGCATTAGAGAGGGAGAATGTGTAAATAGACAAGATTAAATGATCAAGAATAGAATTGGCAATGGAGAGGAAGATGCAGGAGTGAATTATACTAGAAAAGAAGACAAAACATGAGAATAAGATCCAGGAAATGCAGCAGAGGTTGGTTATCAATGGTTTCAGAAACAATAAGGATTGCTAAGAAGTAATTCTTGAGTGCCTAGCACGGCGTGTTGAAAAGATATAGGTCATGTGGTTAGTTTGGCTAAGGAAGATGATAAAAATAGAGTCATAAAGTGGATCAATCACAAGTGGTAGGGTACCTAAAATATGATATATTTTGGTATACATACAGTACTCTATTTAAGAATATTTGATAAAATATAATTCCAATATGTTTCTGTGAAAAATGGCAAAACTGGCAATGCTGGCAATACTGGCAATACTGTAATAAGAAATTGTTCAGTCCAGGTTTGTTTTAAAGACAGTAACTTATTATTGTGAAGTGTTTGGGTGGTGATTTATTATGATAGGGACATTTTATAAATACCTACCTTTTTGTAATAAAATACTAATAACATAACCATAACCCACCAATAATCTAGATCCAAAAAGTAGTAATGTGAGTCATAGTAATGTGTTCATCCTTTAGGCTCCAGTTTTTTTACTCTATCCTGTATGTGGGTTATAGGACCAGAGTACTGTTGTAAGGAATTTGGCTTAATTGATATTAACTCAAATTATTTTGGAAAATTGCATTTTTTAAATGTAAAATAAATATATTAAGTTGTGCGGTCTGCTCATGATCAATATTTCGCTAGTGATGTCACCACGTACATGACACAATCATACATACACACTGCTGAATACAGGCACATCCTTTATGTGTGTGATGATGGCGGTGTGAAATCCTGGGATTTAGCTAAAGTTATGAAAGTGCAAAAACTGACAAATGCACATGATGAGGGAGACCAAGCCTGGTGACATAATTTCTAAATTAGAGTATTGCAAGCAAGATTAATCATATTGCATATTGCAATTAAAGAACTATGATTTTTACAATAACAATTTTACTGACAATTAAGTCAAACTTCTTAGAACAGTACAGTGGTCCTTTCCTGCTGAAAAATTTCAATTTTTACATTAAAATCATAGCTTCAACCAGTTTCTCCTCTGCATTTCTAAGCATCCAATCCAAAGTATAACATTACCTTTATGTTAAAGCGAAATATTTAAGTCTATATCTGGAGGAGTTAAACCTCCATTGTTGCTTCTGCACTTGCCACATCAGGGGAGGCCTCTAGGGCAATCTGGAACTTCTCGCTCAGTCAATCACTACAGGAGACAACAATTTTCTTATCTGCAGCATCTAAAACAATCAAAACAGTTTTTGTCTCTTTTCCCGTTCTTGTACTTTCTTTGTCTGTTCAGTTATTTTTAATATAATTACTCTGTCATGACGGTTTTAATTGTGTACCTTGTAAAAAGCTTTACAGAAAGTATTTAATTTAAGATTTTAATTTATATGCAAAGTTTTGAAACTACAGATATTTTAACCAAAAGTATAAAATAACTGTGTATCATATTTGAATAATGCATGAATCCAAATATTTTGCATGACTTTGAACATTTTCATCACTTCTTACCATTAGCAAGTGACCCCTTTAAGTCAGAAATATCTCTGCAAAATACAGGATCTTATCTCAGTTGCATCAATTTGCACTTTCCAGAACTAATCCTCTTATCACCTGGCATTTCATGAGACAGAAAGATGAAAATGCAGAGAGAACTGTGTAACTCACTATTCAAATAAAGAAAATGAAAAGGCATTTAAAAGAAAGAATGCTGCAAATATTTTTATCTGATTACTAAAAGAGCTTTCAATGAGAAAAAAAAGAAATGTTATCTTGAGGAGGGTGACACAAGCTTCAATTCCTCTTGGAAACAGAGTTGCAAGATTGAATTATACTTTTAATAAAAGAAATTTAGATAGCATAGGATATCAAAAGAAAATTCATTAAGATCAGTAGACAAGACCAGACAGAACGCTCACAAGGGCAACACACAAACAAAAAGAAAAAATATAAGGACAACATAAAGTGTATTTCAAAATATAATGAAAAATGAAGGGTAAGGAAAATAGCAATTACTTGCAAAAAAAATAAAAGGTTGGACACCAGATGAACATACCAACATAAGATAATAAAATAAAGAAAGCTTGTTCTGTAAGTTCTGTATTTCAGAAACATTTGCTATCATTAGATTTTATAACAACAATAATGATATTAATAATAATATTTGTTAGAATACAACTAAAATGCCTCTTAAATTACCATGTAATACAGTAGTAGACCAATTTTGAAAAATGTAAGAGAAACAATATTGTTTAGTTCCCAACTCAAATATTGGCTGCAACAATACTGTCTCTTTTTTAAAATTAGCATATGTGTATAAAACAAAATGTGTATAAAACTAAATGATGCAGTCTTATTTTATTCATGATTCATGTTTCACTTGAAAATGTTAAAAGTATTACGAAATATATTAAACAATGGATAGTAAACGAAAAGGTTAACTAAATTATATTTAACAAATAGTATTAGTAACAATAATTGTGTGAACTTATCACCCTATTCTCACAGAACATTTGAGTTATCACTCTAGATAATGGAATTATAAAATAAAACTTAATGATTGCTTAATGGCTGAAATTAATACTTGTATTAAATTGGACCTGTCATGTTTAAATATATTGTTTATAGTTATTGAAGATGACGCATGGCTGAAATAGTGGTTAATGGTGCTTAACTTTTTTACCCACATACTCACCTCACACAGACACCTTACCCATGTCCATCACACTATGTTATATGAGAAAGTGTCAGACTTAACAAATACTGTCTTAACAAATACATTTCTGTGCTGCCACTAAAAGAGTTCAGCCTGGGCTTGCAAACCTAGACAACATAGATTACCATAATCATGTTGCATATTCTGAAGTTTAGGATGGTATTTCAACATTAACATCAACATACTTACATACAACATATATAGTAGCTTAGATCAGGGCAGTATTCATATATGGGCCTAATGGGTTGCAGCCCAGGGCGGCAAAATTTCACGCTCAAAGCAGCTAAATTCCCCTGGCTGCTCTATCCAGTGACCCAGCCGCTCTATCCAGGTCCCAGGCATATTTCTATGGTATTTCAGTTACTATTGCTCTACTGTACGCTATCGCTATGTGCTGTAAGCTCCGGCGCATGTGCTGTATATCTCCAGTCCCGTGATCGGGGCACCTGGAGCAATGTGGAAGCTGCCGGGGCTCTAGAGCAGAGGTAACCGGACTGTGGCAGGTTAGAGGGTTTTTTGGGATAAATGACACAGTCTAGTGCTAGGGGTACCTTGTATAACTTTTAGGGATAGCCCTTCTTATATAAAGTGTGCTAGTTTGGAGGTTACACTTGGATAGTGCCAGGCAGGGCTCATGTGAGGTAATGTCTGTCACACGTATAACAGTGCCCTGAATGTGCATACAGCTTCATATGCCCAGTTATGTAAGTATAGCCCCACTAGTGCACTGTGTGGTGGGTACAGGACTTGCTGGTGCTGAAGGGGTTAATCCGCCTCCAGTGCATGAACTTGGACTTGTGTTACGTACCGTATTGGTCTGAATATAAGCCGCACCCGCATATAAGCCGTACCCGTAAAATGCAAGGGGAAAAAACAGAAAAAAGATAGTACTCACATATAAGCCGCACCCTTAAAATTGGAGAGAAAAAGACAAAAGTCAGATAGAAAAAGACAAAAGTTAAGTAGATTAAGGAAATAAATAGGGATTTTAATTTAACATATACTGTACCATATACGGTATCCAGTATTTGCAAAACATTATAACTGTAACTCTTTAGGCAGGTTGCCAATATTATGGTAACAGCAACAGAAAGTTCAGAAAACATGAAACATAAGGTAACAAGGAAACTTGTTACTATTCACAGTCATCACTGGTGTCACTACTGATTTCATCACCAGTATTCGCTTCATCACTGTCACTGTCCTCATTCTCCTCCCATAGCAAGTTGTCCTCGCTACCATCCAATGCATTTTACACGCATTTTTTGAACCCCCTGATGATGGAGTTAGTAGAAATACTAGACCATGAATTTATAATCCATTGGCACAGGAGTGTCACTGACGGCTTCTTAATCTTGCCAGATGGTGTAAGAGCATGATGCCCTTCCCGAAGCCAATTTGAATACTGCTTGCGAAGGTTGTCTTTGAACGGCTTGTTGACAATGACATCAAGCACTTGCAGCTTTGAAGTCATGCCACCAGGTATAACAACAAGGTCTGTCTTCTGTGCAGCAACTTTAGTCTTCACTTCAGGAGTGAGATGATCCTTGAAAGCATCCAAGACCAGCATGGCTCTCTTAGTGAGTAGTGCTCCAGGTCTGCAGTTCCAAACTACAGACAACCAGTCAACCATCAGCTCAGTTGTCATCCAGCCTTTTTGCTGGCAACGAATCACTAAGCCATCAGGAATGCATTCTTTGGGCAAAGTTTTTCGCTTCAGAATAACATAGGGGGGTAACTTTCCTTTATCAGCAGTGACAGCTAACATCACCGTTATTCTGAGTTTCTCATTACCAGTTGTCCTTAAAATGACACTTTTTGCCCCTTTCTGGTTTACTGTTGTATTGCTTGGCATGTCAAAAAATACTGGGGTCTCGTCAGCATTGCCTATCTGGTCTAATGGGTATGAGTGACGCTGCCGCAATTGGATGACATACCTCTGGAAACTAGTCAGTTTCTCCTCAAAATCTGCCGGCAGTTTCTGTGCCAATGAAGTGCTTCGCCGAAGAGCGAGACCCTTTCTCCGCATAAAACAACGGCACCAATATTTGCACAAAATTCCCTCTGATTGATTTTTAAGGTCTTTGCAAGTTCTAAGGCTTTTAGCTGGATTACTTCACGAGAAATTGGCATCCCATCTTTTCTCATATCTTGAATGTAGGAATAAACCCCAGCTTCAAGTTCTGGATATTTACCTTGTTTTGGTTCCCTGAAAGATTTTCTGGTGGAAACTGAATTTTTAAATTTCTGCTCTGAGGCAACCGAACGTCACACATTGGATTCATCCAAACCATATTTTTTTCCAGCCTCTCTCTTGCTTGTTGTCTTTGCATAATTAACAACTGCAATTTTGAAACTTGCATCATAACTACGCCTCACTCCTAGGCTTGTTGATGTTTTTCTCTCTAAGTGATCAGCCATTGCAAGAAACAGGCTTTCTAACATGTACTGTAACTTCTTTTGCAGGTTACAGGTCTTCCAGGATGCTAGAATCACTAAAACCGGAAATTGCTATTCAATTGATACAATTTAGTCACATGAGCGCAAATCGGCACCCTTAACTCGCAAATCGGCACCCTTAACTCGCAAATCGGCAGTGATTTTGCGATTGCGAATACGGTATAAGCCGCACACACGTAACTCAAAACTCGCAAATCGGCAGTGATTTTGCGATCGCGAATATAAGCCGCACACGCGTAACTCAAAACTCGCAAAAATCGGCTGTCATTTTTTCACGGTCGCGAATATAAGCCGCACCCTTAACTCGCAAGCTCAAAAATCGGAAAAAAGGTGCAGCTTATATTCGCACCAATACGGTATGTAGAGAGGGTGAAGGTGTAAAGGTCATCATGACATAGGAATGGTGTGGAAATAAACTAACCCAGCATAAATAACACAGGATAAAGGTGCAAGTGTCATCATAACATAGGAATGGTATGCAAATAAACTAACGGTTTAGATGCCATTAATACGATGTAAGTTAATTTTCTTATTATTATGATTATTATTATAATTAACCCTTCGATTTCCACGGGGTGGCAAATCAATAAAGCCAGGGCGTCAAAACTTCTAAATCTGCCTCTGGCTTAGATCTCAATTTATTCCATTTGGTATCATGATATTGTAGTAAATATTAATTCTTAGTGCCATTGTGGAAATAGTTAGTTTAAAAATAATGGCTTGGTGGTAATGGCACTTGAAGTAGGACGCAATGAAAGAGCTCAATTTTACATTTCCTGCGAGTTTTAGGAAGTTACTTTTAATGAGACTTATGCCCCAAAAGTAGATAGTAACCTCCACAAGGTAAGGAGCTGTTATAGCTGCAAAATCCATTTGCTTTGTTGCATACACAGCAGATTTATATAAGGAAATCATCTTATTATTATTCAGCTAGCTTTGTAAGACAGCTTTATGGTTCTGAAAATAGGTGTCAAGGGATATTGCAAAGTTCAAAACATTATTTTTGCATTATTTCACTACATTATATTCAATCTTCTTCCTCGAATAAACCGATTTGGTTGGATTAGCGCAATCTTTTTATGCAGAATTATGTTTTCAGATTTGCTATTAGATCATTTCTAGCATACATATTCCTGCATGTTTTTCTTCATGATCAGTTTAACAATGAATAGTTTGTACAAAGAAATCATAGATTAAAAAGATCGCTTTATTATAATTCGTAGTTTAGTTAAGCTACATATGAAGTCATGTGACTCGACAAAATGAATATTTGCAAACTCATATATTTGCTGATGCTTTTGTATTCATTTATGCAAAGTATTCTGATTATCTTAATGGAGAGCAGCTGTCCTGCATACATTTAGTGGCTCAGCTATGCAAACATATGTTTTTACTTTATAAATTGTATGAATTATTATATTCACACATTTTTACATTTAAAGGACCAATGTTATCATACATTTAAATATTCTTTATGAAAAAGTGCACTTGAAATTAGGCAACATTTTTTTAGAAAGTAAAAGAATATACTAATACAACCACTAATTAATTCATTTTACTTGCAATTGTGCTGCTGATCTAGGGCCTCATTCAAATGTGATTTGCCAATTGAATAGGGCTCTATATAAGCACATAGCATATTTTTATCGGAAGAAGTTTTTAGTTAGTGAAGACCTTGCTTTTGGATAGAAGTTCACTAACTAAAAACTTCTGTAAAAAAATGCTGTGTGCTTATATAGAGCCATATTCAATTGGCCAAATCGCATTTGAATGAGGCCCCTAAGGAGGAGACTTTGAACACATGGGGCCTCATTCAATTGCTAAGTGGGCAATTGAATAGGGCCCTAAATAAGCACATAGCATATTTTTATTAAAGACGTTTTTAGTTAGTGAAAAGCTTTCTTTTGCATAGATGCTTGCTAACAAAAAACTTATTTAAAAAATATATGTTATGTGCTTATTTAGGGCCCTATTCAATTGGGCAAATTGCAATTGAATGAGGGCCTAGGGAAATATGGGCCCTCATTCAATTGCAATTTGGCCTATTGAATATGGCTCTAAATAAGCACATAACATATTTTTTTTGAAATAAGTTTTTAGTTAGTAAGAATCTATCCAAAAGCAAGGTCTTCACTAACTAAAAACTTCTTTAAAAAAAGTATGCTATGTACTTATTTAGAGCCTGATTCAATTGGCCAAATCACAATTGAATGAGGCCCATGGTATCTAACACTGCCAGTGCAATCATTAGTTTTAATGGGATGCTTCTTAATTTACAAGGATGCAGAAGCTGTAAGAAACAGGTTCAGTAAAGTAAATTGATGCTTGCAATAAAGAATATTTGCTCATTAAACATTTTTGCTATTCAAAACACAAACAAAAATGACCACAGGATCTTTTAAGAATCTGTTTTCACTTTGACAACATGAGCAACTGGTAAGCAGAGACGTTCATAATCAATCAAAAGGGTGGCCATATACCCACAAGTGATAGATTTGATAAGACATTTAGCGGCAGCGCGGTATAAATGCTTTCTGCTATGGAGGGAACATGGACAATAGATGTTGACATTCTGCTGTTAATTACCAGTATTAGCAAGATTTATCCTGAAAAATGTTGTTCTCTGATTCCTAATCCTTAAAACATTTGGTTAAACTAGCACAATCTTGCATTTTGTCTATATGAACTTTAGAACAACTCAATAGCCAAAATGCTTTGAGAAAACTAATAAACACAAAGTGCAAGCAATTAACATCTATATGTAAATATTCTTTATTATGTATCTGTATTTTGATTTCTTATTTGCTTCTTTCAGCTGCTGCCCCGTAAGGGCATGTTCTTATAAACTAATACACTTTTATCTGTCCCAGTGAAAGCAATGTCTGCTTTAGCATCACATTTCCATTGTAGCAGATAGAAACTTCCTTTGCATTCAGCCTCTCCTATCAGATTAGCATATTACATTGTAGGATATAATAGGTAGTAAAAAAGATAAAACATTAAAGACTGTATTCATTTTTTTTTACTTTCTAAAAAGTGTGCTAAATTTCAAGTATAGATCTTCAAAATAGAATATTTTATAATTAAGATAATAATTTTGCTTCTGTGGGAATAGTTCTATTACATGACTCTTACTTCTATGTTTATGTTGTTTTTCCATTATCATTTGTAAATAATGCACTTCATAAAAGTTTAGATATTACCAATGTCTACCTGCACTTGGTCTAATAGTAGCGGGTGAGGTTTTGCAGTTTGCTATAGTGAATTTGCAAATGGGAGCTGACATACAGATAACTTGAAGTTATCTGACAAATCTCTGTCAGTTAGCAAAGTCGTCAACTCATTCAGCACAGATATGGCAGTTTGAATCTGTAGACAATGAATAGCAAATAGAGAAGGGGTAATAATTGGTTCCCTGGTGGTCCAGTGGTTAGGATTCTTTGTATTCACTGTTGTGACCTGGGTTTGTTTCCAGTGAAGGAACGAAGAGGCCACACCACCCTGAAACCAAGCAGGGTTGGGCCTGGTCAGTACTTGGATGGGGGAATACCAGGAGCTGTATGCTGTGGCCCACTGGAGAAGGAAATGCTAAGCCACTCCATTATATCTGCCATGAAAATCAAGTTGATCAGCATGACCATGGACATAAAGATGTGTTACGGTCCATTAGGTCATGGAGAGTCAGACATGACAGAACAACATTAATGGCATGGCAACAGAAATACACGTGACTATTACACATTTAAGAGTTAACCACATAGGTGGATGAGTGCATAAGTGGGTAGTGTAAAGAAGACAATTGAGTATATTTACCATAAGTTGCTTTAAAAAACTGCAGTAAAATATTCTAACTTCTTGTATTTTTTATCTGAGGGATTTATAAAATAGCTACATTTCATGCCCACTTGATAAATAGACTCCATAGAAATGCAGTTATTTTATGTTTAACTCAGTTTATCCATTGTTATAAACCTATAATCATTCCCCAATGACTGAACACTTGAACACATCACTTGCTAAGAAGCAAATTGAAAGAACATGTAGATGCCCTGATAGCAGCTATTGGGATATCAAAGGTACCTTTCACAGCCATTGTTATAACACAAGATAAGAAAGCGAGGAGGAGTGACTTTATTGTCGAATCTTGTCCCTATATGGTATAAAGTCATAAGCCTTGGAATGTGGCGTGTAAGGTACAACTGTACAAAATACAAGGTATATAATGCACAAGATATACAAGGAGATAGACCTTCATATGCTCAAGTAATTTCAGTTAGGCCGAAGGAGCATTATATATTGTTTCTGTAGCGCAAATCATGAGAGGAACTGCAGTTTCGCCAGATACTGAGCGTAAATAAAATAGAAAGTTGTTTTCTCAGCCCATTAAGAAAAGTACAACATATGAGCATGGGATTTTAATCCCTCTGTATATTGACATTTTCAAACAAAAGAAGACACATTTCAGCAATATTTTCAGCCCAGTTAAATACATGTATTTACAGCTTTTTCTTGATGACACCATTTCTATGTGCAGGGACAACTCTCAGAACATCAGGCACCCAATTGAGTCTAGACAAGCATGCATTTAGACTTTAATGGACTAGTCTATTCAGATAAGGTCTCTATTTACTTCTATGGATATGCTGCCACGGTAATGTCGAATTCATCAGTATGAAATAAAGGTGCAACAGAATTATTGCCCCCTTGAACTCCAGGCCACAACCAGGGCTTTAGATTTATTATAGACTCTAGATACAAGCAGAGCCTGTTTTCCTATGTCTGTGCTCATGGCTAACATACCTGCTAAGTATAATTAGTTTTTATCAAGTCTGTGATGGTTTATTAATAATCAATGCAAATGGTATTTTAGAAATGGGAAAGTGGTTCGCTGGGCACAATAGAGGTAAAAGTGCTTACAAAATGGTAGCACAATAGCAAAAATGGTGGTTCCATGGGAAATGTATATTTTCTTTTCAGATTTTCAAAAGGGTATATAGTTAATTTTACCCTTTAAGGGTCTCTTAATCAGGAAACAAATATAACATGGATATTGCATTATGAATTCAAGGTTACATATGTATTGTTAAGATACAAGTGTTACAAGTATTTTTTTATAATCCAAGGTTAACACTATTAATGGCTCTTATATTGGTTGCACATTATAGTGTTGTATTGTTTACACTTGTTCTAGAGATCTTTTTTATTTAGTTTCCATAGCAATAATCATCTTGGCCATTGATTGTGTTGCTGTAATTTAAAAACATTATTTTTCTTGATTGGATCCCAACTACTGTTTGTACGGCATAACATGCATCCAAAATTGTATCATTTTGTTTCTTTTTGTGTAGCGGTGCAAAGAATTTGGTTAGAGGATAAAATGGGCCGTTCAGCAGAAAGAACTGCTAGCATGGCCATGTATAAAACACGGAGGTTTGACTAATCACTTCAATTTAAAATCCAATGGGCAATTGTCACTCTCTAGCAATTAGGTGAGGTGCTTTCCTAATAATATCTTTAAATACAAACTGAAAGTGATTTGTTTTAATGTAAGTAGAACATATATATCCTGCTTAAAGGCTAGAGAAAGAGGGTTCGTAACCATGGATTCAAAATGCAGTGCAATAAGGAATTATTACACATTATAAAAGCTTCAATTCCAAAGCACCATTGGACTGAGTATTTGCTTTTATACCACTTCTCAGCATTATAGGCTTCTTGTTTTTTTTGTTACCTTTGCAAAGGTTCAATGCGAGGACATGTTGAAGGTGTATTGCATGGGAAAAACTAGCTGAGATACCATTCAAAACAAACATTTCATTCTCTAAACACACTGCTAACCGGCTTTACCATAAGGGTGCTGGCAAAGAGTCTATTCCCATAATTATAACTGATTTCTGTATATTTACCATGTACTGTAATTTAAATTATCAGAAAATGCATATTATTAATTATGTTAACTAGACAGTGAATACTGTGTAGGGTGTGGCCCTAGTGGGCCACAAACAGTCACTGCCTTTTATCTATGAAGGTTAGTAAATCTGTCTCATAGTTCAAAATAACATATGGTGTGAGCTCTCTTGAAATCAGAAATCAGAGTGCTTTGGTTTGTGAAAGAAAGAGGCACAGTAGAGGGAGGAGGAAAAAGACATGGTGAGGGGGAAAGTAGACACAGGGGAGGGAGATGGGGGAAGGAGACATAGGGGAGGGGGAAAGTAGACACAGGGGAGGGAGAGGTGGAAGAGACACAGGGGAGGGAGAGGAGGGAAGAGGGGGGTGGAAGAGACACAGGGGTAGGAGAGGGCTGGAAAAGACACAGGGGAGGGAGAGGGGGCATAGACATAGGTGGGAGAGGGGGGAGAGACACGGGAGGAATGAGGGAAGAGACACAGGGGTGGGTAGAGACTCACAATGAGAGACAAAGTTATGGACTTGTGCATGCATGCAGCACATTCCTCGGCCTGCAATGAGCGGTGAAGCCTCTCATTGTGGGGCCTGTGATGAGCGGTGAAGGAGCTCATTCAGAGGACCATAAAGTAGAGGGGGGAAGAGGCTCGCAATGAACACCGAAGGTGCTCATTGTGAGGCCAGCAAGTGAGGGGGAGCCTTGCAATGTGTGGCAAACAGCATTGCCAAGCTTCAAATTTTATTGCTGTAATAATTGATGGGCAAGTCGCTAGTCATGTAATAGTCCTTAGATATATAATGGAATGTGACAACTATCTATGAATTGTCTATGAACAACCAAGCAAAGATGAGTATCTGAGGAATTTATAAGAGGACATAACTCACTCTGCAGTTACACTTAAAAAAAAACTTAAAAAAAAATATTTTAAAAATGTATGGAAGTTACCAAAACCTACTGTGCAGATAGGTTGAAAAATAGTTTTTTAAATGTCTTAAAGTGATGAAGAACAGACTTGTTCAGCCCATGAAGACCCACAAAAAAAGTAAATAGATAATGAGGTTCAGACTGTGATTGTCACACTAATTATATTTTAGATTTATTGATTTGTTTATTCATTCTTAAGCCTGTAGAAATATGGTGGAGTGGTTAAAATATATGCCTCTGAGTCTAAATGACAGTCCTCCCTTTTTTACATTCATAATTTTATTTAATTTAAATAATTATTTTCAAACAATCAAGACACCAATATCCGTCTAATGCCTCTATATATTGTATATCTTGTTCTGTAACCTAACTAAACATATCATTGAAAAGGTGGAACTGATGGCATGTTTAGTTACAACCTCTATTTCTTTCAGTAAGTCTAACATTACACCACCCATCTACATGACTAATAATGCTTAAAAGAAACAATATAACTAATATTGGAAATATAACACTTGGACTGCACAGTTGATTCTAATGAGAGTCACCTACAGCTGCAGTTCACTTTGTATTTTGGTGGTTCAGGGCAAGTTATGACCTTTATAAAGCCACTAACTACAAAAGCTTATAACTTATTTTAGTGTCAATTTCAAAAAGAAAAATAATAACATTTTCCACATGATTTCTAACTAATAATGCAGAGCACATCTGATTATTTTAGTGTCCAATACATAAAATATTGTATCAAAGAATGTTGTTCATATATTTTCTGACCTTGAATATACATTATATTTTATTAGCAGAAAATTACAGTGACATACTTTTATAATGTCTCTATAACAAAAGCATTTCCTTTTTGATATTCATGGTAGGTTCCAAAGAATTTGCTAAATATTCAAACATTAGATAATAAAAGCTATATAAAGACAATTTGAATAAATAAAGTTCTTTATTTTTTTCATAAACAGTAAAATGTATTATATAGATGCAGCTTGCATATTGTGCTTTCACAATCATTAACTGCATAATGAAGGCAATATTTTTCCCTCCATTTGTACAAATTAGTATGTACAGTAATTTTATTGTATATTGCATTCATTGTTTTCTGCTGGCTGATTTTCTATTGCCTTATTTGATTGATTATATATTCTGCATTAAAATAAAATATTTTTCCATTTGCATATAATATACTTTAGCAACATTGTGTTTCAACGTATAGTACGTATGATTTGACAATAGTCAAGTTGCCAACCTAATATAATCTATATATTCGCAGTGGCGGAGGTAGTGCATGGAGGGCCCCGGTGCTAAAAATGGGGCCCCCTTTCACACTCCTGTTGATCTTCCTTCTGGTGCTATATATATTTATATATATTTATGTTTATTCCAACCTTGGCTTTGCATTAAAGCTGTGTAATACAGCATGCATAAGCTTAAAGGAAGCCATGTTTGTTGATGGCTACGGAATGAAGAGCGAGGCACTTGTTGGGCATATTTGTGTGTCCCAGCTCAACTTCCCAGAATGCAGTGTAATAACTGTTTTTCTCGGAACTCTGAGCTGGAAGCAGGTTTTTTAACTTGCTTTAGACATTCAAGTGTGAACACAGATGTACTTTTTATTTACTGTACTACTGTACGCTGGAGGGCTTCTATCGCTCTTTTGCCCACCATATTATAAATGATTGTTGTGGTGAACTACCTACTCATAATTTCCACAACACAGGCTGAGATCCCACTCCATGCTGATGATTGCCAGTAAGCTTGAAACAGCTGTACATGGATTGGATACTCAGCCTGTGTTTATTCCAACCTTGGCTTTGCATTAAAGCTGTGTAATACAGCATGCATAAGCTTAAAGGAAGCCATGTTTGTTGATGGCTACGGAATGAAGAGCGAGGCACTTGTGGGCATATTTGTGTGTCCCAGCTCAACTTCCCAGAATGCAGTGTAATAACTGTTTTTCTCGGAACTCTGAGCTGGAAGCAGGTTTTTTAACTTGCTTTAGACATTCAAGTGTGAACACAGATGTACTTTTTATTTACTATATATATATATATATATATTATAAATATATATTAACAAATTATATACATATATACATATGTATATATATATATATTTGTATCTATGTTAGATTACAAGTAGATAAATAGAAATAGATTATGAGTATATATTAAATAAAAGTATACATATAAATATATAAATATATATATATATATATATATATATAAATATATATATATATATATATATATATTACAAATTATAAATGTATATATGCCCAGCCCATGCCCCTTCAGACTCCCTCCACCCAAGCCCCTTCAGCCTCCCTCCACCCCAGCTCATGCCCCTTCAGTCCCCCTCCACCCCACCCCATGCCCCTTCAGCCTCCCTCCACCCAAGCCCATGCCCCTTCAGCCTCCCTCCACCCCAGCTCATGCCCCTTCAGTCCCCCTCCACCCCACCCCATGCCCCTTCAGCCTCCCTCCACCCAAGCCCATGCACCTTCAGTCCCCCTCCACCCCACCCCATGCCCCTTCAGCCTCCCTCCACCCAAGCCCATGCACCTTCAGCCGCCCTCCACCCCAGCCCATGCCCCTTCAGAAATCCCAAATCGCTATTTAAATGCTACGCTCACCCTGCCGTCAAGCGCGTAGTTCGCTAAAAGTCGCAGCTTACATACACCAAAGAGGTCCTGCAACGCTCTTACTTACAAAACGTAGCACCAATTAAGCAAAATATAAGAGCCATCATGTACTTTTATTAGAAGTGATTTTAGGTCTTAGAATTAATAGCACAACATTCCCCTACTCTCAAATTGGCAAATAAAAAAGGTTTATTTAATGTTCAATTTTCGTCATAAAGTCCGATGGGCTTCAACATCCAAGCCCCTAGGACATTTGAATCCAATCTCCGGCTTTGGAGGTTGAAGCCTGTAGGATTTCATGACGGAAATTTAACATGCAATAAAGTAGTCGATTTGCGAGTTTGAGAATGTTGTGCTATTAAATCTAAGACCTAACATCAGTTTTTCTTTTAATCAAAGTACAGGATGTCTTTTTTATTTGCTTATGAAGTGCTACGTTTTTAAAGTAAGACCTACAGCCTTGAATGATCTCCAGGCCCGTAACTCATTATTGGCAACAGCAAGGTCCATGACTTGTGTGTTCAAGGCCGCAATCTCGGAGCACTGTAAATGCAAATATAAATTCAAGACAGCACTGTAAAGCACTGTACATGATGGGGTACACAATGGGTGACATGAGGATTAAAGGCACAATATTCTCAAGCTGGCACATCGCCACAATACAATACTTGATTTCACGTTTAATTTATGTCCAAAATCCGACAGGCTTGAATAACCTCTAAGTCTGTAACTCGTTATTCAAGCCCGTCGGACTTTGGACATAACTTAAACGTGAAATCAAGTATTGTATTTTGGCGATGTACCAATTTGAGAATGTTGTCCCTTTAGTCCACCAGTCACCCATTGTGTACCCCATCATTTACAGTGCTTTAAAATAATTTATATTTGCATTTACATTTCTCAGAGATTGCGGCCTTGAACACACAAATTACGGCCTTGCGGCCGTGATCCTAATCAAGCTCGGAAGTGCTTACTGCCGATAGCAGTGTTTGCAATCGGCCGTAAGAGGGACCTCCTTGCTGCGCCTCCCATGTGAATACAATCGTAGATGTATCTCTACGCAGGCCCATAACCCGGCCGCAAGGAATCGCAGACTTGCGGACGTTTTAAGGCCCTGATTAGAATGAGGCCCCAGATTAGTATAATAATTGGAATATAAGTATGACATTAGTATGTTCATTTAGACACACAGAAAATATATAGCTACTATTACTATTTCCTTTATTTTTTAAGCTCCAACATATTTAATAGCGCTTTACAGGAGTAAGTACAAGTCAAAAACAATATTAACACAATGCAAGAGGATGGAGGTCCCTGTCTTTGTGCTTCAAATCAAACGTACACAGTGCTTTCCCTAAAAAGCTTAGCAAACTTACAAACTAAGAGTATGAAAGGGGTATATAAGGCTGAATATGATAAGGTTCTTAGGAAATTGAGCCTACACTTGTTCTGTTTTCTAGTTTTATTTGTGCAACAGATTGAAAGAAGCAGGTGATAGTTTTTACAATTAATAAAATAACCCAATATGCCATACTGCTATAAGTAGAAGTTAACTTTGTCTTTTCAGCAACTCTGTAATGATACATTGTTCAATCCAGTAGACACTGTTAACAATAGGCCATCTGACTATCTAGAACTTTTTTTTATGTAGCCAAGCACAACTTGGACTCCCTGTTTGACATTTTTATATTTTACAATTGACAATGAACTAAAAAACTACATTTTACTGACATAGTGTGGAATATGTTTCAGGAAATAACTACCAGGTGTTTTGAAGCTTTGGTTTCCAACAGTGTGTTGCACAGTTCTAGAAAGAAAGCCATGAAAAGCTTTCAGACATTATCTCTGTCAGTCCATAACTCAAACACCTTTCTATTTAAAAACACTGTAAAAGTAAAAAATCTTCAAATAGCAATCATCTACATTTAAGATTTAACTAATAATTGAAAGTAATATCTTTTAAATTATTCATCAGATTATTTAATTGATCTTCTTTTATTAACAGCTCGCAAAGAAGCACAATCAGTAATGGACTTTAATTTTAGATTATTTCCCAATTTTGGCCAAAGGCTCTTTTTTATAAAATATGTGTTCTATTTTAAATCCAAGTTTATGCATAAGAAGACTATACATCCACCATAAATCCTTGTAGAATGAGTCTTATTTTCTGGTGTAAATCACCTCAGCAATGGGCCACACATATTAGTGAGAATTTCCATTTCAAAATGATTATTAATAATAATCCCCACTAACAGGAAATTAACCAGAGCTAGGACAAGTTCCACCAATACCACCATAGGCTAGGACAAATTAAGGATTGTAACTTGTGCTAGTGGTGACAGGACAAGAAGCAGGAGTCAGCATTTAATGCAGCAATGAAAGGTTCCCCAAAAAATAATAAAGGCCCTTACTCACAAATTTATTACCGATTTCATTATGTGGATTCCAAACAGAGCATACTTTGATAGTAATAATACAGCATATTTATAGAGTACAATAACCAATCATAACAAGCCCAGACCTTGAGCAAACAAAGAACTGACAATTTACAGCAAGGTTGCAAGCCTTCCAAGTGACAGCTTTGGCTAATAACTTTCCAAGTTCTAGGCTTAGAGCCTGGAAGTCTGAGAGAGTTACCCATTTGGCAATTCTTTTATCCCTCTATGGCTCTGCAGGGGGTAATTACTTTAAAAAATGGGTCAGAGACAGACCATCTTATGTAAGGACAAGGTGTTAAGTGGCTATTATATTTCACTAACTGGGGTCAAGAGCTTCCGTGATGTGGGAGACCTAGCAGACAGTAGTGGGTAATAGTTCTAAGCTTGCTGTATCCCCTGGTAGCGGTCATAGGAAGGCAATGTTTGGTGGTACTCCAGACTGTGGAGGGAGTCAGGCTCTCATACAAACTTGCTCAGGAGTCAGAGGGGACCCGGCTAGAATTCAAGAGATGGAACTGGGGGGTACTCACTTTGGGCAACTGATCAGTGCTTCCACATAATTTTAGACTGTTAACCGCTAAGTTGAATTCAATGGGTGGTAAAGCACAATTCAAAGGATCAGGGTGGAACAAATGTTTCTAGGGATCTGTTGGTAGGCTTATTAACTATACTTGGTATCTTAATTCATGCTCACGAGTCCCATTGAAGTCTATGGAGCCACTATTTCTATGATTGCGAGTTTAACCCCAGCCAACAACTAGCTCAGTGTGAGGGCTGAGAGTGAATTGCATATCGTGGGTTGCTATTACAAGGCTTTCCTGGTCACCCAAAGTGGTACTAACCCCAAAATATTGTTATACCTCCCTGGTTAGGATTTTGACCCGAACATCATTCTAATGGATAATAAGTCCCATCTAGAGCTTGTAGGGCCCTGATAACCTAACAGTCTGTGCTCTGGGTTCCTGGTAGTACCTGAACAAGGCTGATAGGCCACAATTCCCCATATTTGTTACAGATAGCAACCATACAACACAATAAAACATGGTAGCATATAAAAAGGCACAAATGTCCACCTGTCCAGGGAGTAACTTTTTTAATTTTACACATTTATTTTTATATCTGTTCTATGTTGCCTCTCTTTTCTGTTCTTTTATTATATTCCACTTTATTTTCTCTTTCTTACCTGATTTCCCCTACCCTGCTTTTTTATCCACCTTAATATGGTTTTTTAATCTTCTATATTAAGTAATTTTAGCTTTCTAAGCACCATTTTTGAATCATTTTGTTTTTGTTATTTGCTGGTGCTGTTTCATTGTTTTTTTTTTGTCTTGCTACCTTCTCTAGTCTAAGATGGGGAAAAAAAACTCCATAAACCTGTGTCAATGGTGAATAAATTTGTTTTTGATTCATATTATTTAAGAGGTTTTGTAATTTTACCATTGTTATCCATGTCTCTGACAGCTGATGATATATTTGATTATATATAAATATTTATCAGATAAATTAGATGAAAGTTACTCTGCTATGGTTTGCAGAGATCAAGATAATGCTATTCCTGATATTTATCTTCTCTATGAGGGAATGGATGAGGGTAATGATGATTGTTACCCTGAGGAGAAATCCTCAGAACTTGCCTTCCATGTTGTAGACCCATTAGTGTATATAGTCAGAAAGCCCACCTGGAAGAAAAAGTGATTAAATACTTCTATTCTAACTTATGCTTTCCTGCATACGAAAATGAACACATTTCCATTGGTCATGCTCATAAGAAGATTAAGTTAAGAAATTGGCAAATTCTCTGTACTAGGTCACCTATGCAGGCTTTATTCCTCTTCTTGAGATATGGTTCACTGTATTGATGCTCCAGTGGTTCACATGGCAATAAGGGTCACTTCACCATTTAATGAAGATGGTGCATTTAAGTATCCTACCAATGACAGAATGGAGATTGGCCTTAAGGAATCCTGTTTTGTTGCGTGTGCTTCCTCTCATTCTGCAGTTGCTCTAACTTTTGTTTCCAAAGCTATACAATTTTGGATTGCTAATAAACTGTACATAATGATGTGGATTAGCATCTTTGCTAGACATTTTATGAAATCAAGACATCCACTGATTTTACTCCATAGGTGGCAGTAGATCTGCTATGCCTTTCCAGTAGATCCTTAACACTGAGAGTCTAAGCCAGATTGTGGTCTACAGTCTCATTTTCTATGTAGTTAACCTGTGTCTGGATGATGCTATTAAGACCCAGTGAGCAAACAAAATAGAAGAGCCAGAAGGAATTATTCTTACACTTATAGGAATAGATTGTGACAGCTTTTAGAACCAGATGATGGCATGAGTGAAGAGGCCAGAATACCCTCATAAGGCCTTTCAGAGGCAGAAGTTTCTCTAGAGCCAACAAAGTAGGAAGTCAATCCTGTAGGTTTCCCTGTCCAAATCTCGGCAATGAGGGGAAGATTAAGACATTTTTCAGAGATTTGGGCCGAGACAGTTTTGAATTCATGTTTCTGTCAGGCTACAGACCACTGTAGTATTGTTAAACCCCCTGTGAATCCTGAAAACCTGAAGGCTCTACATAATTGCACATCAAAAACCTTGAATCTTTATTTATAGTGATGAGCTTTCAAGAGGTTTGACTGCCATTTATAAAGTCTGAAGCAATACTGACATTATATAGAGCTTTTAATATGAATGTAGACAGTGATACAGAGAGAGAGAGAAAACAGCATCTGACATCATTGGATAAATATATAGAGATGTGAAGTAACATAATATACTATAGGAAACATTTACTCACTACTATGTACGTATATATATAAATATACATGGAAAATCTTGCTGTTGACAGCATTCTTATTGGACAAACACTTTACTAAGAGTGACAAGCCTGTTATAGTTAAACAAAAAACATGAGAGAGAATGTGGCAGCATCACAAGAAATGCTGATAATGTGTTAGAAAACCCAAGTCCATGTTAAGTCCTGTATCTTTAGTGTTGAAAAATGTGTTACCTTATTTTCAAATGTTTTCCTTTCTGGATAAAGTGATCTTTCTGGATAAAATGGTGTCCGACTGAGGTACAATAACTCTCTTCATTGTGCTTTTTAATAGAATGTCTATGCAGATTCATCCTTAAGTGCAGTTATTGTCTGATTTCTCCAATGTAACAGCTGTTTTCACATATACTATATTGTATTATGTATATCACATTAGATTATGCATATGATTATGACCTCTCTGATGTTATACATTTTGTTGTTATGCATAGCTTTGTCATCATTACAGATGGGCTGACATAATTTATGAATTGTATTTCTTCTTCTGTCCATATGATGAACAGAACATCTATAAGACCCAGTGAGCAAACAAAATAGAAGGGCCAGAAGGAATTATTCTTACACTTATAGGAATAGATTGTGACAGCTTTTAGAACTAGATGAGGGCATGAGTGAAGAGGCCAGAATACCCTCATAAAGCCTTTCAGAGGCAGAAGTAGCATTATTCTCTATTCCTTCTCATTTGCTCCACATTATGTCTCCAACAACATTAACATCTCACCTCTCCTGCTTCCCCCCCCCCCCTCTGCTCTGCTCCCACAAGCGCCTCTCCTTTCTTCAATCACTATTTCTTTCATATTCTAAAGACCATAAGCAGAAATGCTTCTGTAAGTCATACACTCATCTCATCTCCCTGCTTATTCTGCTGTTGGAGTTTTATCTCCTAACCCCCAGCCCTCACTCAGTCCCACCTCTCTAGTCAGCAACAAGGCTATTAACTCTGTCCCTAATCCATGTGTTTCAATTTGCCCCTCTATGTCTAAAATGTACCCTCCATCATTCGGCAAACTAACCATTTCCAAGTTCTTACATCTTCCCACCTAAGCAAACTTTCACACCTCCTTCCTGACCCTGCTATTCCTTACTTTTCTTCCCCAGACTTCTGCCTCTTCCCTTTAGATTGTAAGTAGCGAGTTTTCAGTCTAGTAGGGTGCTTTGGGAAAAAGCACTTTCTACAAAGATTCTAAGCTCAAAACAAGGCCCTCCATTTTTTCAATTGTCAATATTGTATTTTTCCCTGTTCTCTCCGCTTGTACAGCACTACGGAATATGTTGGCGCGTTACAAATAAACGATAATAATAATAATAATAATAATAATAATATATAGCACCTGTATCTGCAAGGTTATAAATGTCTCTTTCAGATTGGCCATAAATAGATTGGCATATTGTGGAGCAATTTTGGTACCCATGACAGTCCCTATTATTTGTAGGTAGGTATCTCTGTTTGTTTAAATTAGTTGTGTGTAAGGATATCTTCTAATAGTTTAGAAATAGTATGATATTTATGGCTCTGAGTGTGTATTGAAATAAACCTAAGAAATGCTTTAATACCATTTTGGTTTGGGACGTTGCTGTATACATATAATCTAATGAATGGCAAAATATGTATATACAATAGCCTAATATAGTATTCCAATATTGACTGCACTTCCGCTTTCCCTAAACAACAAGTGTATCTCTAATGTATTTGTTAGTGCAGGTTGGTTTCAAACATTTTTTTGTGCGTAGCTTTTTTCCCTATAGTTTTACTGGTCTCTTTAATTTTAGATATTCACTGTTATCATAATGCGATCAAATTACTGAAATAACATCACTTGCAAAGAATGTGAGATGATATTACTAACGAGTAATTTATTTTTGAACAAACTGGGTACTATAGCTAGCTGAGATTTCAATTAAGATCACAAACTTTTACAAATACCAAACACAATTTGAATACATTTAAAAGTATTTAAATTGTTTTTTTCAATCCAAGAAAGAGCTCAAAAGGCCTAGATGATCAGATGTCCAATTAACAGCAATGCTAAACAAACATAATTTTCATATCAATAATATACTATTTCTGAATATCTTGTGCCTGTCACAGTTAACATATGTACAACATTAAAACATTTCAGTACATTGATGTAATAATTATTAGTCTTCCTAAATACCAATTTTACTATCTTCTATGGTTTCAACTCCTTTCATATATACATTTCCAAGATAGTAATTATTAGTTGAAATGGTTAATTTATAGTTTTGTTCTTAAGCAGTATAATGATTGCTGAAATATCTGTAATGTTCTAATGGACATAAAAATCATTAAGACTACTTTGTGCAATCAGAAAGAAGATTGAAAACAATGTTGGAAAGCTGTTCATATTTTCAAAACTGTTCAAGACCTGATTTAGTGGCAGGGTTTTATTTGCAGCTTATATTACCTTTGAAGTCACTCCACAGGCAGCTGCAGAAGCATGGGTATGTGACGTCCTTGAGCGGGAGGGGGGCAAGACTTAGTCAGAATGTTGGACTTTTGAGGGGTCTTGGATTAACATGGACTATTGCTATTCTTAGCTTCTTCTTTCCCCTAGATAATCAGAATCATTGTATTGTTGTGTGACTTTATTGATGTAACAGTGATAACCAGCTATGCTTGGTATTGAAATGCTGAATTTTCCCCAGGCAGTTTAATAAAGTATATTACCAGGTCTTTGGGGAAGATGGGGTCAGTTATCTGGTTTTTGGGGTCAGGATAATTCCAGCGCGGGAAAAGGGGGAGGGCGGACACCATGTCTGCAAAATAGATTTACTATATCCCCCCCCCCCTGCCATTTGGCTTCCTGACATGGGGACACTAGCTCATGACACAGAGGTGTGAATTCCCCTCTTCTGAGGGAAATAGGGACACTAGTAATTTGGAGACAGTCACAAAGCAATGGTGAGTTGTTAATCCATCTTATTAATCATATTTTAATAAAACTGGAGTTATAGTTTAATGTATAGATTTAATCTTTAATCGATATACAAGCATATGCATCGGTGCAATGCTATTATGTATTAGGAAATATCTCATAAGGAGTAAATATGGTTTAATGTGCTCATACTGTTGAGTGGTGTTTCCCTAAGGAGAGACATGGTCATGTTAAGGCATAAAATGTGTGATTTCCCCTGGGGGTTCTAATAAAATATGTTGTGTGGGACTCCCAGCTAAGGGGGCAACAAACAAAGGGGTACAACAAGATGGAGTGTTCTCCATTCTAAAGGAAAATCTGGCATCCTGACTTTGTTAGTAAAGTATCCCCTAACAAGTGAAAAAGAGCAGGAAGGAAATGTATGATATGGCCTGGGACTGAACTCCTCCCTATGGTTTGAAGTGTTCGCCCCCAGTTATGTAAATGTTACTGTGCCTATAAATATGCTGTGTGTTGATCAATAAAGAAGTAATCAGTTTGAACTACACAATTAATGTGTATGCTTCAATCTGACGGAATAGTAATCCTTACCATTGGGATTATTACTGCTGAACCTGCATTGAACTTTGTTACAGTTAGTAACATTGACTGGGTGATCTATTGGTTCCTGTGACCCACTGTGCACTTTGGTAGATGTAAGCTGAGTTGGTTCTATTCCTGCTATCAGAGATATAAAATGAAATGGACGGTCCTACTTTGTTGATTTGAACTAGGTTCTTATCAAACCCAATAGAAGCAGTAGGTCAGTACAGTATTGTTCTTCAATTCTGCACTTTGTCTAATTGCATTCTATTTTATGCCACCCTGTATCACTCATAAGATTTTACTCCCTTCCCTTTATCCTTATCTGTTATTTTTGGCCAGGTTTCTGCCTCTCCTAATACCTTTAGATTATAAATTTGTAGGTTTCCAATCTTGTAAGGTACTTTGGGAAAAAGCATTTTGTACATAAGATTTTAAGCTCAAAGACAGGGCCCTCTGTTCTTTTGCCAAATGTTAATATTGTGTTTTGCTTTGTACATAAAGGGCCTTTTACCTCATTATAAGTATTCTTCATGGTGTGAAAGAGCACAAAATTGTATGTTAAAATTATCTTCTTTTTTTTTTTATTACACTTATAACACCTAAAAAAATCTAAAGTTTTGGGTCTGTTGACAAACACACTGTGTCCTGCCTACTGACTGTTCCATTCCATAATTAATAACATATGTCAAACGGAGTGGTGACAGCACAGTGAAGACAAAGATTTATAGCAATTTGCCCCTGAACTTAGGAATGCAGTGAGCAGTTAACCCACAACTGTCCTATTCAGGGGATTTCAGCATTCCATTCTCTACACAGATGAATTTACGAAGGCGCTCATTGGGAGCCACGCAATGTTCTCTGCACTGAGCTGTTGCTATGTGTCTGTCTGAGAGCAGCCAGTCACTCATGTAAACAGAGATTTAATTTATTAATGTCTAAGTGCAAAATGCACATATTTCAAATATTTAAAAATGATTTCAACATGATTTTAGGAGATCTTTACAGTGATGTGCTCCAAATTGTGCTGAATTAAGTGGCTCTTTAACGTACATAGCTCTGCGGAAAATGTTGACGTATAACAAATAAAGGGAAATAACTATAATAATAATAAATTATATTTACCCATAAAGTTTATAACTGAACTGTGTTTTATGTTACATATAAAGTGGTCACAGGGTTTTAAATAACCTCTTGCATCACAGTCAAATATTCTACCACTGCACTATATGACAGAGTTTAAGTTCAGATACTGAATGCAAACATAAAACTAAGGCACAGTGGAACACACTCACCCTTTGTTGGTGTGGCCTCAGTAAGAAAACTGCCGTTTCAAGAAGGGATTCAGACATGCTTTAACTCTTAATTAAAAAATAATCTTTCTATAATTTAATCTATCAACACAGCAATGCTTTAGTCAATTATTGACTGCAGTAATAAACAATAATACACAATTATTTTAACAACCTTATTTTGTTATACAGTACTTTACAGTGGATTGTCATCATGAACTGAAATTTATATTAAAAAAAATTACATGCCACTGACACATTTTATAACATTGCATATAATAACATATTATTTTGTATCCAGTGGATAAATTGTTCTAGATGTCTTAAAACAGCAGTTTCCTCTTGCAGGTTCATACACAAATGTTATTCTAACAGCAAAGTGAATTGAAATGTTTTTATACCAAGTGAAGTAAAAGAGATTGGCAATTTTCTTAAGAGAGTGTGCTGCATTCATGAAAGCATAATTTGACTAGTTTAAAAAGTATAGCAGCATTTAGAAAAAAGTATGATTGCTTTAATGTGGTTTTTCATAATATTATGAATACACTTTCTAATGATGGCTAATTTAAGTCTGGAAATTGCATTGCATTTTTAAATAATAACATATAATTCTTTAAACTAAATGTTTCTTGTCATGAAGTTTTTTAAATCGAAAGAAATGGACCTACTTAAAGAACGTGCAATATTTTTTTCAAATCCAATTTTGAGTATAATTACATGGTGTAATAATGATAAACCATTGAACTAAAACATGTGTTTTTTTTTAAGTTTGAGAAGTTGTTCTGCAGTTGTTAATTACTATGCTAACTATTCAAAAACAGTTAAATATTTCCGATTATTTCTACATTTCAAGGACACACACTTAAGCCTGTTGAAAAAAAAACAAATGGCAGCAACTGCAGAATAAATCTGGCAATATTGTTGCATTAACAATCAGTAGGAATTAATATTAAAGTTACACCGCAAAGGTCCCAGTTACATACAAAGAAAAATAAATATAAATTCAGAGGAAATGTTAGCAAATTGAGACTGAAAGCCGGGTATTTTAAGAATAGATTACATGAAAAATATTTATTTCTCTCCTAATTACATTATCTCATGTGATTAATTATCTTTCACAGTGGGGAGTGATAAGCCACAAGAGCATGCCAAGCTAGATAAATAATAATTATCACAGAGACTTTTTAGTATTAAAATCTTAACTTTATGGTAATCAATATCAACAGGGGCATATGCTTGTCGCTTATCACCTCCCACTGTGGGAGGTAATTAAACACATAAGATAAAGTAATTAGAAGAGAGGGATCAACTTTTTATGTAATTTATGCTGAATTTACCCAACTTTCATACTCAATCATTTAACACTCCCAATCAAAATTATTAAGAAAAACCAGCAGTAGTTATGGGTATTTATATGTGTTACTTTTCCATGTATTAACTGGGACATTTGGTTTGTTAATGTACCAGTTGCAATGAGAATAAAGTTTCATCCATATTAGAGTGTTAAATAATATTTAGTGGGAACTTCTAAAAAAAAAGATGCTCTTAAAAGAGATGTATAACAGGATGTTTTGTCATTCGGTGAAGTCACTAACTGGTTACTGTCAAGTTTAAATAGATTTATCTTCTCAGTTTTCACAATATCTTAATCAGAGGATTTAACATTTAATAAATCATAATGAACCATTAAATGTCAATAATCAGCCTACTCACACCTTAAATAAATGCTGTCACTGACAGGGCTGATAATATGACTATAGGCATGCAGCAACTACAGGCTCCCTTCTTTTCTTCTTACTCTTTCATTTAATTTGCATCAGTATTTCACTTAAAGGGATATGGAAGATTCCCTGTTTTAATATTAACATAAACTACCTAGGTGTTTATTAAATATTATTATATTAACAAGTGCTTAAAAGCTCGAGTAGAGACATGCACACTTTACTTAACTTATGATGTCTGTCACTTTGAATTTTTTGCTCTCTCAGTGCTTGCCTTAATCAGTATTGCTTCTGACTTCATAAAGAGAGGTACAGCTCTGGAAAGCTCGTCAATCTAACCATAATGTCTGTCCAATAATAAGGTATCACTGTATACTGGATTATCTATTACTGGACACTGACAACTACCTCACTCTTTATATTTATGCAAATATATATATATATATATATATATATATATATATTTATATACACATTTCTTTCTCTGACTCTCTATCTATCCCTCTATCTATCTATCTATCTATCTATCTATCTGCCCAAAATGTGCCACTTTGAGAATTGCAGAAACTGACTGACTTGGCGCTCATCCCTACGACCCCCTACGACTTTCAGACCGCAAATGCGGACCCTCACGAAGGTGGAGGCTCCCACTTCGGCTGCAATGAGCCGCATATATTAATTACAAACAGGTAAAGTATATTGATTTCTGATTTCATTAATTAATTAGCATAAAAAAAATATACAAAAAAAGGGGGGTTGTGGTGGCTCAGGTATATTGAAGAACCAAATGCGATAGTAAGAACAGGGTGCTCCTTAGGATAATTAGTAAATACACACAGGAGGGAGTGTGTAAAAAAAATATACACAAAACAAAAACACATTAACTCTACACTATCGCAAACAACTACAAACACCTTCACCGCGCCACCCACAAGGAGCGCCAACTGTGCTCATAGGACACAAACTACACCAGGGGAGAGCCTTGCAATAAGCGACAAAACCAAATCACTGAGGACCTTTCAATAAGCGCAAAAGCGCCTATGATAACAACAAATACACCAACCCAGAGGCTCGCAATGAGCTCCAAAGGCGCTCAGCGCCAGCCTCACAATGAGCGCACAAGGATCTCAGACCACCAAAACACTTACTCTCTGTGGCAAACAGCATTACCTGCCTTACAATTTTATTGCCGTCATTTTTTGACGGGCAAGTCGCTAGTTGAATATAGTTCTTATAAGTGGAAAATGGTATAGCAAGAATAAGGTAAAATACTTGCACGTTATAACAAGCTTCTTGATTTACAATGATAAACCAGCATAGATGATCCACATCTGAAACACTGTACGGGCAAACTTTTAATCATACTACTTCAGAACTACGACATAGATGGAAGTATCTACAAATGCTGTCTCCAAGTAGCATCCCACTCAGCATCAACAGTCAAAGTTTTAATACAATAGGTATAGAAATAAAATAAATATGTAGAAAAAAATGGGTTGGAAAATAAAATACTCCCCTGAGTTAATTCTTGAAGGAAACACCTTTTACTTGAATTATAGCCTTGAGTCTGTTTGGATACTACAAACTTGGGCACATTTATAAGGAGGAATACTTGTCAAACCTTGCTTAAAGGTATATATATATATATATATATATTTATATATATATATATATATATATACAGGCAAGTCCATAAATATTGGGACATGGACACAATTCTAACCTTTTTGGCTCTATACACTACCACAATGGATTTAAAATGAAACGAACAAGATGTGCTTTAACTGCAGACTTTCAGCTTTAATTTGAGGGTATTTACATCCAAATCAGGTGAACGGTGTAGGAAATACAACAGTTTGTATATGTGCCTCCCAATTTTTAAGGGACCAAAAGTAATGGGACAATTGTCTGCTCAGCTGTTCCATGGCCAGGTGTGTGTTATTCCCTCATTATCCCATTTACAAAGAGCTGATACAAGCCCCAGAGTTAATTTCAAGTGTGCTATTTGCATTTAGAATCTGTTGCGGTCAACCCTCAATATGAGATCCAAAGAGCTGTCACTATCAGTGAAGCAAGCCATCGTTAGGCTGAAAAAACAAAACAAACCCATCAGAGAGATAGCAAAAACATTAGGTGTGGCCAAATCAACTGTTTGGAACATCCTTAAAAAGAAAGAATGCACCAAGGAGCTCAGCAACACCAAAAGACCAGGAAGACCACGGAAAACAACTGTGGTGGATGACCGAATAATTATTTCCCTGGTGAAGAAAACACCCTTCACAACAGTTGGCAAGATCAAGAACACTCTCCAGGAGGTAGGTGTATGTGTGTCAAAGTCAACAATCAAGAGAAGACTTCACCAGAGTGAATACAGAGGGTTCACCACAAGATGTAAACCATTGATGAGCCTCAAAAACAGGAATGCCAGATTAGAGTTTGCCAAACAACATCTAAAAAATCCTTCACAGTTCTGGAACAACATCCTATGGACAGATGAGACCAAGATAAACTTATACCAGAGTGATGGGAAGAGAAGAGTATGGAGAAGGAAAGGAACTGCTCATGATCCAAAGCATACCACCTCATCAGTGAAGCATGGTGGTGATAGTGTCATGGCGTGGGCATGTATGGCTGCCAATGGAACTGGTTCTCTATTATTTATTGATGATGTGACTGCTGACAAAAGCAGCAGGATGAATTCTGAAGTGTTTCGGGCAATATTATCTGCTCATATTCAGCCAAATGCTTCAGAACTCATTGGACGGTGCTTCACCTCGCAGATGGACAATAACCTGAAGCATACTGCAAAAGCAACCAAAGAGTTTTTTAAGGGAAAGAAGTGGAATGTTATGCAATGGCCAAGTCAATCACCTGACCTGAATCCGATTGAGCATGCATTTCACTTGCTGAAGACAAAACTGAAGGGAAAATGCCCCAAGAACAAGCAGGAACTGAAGACAGTTGCAGTACAGACCTGGCAGAGCATCACCAGGGATGAAACCCAGCGTCTAGTGATGTCTATGCGTTCCAGACTTCAGGCTGTAATTAACTGCAAAGGATTTGCAACCAAGTATTAAAAAGTGAAAGTTTGATTTATGACTGTTAATCTGTCCCATTACTTTTGGTCCCTTAAAAAGTGGGAGGCACATATACAAACTGTTGTAATTCCTACACCGTTCACCTGATTTGGATGTAAATACCCTCAAATTAAAGCTGAAAGTCTGCAGTTAAAGCACATCTTGTTCGTTTCATTTTAAATCCATTGTGGTGGTGTATAGAGCCAAAAAGATTAGAATTGTGTCGATGTCCCAATATTTATGGACCTGACTGTATATATATATATATATATATATATATATATATGTGTCCTGGGTTTCAAATGTTGGTAAGAAACAGGCAATGATTATCAGAAGAATATGTCTTATATAGAAAAGTTCAGTGTACTTACAAAGTTAAAAGCAGGCGAGTAAATTCCAGCTTTGAAAGGATGTCAGATACACAGGTTGACCACAGGTCAACTGCTGCTGGATGGAATCTCATGGTTGGATGGAGTCTGAACTCGTAGCTGAATCAGACCACAAGGATAGAGAGAGAGACTACATACACAAGGCTGCTTTGCAACACAGGAACCCCAGAATATGAACTAACATCTGCTATCTCCTGATTGGCCAAAACAAATTATGAATCGTATGCTAGACTAAAAGGAATTTTCAGGGGTGTCAACTAACAAAAGCTTAATCCAGGAAAAATAGTTATGCCTTTAAAGAATTGTTCAAGCTCAGTCAAACTGTGGTGATGGACCAGCCTCTTCAAGTCATTCCAGAGATTTCTGATTGTATGTAGTCTAGGACTCTGACTACACAACACAAGGACATTCAGCTTCTTGTTCTTCAGCCACTGTGTGGTGTGCTTTGGTTTATTGTCATGTTAAAAGTGAACAATTCTCACAAGTTTTTTGATTGCATTTTGCACCATCCACCTTCTCTTCTTTCATGACACTTGTCCCAGTCCAAGGTGATGAGAAACACCCCTACAACAGAATGTTACCACCACCGTTTGCTTTACTGCAGTAACAGTGTTCTTTTAATCTGTGCTGGTATTAGATTTTTGCCAGATGTACTATTTTGTATTCTAAACAGAAAATATGATCTTAAGATGCTTCTTAGCTTTTTATCTTTAAGCAAAACATAAACAAGAATAGGTCTGTTTTTTAAAGAGTATTTGTTTTCAGCCACCTCCCATACAGGCCAAGTTTGTGGAATGGCGTATTTTACCCATAAGGACCTGTAGCTCCTTCAAAGTTTCCACTGGGCTCTTAGAAGCCTCTGGTGAGGTCTGGGTGGTGCCATAAGCTTCCACTTCTTAATAATGGACTTGATTGTGCTCCATTGGATCCTTAAAATCCTTGAAATATCTTTATACTCATCTCCTGACTTTATTCCACGATTTTATCATTACCGCCCACAGTGGGTTATTTGCTTTGAAATGCACCACAATTGATCACTAATTAGTGCTCTGCTCTGTGATCTGTAAGGTGATTGGTTATATTTAAGCAAGTTTACAAATTTTATTTTATGGAATGTTCATTTATCTAAAAAAGGTATTTTACTGTTATAATCTTCATTAATTTCAGAAAGATTTAGAATTGTATTTTCACTTGGCTAACGTGTTACTTTGTGGAAATATAATAATGGAACAAGCCTAATTTAAAAGGTACAGTTTTTTAAGAGGATGGTGATTTTTTTTATACCAACTGTATATCCCAGTAAGTTTCTCTCAGTATGATAATAATAAACTAATCAATATACTTTTTGCATCTTTTTTGGTAAGGGAGAGGTATTCTGTAGAAGTATTGCTATCTCTTAATAATATCATTTCAAATAACTAATATCTCAAATGGTATTTATGTCTTATTTTAATGAATTAACTAAACTAATATAGCATTGCTACAAATATATAACAGTTCTGCCTTAAGTGGTGAAATATTGATTCTTCATTAATATTGTTTCTTATTTTATGCATGGAAATAGAACTAGTTGTTGTTATCAAAATGTACAGAATTTAAACACATAAGAAAAGTGTTTTGAATATTATGTGAAAACTTTTATTGAACAAAAATGATTACTGATTTAAAATGCTTGACACCAAGATATGAAAAAATCTGCAACCTCAAACGGAAGTGCAAGGTCTCTAACATCCACCAGCTCTGTGATATCATCATGGAGGAGTGGAAGATGACTCCAGTGGCAACCTGTGAAGCTCTAATGAACTCCATGCCCATGAGGGTTAAGGCAGTGCTGGAAAATAATGGTGACTACACAAACAATTTGGACATTTCCACTTAGGGGTGTACTCACTTTTGTTGCCAACGGTTTAGACATTAATGGCTGTGTGTTGAGTTATTTTGAGGGGACAGCAAATTTACACTGTTGTACAGGCTGTACACTTACTACTTTACATTGTAGCAGTGTAATTTTTTCAGAGTTGTCACATGAAAAGATATAATAAAATATTTACAAAAATGTGAGGGGTGTACTCACTTTTGTGAGATACTGTATATATACATATATATATATATATATATATATATACTAAATTATTGAAGAGAGCAGTATCTGCATGTTCACAAATTCAGCAGCTTAGATATTGCATGCTCTAACACAGCCAAATATGTCAATGTGCACAGCAACTCATAAGGAAAATTACTTTCAAGTGCTCCATTGATGTTAAATTAAAATGTCAGTAGAAATATGGTCTTGAACATTTAGGCATGCAATAGTAAAAAAATCACTCAGCTGTTTTATATGTTTATCACTGAAGTGAAAGAACACATTTAGATGCAGTAAATAGGAACAATGAATACAAATAATATTTATACATATTTTTGGACTTTTTAGCTTGTATTAGCTATAAAAGTAAACAATAAAATTTGAGTAGAAAATGTAGCACCCTATAAGTATTTTGAGGAGCATGATATATGAAAGTAATTACTACACCACAGATTTTATTCCATTTTATTTTAGTGTTAAGAAGCTGAACAAACTAGTGTGGCTCATTGTCTTGTCAGCAGCACAAAATTCATTGGTACAGTTTAAAGATCCCCACATTCATTAATATTCAGTTCAGTTGTTTCTCTTCACCTGATAAGGTAATAAAGGAGAAAAGGAGGTTTAGCTGAGGGACAGTTATAGAGTATATGCTGATATATGCATTTTTTTCAAAGCAGCTTGACTCGTTGAGGGATTTATTGTGTATTGTATAAGCTGAAATCACTAATTCAAATTGAGTTAATAAATTCAAAGTTTCAGTAAACTTAGTAATGATGACTGTACAGACGAAATGAGTCAGTTTCCAATGAGTATTTTGAGACAATCCATTTCATTCACAAAGCCACCAGCAGAGTAAAAGCCTTTTTTTTTTATTATCATAAATACCTAAGATATAAACTGCTATTTTTATATATGTCTATCCCCCTGTGTAAATCAATATTTTTCCTGGAATAAGAGACAAAAGTACTATTTGCTGCTTATCTTAAAATAGTTTTGTCACCACAGAATGTGTCCCTTTAAATAAAACATTCAGTTTGTCAGAAATTGCAAAGTCTAAATGTGCTCCAGCTGAATAATATGCTCTTAATACTTTAATACTAATACCATACTTGTACAACTGTGAAATGGGGAGAAATGTTGACAGAAATGGTCAAAATACTAAAGTAACTTGTATCAGTTATTATATTTAATATATCAAAATGTAATTGACAAAGTAGATATCATTGTTCACAAACTAGTAAGTTTATACTGAAAAAGACTTTTCATCTAAATTAATTATTTATACAATATACTAGCGACTTGCCCGTCAAAAATGATGGGGCAATAAAAAAGTGTTGAAATGCTGTTTGTCACACAATGTGAGTGTACTGCGTGCCTCAACTACAGTGGATATAAAAAGTCTACACACCCCTGTTAAAATGTCAGGTTTCTGTGCTGTAAAAAAATGAGACAAAGATAAATTATTTCAGAACTTTTTCCACCTTTAATGTGACCTATAAACTGTACAACTCAATTGAAAAACAAACTGAAATATTTTCTCTGATTTATCTTTGTCTCATTTTTTTACAGCACAGAAACCTGACATTTTAACAGGGGTGTGTAGACTTTTTATATCCACTATATATAGACCCCTATAACACACTAATGAACGCATGTAATAACACTATAAGTACCATGAGGGTTATCCAGGTTCCTCATGACACAACGTGTAAGAACTACATTATTTTAACCCAGTCTCTTATGGGGGTCTATACAGACCCTCATAAGCCTATATTTAACCCCATTAGTTCCATAAGGGTATTTAATGATCTTCATGGGACAGTTAGAAGCCTAGCATTACCTCGTAAGTGCTATGAGGGTTCTCCAGTACCTTCATGACACTAAGTACAAACACTACACTGCACTAAACCTACCCCAATAAACCATTAAATCTAAACTAACACCCCTCTACACTAACCTATTAACACATATACTACCTACCTACACTACCTACCTACCGCCTAATGAACCCCCCACCACTCTAATTACAGAAAATAAAAAACCTAAGTCACAAAAAAAAATCTACATTAAAGAAAATAAAAAAACCTAAGTCACCAAAAGTAAAAAAGGAACTTTACAGAAAATAAAAAAAATACATTACAACCCCCCACCACTACAGAAAAAAAACAATTACACACCTGAAAAGGAAATACATATAGAATACATATAATACAATACAAATAAAATAAAATACAATATCCCCCTATCTATCTATCTAACATACAAGCAATCTATGCAATATACAATAAATCCTATGGGCCTCATTCAATTGCAATTTGCCCAATTGAATCGGACCCTAAATAAGCACATAACATATATTTTTTAAAGAAGTTTTTAGTTAGTGAAAACCTTTCTTTTGGATAGATGCTTGCTAACAAAAAACTTCTTTCAAAAATATATGTAATGTGCTTATTTAGACCCCTATTCAATTGGCCAAGTTGCAATTGAATGAGGGCCTATCTATCTAAAATACATACCCCTATCTACCAAACAATAAATACTATATAATTTACAATAAATCCTATCTAAAATACATACCCCTATCTAACATACAATAAATACTATCTATCTAAAATACATCACCCAATCTATGTAATATACAATAAATACTATCGATCTAAAATACATACCCCTATCTAACATACAATAAATGCTATCTACATGCAGAAACCCTAATGCTAACCTAAACTAAAATAATTAAGACAACTTACCTTTGCAGATGCCCCTTCAGATCACCCACCTAGGGGAAAAAAATTAATAGTAAAACACATTTACATACAATAAATTATTATAAACATTCTAAATATTCTACTCACCTTTCCAGCATGTCCCCGTCCTTCTTTTCTTCTCCGTCGTGACCCCTGTTAAAAAAAAGAACATTACATTAGTACAACATACATATAAACATAAAACCAAATAAAATAAACATAATATACATTGTACTTACCGCCTGCGATGTCCCCGGCCTCCTCCTCTTCTGCCCCGGTGGGCCCTGGAAAAAATTATGTAAACAAATTAACGGAGATCCACACCCGCGGACCTTCCCTGGCGCTAATGAGCCTCCTACACAGTTTTATAGGGGAAAATTGACAATGGCGGCTTCTGATTGGCGGAAAACGCTGTCTATCAAATTTAGCCAATCAGAAGGTGCCAATGTGTGAGCCAATCAGAATGGGATACACCCCAAAATCCCACTCTGATTGTATAATGCACTTGTCAATCTTTATTTAAACCAATCAGAAGGCTTTATTGCCATCAGCCAATCACAATGGGATATCCCCCCACAGGGTGATTGGCTGAAGACATCTGTACCTTCTCATTGGCTGTAATAGTGATTGACATTGACACAGCCAATCAGAAGGCTCAAATGCCTTCAGCTAATCAATCCGTGTGGGGTGTATCGAATTGTAATTAGCTGCTGTCACTGCAACCAATCAGAATGCACAGATACCTTCAGCCAATCACCCTGTGGGGTGTATCCCATTGTGATTGGCTTAAGGCATCTGCACCTTGTGATTGGTTTAAATAAAGATTGATAGGTGCATTAGGCAATCAGAGTGGGATTTTGGGGTGTATCCCATTCTGATTGGCTCACACATTGGTGCCTTTTGATTGGCTGTATTTGATAGACAGTGTTTTCAGCCAATCAGAAGGAGCCATTGCCTATTTCCTTCCGGAAAAGGCTCCAGGAGGCTCATTAGCATTGGGGAGGTCCGCAAATGTGGATCTCCGTTGTTAGTTTTTTTTTTGGGGGGGGTTGATGTGAGGATTGTGCCAGGGCGGGGCAGAAGAGGAGGAGGCTGGGGACATCTCAGGGAGGTAAGTACAGTGTATATTATGTTTATTTTTATTTTTAATGTTTATATGTATGTTGTACTAATGTAATTTTTTAAAAAAAAAAGGGGCAGCACCAGAGAAAAAAAGAAGAAGGACGGGGACATGCTGGAAAGGTGGGTAGAATATTTAGAATATTTAGAATGTTTATTTATTTTATGTAAATGTGTTATACTCACCCCCCCCCCCCTAGGTTGGTGATCTGAAGGGACATCTGCAAAGGTAAGTGGTCTTAATTATTTTATTTTAGCTTAGAATTAGGGTTTGTATATGGAGATAGCATGTATTCTATGTAAGATAGAGGTATCTATTTTAGATAGTTAGAATTTATTGTATATTATATATTATTTATTGTATGTTAGATAGGTGTATGTATTTTAGATAGGATTTATTATATATTATATAGTATTGTATGTTAGATGGGGGTATGTATTTTAGATAGATAGGATTTATTTTATGCTAGATAGGGGTATGTGTTTTAGATAGATAGGATTTATTGTATATTAGATTGATTGGGGGATGTATTTTAGATATATAGGATTGATTGTATGTTAGATAGATAGGGGGTATTGTATTCTATTTTATTTGTATTGTATTGTATGTATTCTATATGTATTTCCTTTTCAGGTGTGTATTTTTTTTTTCTGTAGTGTTCCTTTTTTAATTTTTTGTGACTTAGGTTTTTTATTTTCTGTAATGTAGATTTTTTTAATTTTTTGTGACTTAGTAGGTTTTAATAGGTTAGTGTAGAGGGCTGTTAGTTTAGATTAAGGGTTTATTGAGGGGTATAGTGCAGTGTAGTGTTTGTACTTAGTGTCATGAGGGTCCTTGAGGACCGTCATGGCACTTATGTGGTTAATGTTAGGGTTGTAACAGCCCATAAGGGTCATAATATACCCTTATGGGACTGATGGGGTTAAATAGAGGCTTATGGGGGTCTGTATTGACCCCCATGAGTGACAGGGTTAATTATGGGTTTATGGGGGTCTGTATTGACCCTCATGAGTGACGGGGTTAATTAAGTGCTTATGGGGGTCTGCATTGACCCCCATGAGTGACAGGGTTAATTATAGGCTTATGGGGGACTGTAATGACCCTCATGAGTGATGGGGTTAATTAAGTGTTTATAGGGGTCTGCATTGACCCCCATGAGTGACAGAGTTAATTAATATGTTATGGGGGTCTGTATTGACCCCCATGAGTGCCAGGGTTAATTATGGGTTAATGGGGGTCTGTATTAACCCCCATGAGTGACCAGGTTAATTAAGTGCTTATGGGGGTCTGTATCGACCCCCATGAGTGACAGGGTTAATTAGGTGCTTATCGGGTCTGTGGGGTTATGGGGGTCTGAATTGACCCCCATGAGTAACAGGGTTAATTAATGTATTATGGGGTCTGTATTGACCCCCATGAGTGACTGGATTAATAAGGGGTATATGGGGGTCTGTATTGACCCCCATGAGTGAGGGGGTTATTTTAGTGCTTATGGGGGTCTCTATTGAACCCCATGAGTGACAGGGTTGATTAAGTGCTTATGGGGCTCTCTATTGAACCCCATGAGTGAGTGGGTTAATTAAGTGCTTATGGGGGTTCTGTATTGCCCCCCATGCGGGACAGGGTTAATTAAGGGGTTATGGGGGTCTGGATTGACCCCCATGAGTGACGGGGTTATTTTAGTGCTTATGGGGGTCTGTATTGAACCCCATGAGTGACAGGGTTAATTATGTGCTTATGGGGGTCTGTATTGACCCCCATGCTTGACAGGGTTAATTAAGTGCTTATGGGGGCCTGTATTGACCCCCATGCATGACAGGGTTAATTAAGTGCTTATGTGGGTCTATATTGACTCCCATGAGTGACAGGGTTAATTAGGGGTTTTTGGGTGTCTGTATTGACCCCCATGAGTGACAGGGTAAATTAAGTGCTTATGGGGGTCTGTATTGACCCCCATGCATGACAGGGTAATTAAGTGCTTATGGGGGTCTGTATTGACCCCCATGTATGACAGGGTTAATTAAGTGCTTATGGGGGTCTGTATTGCCCCCCATGCGGGACAGGGTTAATTAAGGGGTTATGGGGGTCTGGATTGACCCCCATGAGTGACAGGGTTAATTAATGTATTATGGGGTCTGTATTGACCCCCATGAGTGACTGGATTAATAAGGGGTATATGGGGGTCTGTATTGACCCCCATGAGTGAGGGGGTTATTTTAGTGCTTATGGGGGTCTGTATTGCCCCCCATGCGGGACAGGGTTAATTAAGGGGTTATGGGGGTCTGGATTGACCCCCATGAGTAACAGGGTTAATTAATGTATTATGGGGTCTGTATTGACCCCCATGAGTGACTGGATTAATAAGGGGTATATGGGGGTCTGTATTGACCCCCATGAGTGAGGGGGTTATTTTAGTGCTTATGGGGGTCTCTATTGAACCCCATGAGTGACAGGGTTGATTAAGTGCTTATGGGGCTCTCTATTGAACCCCATGAGTGAGTGGGTTAATTAAGTGCTTATGGGGGTTCTGTATTGCCCCCCATGCGGGACAGGGTTAATTAAGGGGTTATGGGGGTCTGGATTGACCCGCATGAGTGACAGGGTTAATTAATGTATTATGGGGTCTGTATTGACCCCCATGAGTGACTGGATTAATAAGGGGTATATGGGGGTCTGTGTTGACCCCCATGAGTGAGGGGGTTATTTTAGTGCTTATGGGGGTCTGTATTGAACCCCATGAGTGACAGGGTTAATTATGTGCTTATGGGGGTCTGTATTGACCCCCATGCATGACAGGGTTAATTAAGTGCTTATCGGGGTCTGTATTGACCCCCATGAGTGACAGGGTTAATTAGGGGTTTATGGGTCTCTGTATAGACCCTCATGAGTGACGGGGTTAATTAAGTGCTTATGGGGGTCTGTATTGACCCCCATGCGTTACAGGGTTAATTAAGTGCTTATGGGGGTGTGTATTGACCCCCATGCGTGACAGGGTTAATTAAGTGCTTATGGGGGCCTGTATTGACCCCCATGGATGACAGGGTTAATTAAGTGCTTATGTGGGTCTATATTGACTCCCATGAGTGACAGGGTTAATTAGGGGTTTTTGGGTGTCTGTATTGACCCCATGAGTGACAGGGTAAATTAAGTGCTTATGGGGGTCTGTATTGACCCCCATGCATGACAGGGTAATTAAGTGCTTATGGGGGTCTGTATTGACCCCCATGTATGACAGGGTTAATTAAGTGCTTATGGGGGTCTGTATTGACTTCCGTGAGTGACAGGGTTAATTAATGTATTACGGGGTCTGTATTGACCCCCATGCGTGACAGGGTTGATTAAGTGCTTTTGGGGCTCTGTATTGAACCCCATGAGTGAGGGGGTTAATTAAGTGCTTATGGGGGTTCTGTATTGACCCCCATGCGTTACAGGGTTAATTAAGTGCTTATGGGGGTGTGTATTGACCCCCATGTATGACAGGGTTAATTAAGTGCTTATGGGGGTCTGTATTGACCCCCATGCGTGACAGGGTTGATTAAGTGCTTATGGGGCTCTCTATTGAACCCCATGAGTGAGTGGGTTAATTAAGTGCTTATGGGGGTTCTGTATTGCCCCCCATGCGGGACAGGGTTAATTAAGGGGTTATGGGGGTCTGGATTGACCCCCATGAGTGACAGGGTTAATTAATGTATTATGGGGTCTGTATTGACCCCCATGAGTGACTGGATTAATAAGGGGTATATGGGGGGTCTGTATTGACCCCCATGAGTGAGGGGGTTATTTTAGTGCTTATGGGGGTCTGTATTGAACCCCATGAGTGACAGGGTTAATTATGTGCTTATGGGGGTCTGTATTGACCCCCATGCATGACAGGGTTAATTAAGTGCTTATCGGGGTCTGTATTGACCCCCATGAGTGACAGGGTTAATTCGGGGTTTATGGGTCTCTGTATAGACCCTCATGAGTGACGGGGTTAATTAAGTGCTTATGGGGGCCTGTATTGACCCCCATGCATGACAGGGTTAATTAAGTGCTTATGTGGGTCTATATTGACTCCCATGAGTGACAGGGTTAATTAGGGGTTTTTGGGTGTCTGTATTGACCCCATGAGTGACAGGGTAAATTAAGTGCTTATGGGGGTCTGTATTGACCCCCATGCATGACAGGGTTAATTAATGTATTATGGGGTCTGTATTGACCCCCATGAGTGACTGGATTAATAAGGGGTATATGGGGGTCTGTATTGACCCCCATGAGTGAGGGGGTTAATTTAGTGCTTATGGGGGTCTGTATTGAACCCCATGAGTGACAGGGTTAATGAAGGGCTTATTGGGGCCTGTATTGACCCCCATGAGTGACAGGGTTAATTAAGGGTTTATGGGAGTCTGGATTGACCTCCATAAGTGACAGGGTTATTTAGGGTTTGATGGGGCTCTGTATAGAGCCCCATGAGTGATAGAGGGACCTGTCAGGCAGGAATTTTGATTTTTAAATGCAGCGGGGGTCGCCGATCACGTGCGATCGGGGACCCCCACTGCAAGGGTTAATGTGGAGTTAATGCGGGTTTCCGAGCTTATCTCGGATCCCTTCAAGGGTTAATTAAGGGTTTTTGGGGGTCTGGATTGACCCCCATGTGTGACAGGGTTATTTAGGGTTTGATGGGGCTCTGTATAGAGCCCCATGAGTGATAGGGTTAATTTTTTTTAATTACGGGTCCTTTAAGGACCTGTAAGGCGGGAATTTTGAATTTTGAGTGCAGCATGGGTCCTTGATCACGTGCGATCCGGGACCCCCACTGTGAGGGTTAATGTGGGGTTAATGTGGGTTTCTGAGCTTATCGCGGATCCCTTCATGTGTAAGTTGTACGTGGCTGGACGGTCTGTGGTCGTGTAGCCTCGTTTTAATTTTTTTCAGCAGTCAATTTTTTCCTCGCTTAGCTGTTTTTCGAGTGCCGAGACAGTGGAATTAGGGGTTAAATTCGTGTGTAACCTCACTTAGAGATGTCATGGCTGTCCCCCCGGGCTGTGGGTGAGTGTTTTTTGATCGTTATTGGGCTTATTATTGTGTTTTTAGTGTTTTTGGGTTTGTGCGATTTGGGGGGTTATTGCATTGTTTTGCAAGACACAGGGGAGGGAGAGGAGGAAGGGAAGGAGTGGACTAAGTGCTGCGAGTTAACGGTTGTGTGGGGTGGTTTTGGTCGCTGTAGGACTAAGTGCTGCGGGTTTAGAGGTGTGTGGGTTGGTGTTGTTCCAAATTAATGCGGCATAAAGCCTCCACCATTCGCAAATGCGGCCCTCGCTTAGCGAGGGATGCAGTTCTTGCGACACGTCGCTTTGCGAGCTCGCAAAGCGTGACGACGTCTTACAGTTTCACAACTATTATATGTGATACTGTATAGAGAAATCATAAGTACCGTATTTATCGGCGTATAACACGCACCAGCGTATAACACGCACCTCATTTTAAGAATGAAATTTCAGGAAAAAATAAATAAATTTCAAATAAAGAACGTTGAAGCAAAACCCTCAACCTTAACCTCCCTCCTCATCCTAAAACTCCCTCCTCAACCCCCCATCCTCAACACCCTCCTCAAACCCCCTCCTCCACCCCCTCCTCAACCCCCCCATCCTCATCCTCCTTCCTCAACCCACCTATCCTCAACCCCCTCCTCAACCCCCCTCCTCAACCTCAACCCCCCTCCTCAACCTCCCTCCTCATCCTCAACCCCCCTCTTCATCCTCAACCTCCCTCCTCATCCTCAACCCCCTCCTCATCCTCCCTCAACCCCCCCCATCCACAACCCCCTCCTCAACCTCCCTCCTCAAACCCCCTCCTCAACCCCCCCATCCTTAAACCCCCCTTCAATCCCTTCCTCAACCCCCTTCATCAACCCCCATATCCTCAACCCCCTCCTCAACCTCCCTCCTCATCCTCCCTCCTCAACCCCCCATCCTCAACCCCCACCTCAACCTCCCTCCTCAAACTCCCTCCTCAACCCCCCAATCCTCAAACCCCCCTCAACCCCCCTCCTCAACCCCCCATCCTCATCCTCCTTCCTCAACCCCCCTATCCTCAACGCCCTCCTCAACCCCCCTCCTCAACCTCAACCCCGCTCCTCAACCTCCCTACTCATCCTCAATCTCCCTCCTCATCCTCAACCCCCTCCTCAACCTCCCTCCTCATCCTCAACCTCCCTCATCATCCTCCCTCCTCAACCCCCTCATGCACAACCCCCTCCTCAACCTCCCTCCTCAAACCCCCTCCTCAACCCTCCCATCCTCATCCTCCCTCCTCAACCCCCCCATCCTCAACCCCCTCCTCAACCTCCCTCCTCAAACCCCCTCCTCAACCCCCCATCATCAAACTCCCCCTCAACCCCCCATCCTCCTTCCTAAACCCCCTATCCTCAACCTCCTTCCTCAACCCCCTCCTCAACCCCCCTCCTCAACCTTAACCCCCCTAGCCTCAACCCCCCTCCTCAACCTCAATCCCCCTCCTTAACCTCCCTCCTCATTCTAAACCCCCTCCGCATTCTAACCCCCCCTCCTTATTCTAAAACCCCCCTCCTCAACCTAACCCCCTAAGGGGGGTTTAGGTTGAGAAGGGGGATTAGAATGCAGAGGGGGGTTTAGAATGAGGAGGGGGGTTGAGGATGAGGAGGGGGGAGGGAATATCAGCGTATAACACGCACACATCATTTGCCCCCTATTTTCAGTGAGAAAAAGTGCATGTTATACACCGATAAATACGGTATTTGTGATTCTGAAAATAATTTTAAAAGGAAACAAATTGTATAAATAATTAGATAACATTTATATAAGTTGAACTTACGATTTTAAAACTTAAGTTCTCTTGCCCAGGATAAATTTAATACTGAAAGCTGATTTTTTTGCAATTTGTAAAAAACATATGTTTCAATTCAAGAAATGTTTTTAAATATATATTTTGCAAGAACAGATGGACAAAAACACAATGTGGACTATGAAATATGATTAAAGCACTGGAAAGAACCATATTTTTTTAAGAAAAACATATATTATTGCCATGGCAAATGAAAAAAGCCAGGTCCATGGACTTAACATAGGGGTTGCAAGAGAAATTAGGAACATACTGTGTATAGTATTTACATTTGTAAACATGCAACAACTTGCATTAATGGAAATAGCTGGGCAATTCGACAAACATAAACATACGCAATTAATTCGTAAGTCATGCTATGGTGATAAAAAATGTCATGTTCCTTTAAAAGTTGCAAGTATAATGTAATTCCTATTTTTCCAATTAAAACAAGTTCTGAAATATTACTATTTTTTATTCTCCCCCCTACCCACCTCTAATGGGATGATGCCATGTTGGCTTTTCTCCTCCCATCCTTCAAAGTGTGTCAATGGCCAGCAGCTGTTCCTAGTTCAAGACCAAAATTCATATGACATGTAAACCAATAGTGAGCTGCTAGCAGTGCTGAGTGCACTAGAACCTGCAATATGAATGTGAGAGGTTGCAATCACCCCCCACCCCACCCTACACACGCACAGTGATACTAGGAGGGATGGGAAGAGATAGCTAACAATAGCACACTTAAGAAGCATTCTGAACAAGTGAACTTCTTGGGCTATTGTTAATGCTAAATTAAATTTTTAATGGCTCTTGAATTCATTTACCTATTTAGTATCACTTTAAGGGGGTTAGGGTCACTTAGTGAAGACTGTAAAGCAAGGCGAGGTTAGTAGGTTTCTAACTCATTGCCTCACAAGAATAACATTATATTGAATACAGGCTATTGTGCACAGTTGGCCGTGAGCATACAAAGCTTGCATAATTTAATTTTATTAAAGGAATAGCAAAAAGAAGCATTTATCAAAATGTAAATTTAATTAAAAAAAAAAACACATTAATTGAAAACCAGGCCAACATAATAAAAGCATGTTTAAGAATGTATATTAATGACAGTTACATTAATAACAGCATTTTCTGTTGTTGCTAAATAGCAGTTTAATACACTAATCATATATGCAAATGCATAGGGAATTTGAATGCTGCTTTTTAATATACTGATATAGTAATGTTGGGAAATAATAATATTTATTTCTCACGGTGCATCACACCTATTCACATATATTTATTAGAGGATTAGAGAAATACAAAACAATAAATCTTTATTTATACTATTGAAGACAACGTCGATTAAAAAACACTTTAAAATCAAAGGATTGGGGAGTGATTCTTTAAAAACATTTAATATTGACTCCTTTATAAGTGCACATTAGACCACTCAATGAGAGTTAAATACAGTGTTATAGTCTCTCCTTTTTGGTGTCTAAATAAGTGCTTCTACAAGTATTAAGCTTGGCTTCCTTGCTTATTTGTATATATATATATCTCAGAGAGATTTAGTGTATATATCCGGAGCTCTGAGTCCCATAGGTTATCAGTCCATATACCAATATTGTATTATACCCTATATATATCTGTTATATGCTGTATTATTTATATCTGATCTCTTTTATGACTTGATATATAGGGAGTATCTCCTCTTATGAATGTTAATATGAGATATACTAATCATAGACAGTTATGTATATATCTCCTTATGTGGTCTTCTTATATTTACCACTTGAGTTAGATGTACCTCTTAAGACGTTATATGACTCAGGAAAACTATATAAGTTTTCCCTGTGTCTGGGGTACAATTGCAGCATATATATGGGTATATTGGTGTACACTGGGCTACTCCCATATACTGGGGCTAAAGCACCAAGTGTCCAGCTATTAGGAACTCCGTGAACTCCTTTACAGCGATATGTGATTTAAATTATGATTCCGCTGCTAGTTAGAGTTTAACACTGAGTTCTCCTATGTGCTGTGACTGAAGCACCAAGTGTGCAGCGAATATGGACTTAGTAGTCACGGAGCTGCATTTAGCCGCATAGGAAGCGCTGGCTTGTTTACAAGAATTGGCGTCTGACGTCAGACGCTACCCTGACGCACGTTCGTCACATGGGTGTGACTTTCTCAGAGGGGGAAATGCACTTATAAAGGAGTCAATATTAAATGTTTTTAAAGAATCACTCCCTAATCCTTTGATTTTAAAGTGGTTTTTAATCGACGTTGTCTTCAATAGTATAAATAAAGATTTATTGTTTTGTATTTCTCTAATCCTCTAATACATTTATAATATACTGCCATATAAAATAATAAAGCATGTGCCATCTCTACACCCAAATATTAGGCACAATCCGAAAACTAGTCACTTAAATTATACATTTTTACAAAGCAACCACACTAGTGTAAGGTGGTCACCACTGGCCTAAAAACTAAAGAAATGTAAGTCAGGATAGCAAGGAGCAATAAATTAGGACAGGTTTGTGGTTGTTCAGAGGGACTGGAGATCGGTAGGTCTTTCAGTTGCAACTCATCTGCAGCGGCCAACAAGGAACATGTGGAAGATGCTCTCCTTTAGAACAAGAAAATATTAATCAATAATGAAATAAAAAATAAATATGTAATATTATTTGATTATTTTGGGAAGGGCAGAAAAGTGGTATATACTTTCTTCAAATTGGGGTAGTGGGATTGGAGTCAAAAATTGGGAGAATCTCTTCAGAATCAGGAGTATTTGGAGATACGCAGTTATTTCTCTATAATTATGTTTCCCAAACTAATTCAATCAGAAATGTCTCAAACAGAACTCCAACTAAATGTCTTCCCAGGGTCTAAAATTATTCCTATGGGTCCTGATATTCCACAAAGACCTCACAATTCGTCTCCTCCCAGAACCTGGTAGTCTCTTTCCATGACTCTTTCAAGGTCACCACAAAGCTTTTCACAGAGAGAAAAGGGGGTACACTTTTTGATTCTTGTTGGCAATGCCTAACTGCTTTTTCTTTAATGTACCAAACATTCATTTCTTGTAAAATTAAACAAACACATCAGTTGGAAATTAATACATAATTAATGGCAAAAACACAAGCTTTCAAAATTCAATGATGGGCAAAATAATTGACATTTAGATGAATAAATATTGTTGCAGGTTAAAAGTATGAGATCTGAAAATGTCTTGCTCTTAAAAGAATAATAATGCAATCGTATATTATTGTTAATTAATTAAACAGCATTACCAATTTGTCATTTTTGTGTGCATTTCCAAGTTGTTACACTATGAAGTTAGAGACAAATCAGTCAATAACCTGGTTTACGGTACTTTCTTTCCTGAATGAGTCATACTCCTTTCCTTTGAACACACACATAGTAGTGCTATATTCATAAATCTATACTTTAGCAGAATATTAAACATCTAACACTTTTGCCACAGGTGCTACATTGTCTGTCAAGAATAAATGGAGGGTTTTCACTTCTACTCTGTATTAATCTCTTCAATGATTTTCTCTTCAAAAATGGTAACGATGTTAGAAAAAAAGATTATATGCTTGATGCCTCCATGAAAATTCTAGCTGAGACATGATGATTATAATTTTGTTCACACATGGCATGCTGTCAAAAATATCCCCCTTACTTTAATTTATATAATTAAATATCTTCATATGAATGTATGGTGCATTATGTTCTTGTTGGTACAATGTACCTTATACTTTCATAAAAATAATAACAAGAAGTATATCATATTACACCATTTTCAGTCCCTGTTTTTATCTATTAAAACATACTGCTTATACATTATATTATACACTTTAATGCTTATTAATTTTATGTCTGAATAAATGTATTAACACAACTACCTCAAACAATTGGAAAAGTAGTTTTAAGGAGCCATGTTACTAGATATAATATTCATTTAAATAAATATTTATATTTGTTATTTTTGTCTGATAATGCACAAAAAAGTATACTCAGAAATGCAAAGCATAAACTAGCATAATACAAGAGCTCAAATATAATGTCTGCCATTAGCCAGCTGGGATCGCTACAACATATTAGACCGCGCTGATCACAAGTGATAAATACTTTACAGTCACAGTCAAAGCAGCAGCTGCAAATGAACATATTTTTTTTATTTATATTGTATTGAATTCCAAGTTAAGCAGTTCTGAATGCAAACATTGACATTTTAGTTTGTGCATCAAAAGAGCTGGATACCCAAGATATAGTCAATAACTATAGCACAGAATGTTTTTAACATTTTGAAAACTGAACATGCTGTTTCATATTTTTTTTAAATATATTTTATATATTAATAATTTAAATATTATGTTGGTTTCTATATATTAGTCATGTTTTAAAAGGATACATCTTGTTGGGTCACACTACTATGATGATGTTAGTCAATCTTTTCTTACCCATTCCCTTATTCATAATGGACACCTTTGACCCTGTAACTGAGAATTAATTATTTTATCAACCTCTCGTCTTACAACTTGTTAACAGGATCCTATTCCATTACAGCTGATCTCTTCGCTCTCTACCACACTTATTCCAGCTCTCACAAATCTTTACAACCTTTCCCCTTAATACTGGCAAGTTTCAATCACCTTTAAAACACACCATTATAACACCCATTTTTAAGAAACCCTCACATGATCCAGCTTCTCCATCTAATTACCATCCTATTTCTCTACTTCTACTGGTTTCTAAATTACTTGAACTTATCATCTACAAACGTCTCTCCCAATTTATTTCCTCCAACTCGCTCCTTGACCACTTCCAATATGGCCCAACACTCCACAGAGACAGCTCTTATTAAAGTCACTAATAACTTGCTAACCGTCAAATCAATGGCCACTTCTCTATTCTTATTGTCCTGGATCTCTCCACTGCCTTTGACACAGTTGACCACCCTCTTCTTATCCAAATTCTCCACTCTCTGCATCTGTGACACTGCCCTCTCTTGATTCACATCATATCTAGAAAATCTCTCTGGCTCCTCTTTATCGCCTCTTCCTCTGACTGTTGGTGTACCTCAAGGTTCTGTCTCCATCTACACTTCCTCGCTTGGTACCCTAATAAAGTCCTTTGAATTTCAATACCATCTATATGCTGATGACACCCAAATTTGCCTCTCTGCATCAGAACTATGCCCCTCTCTTCTAACTCATGTTGCCACTGCCTTTCTAGCATATCCTCCTCAACTGAAACTCAGTATGTCAAAGACAGAACTCCTAATCTTTCCATCCTCTTCCAAAGCTTCCTCTCCTCACATATCCGTTGACAATGCCATCATCACGACCACCTCTCAGGCCCGTTGTCTTGGGGTTCTTCTGGATCCTGTCCACTCTTTCATTCCTCATATACAATTCATTACTAAATCTTGTCATTTTCACCTAAAAAACTTTTCCAAAATATGTCACTTTCTCTCACAAGACACAACCAAAATTCTAATACACTCTCTTATCATATTCCTCCTCAACTACTGCAACTCTCTCCTTGCTGGCATCCCCATCACCCCTCTCCCCCTTTAGTCAATAATGAATACCTAGACTCATCTACCATACTCATCGCTCGATGTCTGCAGCACCTCTCTGTCAGTCACTCCACTGGCTTTCCATAGCCTCCAGAATTTGTTTTTTAAATCCTGACCCTAACATATAAAGCCCTTCTTCACTATGCTAATGGTACTCTTTTTTCCTCCACTCTTGTCACCTCCTCTCATTCCTGCCTCCAGGACTTTTCTTGTGCTGCCCCTATTCTGTGGAACTCCTTGCCTCACTCAACTAGACTATCCTCCTGTCTCAAATCCTTCAAAACCTCACTAAAACTCATCTATTTAAAGAAGCTTATCACCAATATATTATATTGTTGGGTGCTTTAGAGAAAGCACTTTGCTTGACTTTAAACTCAAAAATAGGGCCATCCGTTATTTTGTAATTTGTTACAGTTGTTTTTGACTTGTATCTACCGTGTTTAGCGCTATGGAATTTGTTGGCACATTACAAATAAAGGTTAATAATAGTAAATAGTAATAATAAATTCCATCATATACAATGTCTGACAAGTATCAAGCAAAGTGTAAATATTGACTCTGGATATATTTATATAAGATAATCATATCTCCTCTTAGACACCTTTTTTCTAGAGAGAATATGTTTAATTTGGTTAGTCTCATAACTTAGCCCCTCCATTCCCCTAATTAGTTTTGATGCCCTTCTCTGTACTTTTTCCAGCTCTTTTTTATGAAGTGGTGGCCAAAATTGTACTCCATATTCAAAATGATGGCGTAAAAGGGATTTGTATAGCGGCAGAACTATATTTGCTTCCAAGGCTTCTACACCCTTCTTAATATATGCTAATATTTTATTTGCCTTTGCAGATGTGATGCTGCTTGGCATTGAGCATTGTTATCTAGGTGGTTGTACTCCCAAATCCCTTTTAGCATCTGATACCCCTAGATTTGCTCCATTTAGGTTATAAGTTGCATGGCTATTGTTCCTTCCCAGATACATAACTTTACATTTATTTGTATTAAATCTCATCTGCCATTTAGTTGCAAATTTCTCTTATTTATGCAAGTTCCTTTGGAGGGAAAGTACATAATTTTCTGATTGAATTACCATGCACAACTTAGTGTCATCAGCAAAAATGGATGTATGATTTATTCTAGTTTTTTTCCTAGATAAATATAACTATGTATCGTCCTTTGTATAATTTTTAATATTGAGTTAGGAACTATTTCAGGGATACTCCTTAATATATAGGTTATCTTTGGTAATATAACCATTTTAACTAGGGCAATTCTACCCATCCAAGATATTTAAATAGATTTCCAATCGGACAAGAGAAGTCTAATTTCTTTAATTACCCGCTCTAGATTTCCTCAAGTACATTTCACAAATCAAAAAAGAATTCTATATACTCAGATGTTTTATAGATCATTAATTCCAATTATAATGATAATGCTGTTTCAAATGAATTAATATGTTGGGTCAAATTAGTCTCATGATAACATCGTGGGGTTTATTTTGAAATAAGAGACTCTTCCATACTCATCTAAGATAGTATGTAAATGAGCTAAGGAGGACTCTGGATTGATTAGTATGGATTTCCCTTTCTCAATTCCTTTAATATTTGAAGAAGATCTTTTGAATTTTGCCAGGGGTTCCATCAGTAGAACAAAAATGAAAGGGGACAGGGGACACCCCTGTCTGGTACCTTTTTTTACTTCAAAGTTTACTGTATTGAAGCCTAGACCAGTAATTAGTGCTTTAGACTTATAATAAAGTGCTCTAATGGCTTTTAGGCCGAAATGTTGCGTACATAAAATCCCAGCTGACTCTTTCAAATGTTTTTTCAGCATCTAAAGACAGAGCCAGCCTGGGAATATTTAATTTATTTGCATATGAGAGAATATGTATGAGTTGTCTGGTATTGTCACATTATAAATCACTGCCTTGACTTTAATGCACTCCTTGGCCAAATCACCACTAGTGTATCTCCATTTCAATCCATAATAAATTCTACTGTTAGACTCATCTACCTTTCTCAATCCTCTGTCTAGAACATCTCTGTCAATCACTTCACTTGTTTCCCTGTAGCCTCCAGAATACATTAAAACAAACAACTTTAACATGCAAAGCTTTTATACCCCTTGTCTGGTCTACAAATACTCCCCTAACACCCACCCTCTACTTAGGAACTAAATCTTTGCCTTTACACTCTTGATACTTCATATACATGATTTCTCTTGAGCTACACAAATTTTGTGGAATTACTGGCTTTCTCTGTTAGAGAAAGTCTCAAAATTTCACACAAAAAAAGATCTATTTAAAGAGGCTTATTGCATCGAACCCGCACACCCTGCTGACTCACACTCTCAATCATACCATAACGATTGTAAACATTTCAGAGGTACATGAACTCATCTATTATCTTATTAGAGTGCATTGTTTTTATTTGTTCTGTCATAGTATTTATTTTACTCAGTATTGTACTTTTACAAATAGTGCTACAGTTAGTGTTGGTGTGGTATAATTAAAACTAATATTTGTTCCTTTTATAATATTCTTTTTTGACACCTTTTCTCCCCCACTAGTACTCACTCTGGTGCTTCCTCATAATTCGGTCCAGGTCTACTTTTATGCATCATCTACATAACCTCCTTTGGCACCCGAATACATTTTGAATGTCAGTATCATTGATTTCTGATGACACTCAAATGTATCTGTTTTTCTTTCTTTACGATTGTTCTCAATTAATCTGCATATTGCAAACTAGATGAGATCTAAAAAGGTTGAACTTGATAGACTGTCTTTTTTTAACCTCAATTTCTATGTAACTATGTAACTATGTAATACCTAGCGACTTGCCTGTCAAAAAATGACAGCACTAAAATGTTAATCCAGGCAATGCTGTTTGTCACACAATGCGAGGCTATGGCCCCTGTGAGCACCTTCGGTGCTCAACGCGAGCCTCTCCCGCCCGTGTAGTTTAGGGGCCTTGCGATGAGTGTTACTGACTTGGGTTAAGTGTTACTGCCTTGAGTTAAGTGTTACTGGCTTTGGTTAAATGTTACTGGCTTGGGTTATGTATTATTGGCTTGCGTTAGGTGTTACTGGCTTGGGGCTCTTTTTTACTGCCTTCGGTCTTGTTATCATCCTGTTACAATTTTTTGGACACCATTTTTTTCTCGCTTAGGCAATTTTCCATCGTGAAAAAAACGCCAAATATGCCTCAAATTAACTTGCAACCTCACTCCCAGGCTCCCTGGCTCTACCCTTGTGCTGTGTGTGAGTTTGTAAGTTATTTTGAGGCATTTTTCTTTTTTTTGTTGCTGTTTTTTCCAGTTCCGTGGTTTGGCCGTTAAATTTGTAATTTAGTGCAGCCCCGCAACTGCGGGACTCGTTTTGCAAGGGCCGCAGTTGCATCTACGGGCTTCAGTCCTAAATCCTACGGGGCTTCGGTGCTCATTGCAGCCTAAAATCCTTTGGGCCTCGCGATGAGTGCCTGCGATGCTTATTGCCAGGCCCGCAAAGCGTGACGACAGCTCGCAGTACGACAACTATATTTGTGATGGGACTAGAACTATGTCTAGAAATATGTTTTGACATAATCCAACAGTAGTAGTGGTGGTGAAGTGGTGCCAGACAAAAAGACACTAAGGCCCAGATTTATCAAATGGCAAATGCACTTTGGTATATTGTTCCGCTTCAATTCACCTCAATACTCCATTAGCATTGAAATCAGCAAATTTATCAAATGGCATATGTGAATTTATCAGTAGCAGACATATTAATATGTAAGTGCCATATTCCATGTTGTAATTGATTATGAATGTGATAGCCTTGCAGTACATGGCATATCTAGTAATGATTTTCAATGGATAGCATATTACATAATAGAAAAGGGACATTTTAGTATGTATGTATGTCATTTTACATATGTATATATATTTATAATTGTTAAAGTCACAGAAACAACAATAATAGTAAAAATATTAATGACAATAAATAATAATAATTTGATAACAGCATAACAACATATTAAATATATATAAATATATAAATATATTGTTATATTAATGTTATATTATTGTTATATTGTATTGTTAAATTGTATTAACATTAATGTTTATTTATATGCTAGCGACTTGCCCGTCAAAAATGACGGCAATAAATTTAAATGCTGGCAATGCTGTTTGCCACACAATGCGAGGCTCTCCCCTCTCTAACTTGAGGGCTTTGTGATGAGCGCCATTGGCACTCATTTCCAGCCCTTTCCCACCGTCTACTTTATGGGCCTTGCGCTCATTGTGAGACTCTCCCCACTCTACTTGCCTGCGTTGTCCAACCCGCAGCTTTCAGGACTCGTGCTGAATGTCTGTCTGTGGTGCTGATTGCAAGCCTCTCCCCACTCTCTAACCCCTGTGTCTTTTTCCCCCTCTCCCTTCCAAGTGTCTGTTCCCCCCTATCTTCCTCCCACTGTCTCTTTGCCCCCTCTCCCTGCCCTGTGTTTTTTTTTCCTTATTTCCCTCCCCTGTGTCTCTTTACACCCTCTCCCCACTCTCCCTCCCCTGTGTCTTTCTCCTCCCTTTCCCTAGACATAATTTTTTCAAAGTCTTGCTTGCTACGGCCTTCGGCCTCATTGTGAGCCTTTTAAAAAAAAAATGAAAGCTTTACTGACGCTATTTTTTCCCTTGCTTAGCCAATTTCAGACCTCCCAAAAAACACTAATTAAACCTCAAATTAGCTTGTAAGTACATTTTTTGTGGCGGTCTTACGACGGCTTCCAAATTACAGGCTTGAAAAAAAATGGCGGCCGTTAAAGTTGTAATTTTTTCAAAGTCTTGCATGCCTCATGATCCTCACCATTGGCACTCACGGCGAGGCTTTTTCAAAGTCGTGCGTGCCTTGTGATGAGCGCTTAAGGCCTACGGCCTTCGGCGCTCATCATGGGCCTGTCAATGAGCGCCTTTGGCGCTCATTACCAGCCTTTTTCAAAGTCTTGCGGGAAAGATTTCAAAGTCTTTTTCAAAGTCTTGCCTTCGCTATCCCCCATCAAGCCCATAACTTTCGGGCCATCACGATGAGCGCCAACACTTGGTGACCAACACTCGCAATTACTACAACTATATATATGATTATAGAGATCGTCATCATTCCGTCACAGAAAACTGGAGGTTGGATTTCAAAGTCTTACGGGGTTCAATTACGAGTTACGATAGTACCCACATTCCAGATATGATACATAATGCAATATTGATAAAGCCGTAAATATGATATTCTATTACATGCGAGTTCCATTATATGTATTAACACATTAATTGCCGGGATAAATATAAAACGGAAATTAAACATGAAATAAAGTATATTTTTGGCCCGATTTGCGAGCTTGAGAATGTTGTGCTATAAATTCTAAGACCTAACATCACTTTCCCTGTCAATAAAAGTACAGTAGTGTGTGTATACAGTATGTGCATTTACAGTGCTACGGATTGGACTTTACCCCCCTTTCGGGTCGTCTCTAGCACTCGGCTTCTTGGCTCCATTTGCGGGTTACAGGGTTGAACGCCAGTGAATTTGTTGCAATTTAATAGCATGATTGGAAGCGTAACAGTTACAGGCTTTACAGATCAAAGGATTTGCTGGCGTGCCATTTTCACGTCCCGTAGTGTTTTCCCGCCCCTACCTGCAAGTCGTCATTCTAGGCATTCTATAAATATATAACAGCTAAAAAATATTTTAGTCTTTACCTAACAAGAAATATCACATATTATAACTACAAATCGTCGTCACGCTGTTTGCGTGGTCCGTATGACTTAGTTATGAGATATGAGCGCCGCAGGTGCTCATTGCCGACGAGCCTCGTGTAGCGAGGCGAGCCATTTAACTCGGAGAGCAATGAAAACTAGGCTACACGACCACAAAGCGCGTAAAACACAGCCAGACACGTATGTGGTAGAAAAATACTAATAGGAAAATAACCATGGAACGCGTAAAAACTAGACTAACGACGCCATTTTACAACACTAACTTACACATTTACACATTAACATTGTGAAATGGTGGATTTCCCGCCTAAAACAACGGTTCTGTCTTGCGCACGCAGCCTATATATAGGGCACACTTGACACAGAACTGACACTTTCTCCTCAGGTGATGACAGTCTGACTGGACATTTTCTGCTGCCAGAAAATCAAAAGAGATTGTTAGCTCTTCAGGATACTGCTTGATGAATATTAAATTCAAAAAGGTACATTATATTAATAATCATTAATAAATAATTAATTAATTCTTAATTAAATGTTGTTTTTTTGAGGAAACAAGAATTGACGCTTGATTTAGTTTAGCAATACTTTCATGCTGACCTGTTTGTAAGATATTAATTCATTGAATAATTAATTAATAATGTACTTTAATTAATTAATTAGTAATAATTAAGAAAAAAAAGGTTAACATTTATTAATGGACAAAACAGTGGGTAGTGGTGGCTCAGGTATACTGCTAAAGTACCAAATGCAATTATAAGAGTAGGGTGCTCCTTAGGATAAATAATGAATACATACAGAAGGGAGAGCAAAGATCCTATTATAGGGCACACCAACTAATCCAAATCTTAGAAACAAGAGAATAAACTAAATAATAAAACTTAACATTTAATGGTATTTAAAATCCTTATTAAAATATATGCACATAGGTAGCAGAGAGGTAGTAATGTTCTAATTGGCAGTATGGGTGTATATAAATTCCTGAAGGGGCCAGCTTGTATGCAAGCTATATACAATATAAAGTGCTAGTGTAAATCACAGATAAAGTGATAGTCGTGCAAAAAAGGTGCAAAATATAAAGTGCCAAGTGCTAATAGTATATAAGGTACACAGCTATTGGTGTGCACCAAAATAAGTGATTAATATATAAATATTATGAATATAGCAAGCTATATGGGTTTAGAACATGAGGTAGTCCAGCTTCAATGCTGGAATTGAATAGCAACCACTGTACCCTATATAGGGGGAGAAATGCCCCGAGAATAATACAAGTCTCTAAGCTGGACCCTAAATAAATATGAATTCCTGTCCTAGAGTGACAGTGTGGACCATAGGAATGTAGACCCAATATTGCCTGAATATTGAAAATAGATACGGCGTGGTTCTACAGGATCTAACTAGTAAAGCTGTGCCTTTCTGAATATAAATGTGCTAAATAGCTGGTTCTAACCATCGGGGAAGGGACTTTAAACTATGGGCCTGAGATAGAAACCACGCTAGCTCTCTGCTTAGCACGCCGCGGTCTAGACGCACAGCAGTGACGTCATCGGGTCCTTGATGAAATACAAGAAACGTGCGTCGGGTTCACGTAGGAACGCAGTCGCGAGCCGATGACGTCACTGCTGTGCGTCTAGACCGCGGCGTGCTAAGCAGAGAGCTAGCGTGGTTTCTATCTCAGGCCCATAGTTTAAAGTCCCTTCCCCGATTGTTAGAACCAGCTATTTAGCACATTTATATTCAGAAAGGCACAGCTTTACTAGTTAGATCCTGTAGAACCACGCCGTATCTATTTTCAATATTCAGGCAATATTGGGTCTACATTCCTATGGTCCACACTGTCACTCTAGGACAGGAATTCATATTTATTTAGGGTCCAGCTTAGAGACTTGTATTATTCTCGGGGCATTTCTCCCCCTATATAGGGTACAGTGGTTGCTATTCAATTCCAGCATTGAAGCTGGACTACCTCATGTTCTAAACCCATATAGCTTGCTATATTCATAATATTTATATATTAATCACTTATTTTGGTGCACACCAATAGCTGTGTACCTTATATACTATTAGCACTTGGCACTTTATATTTTGCACCTTTTTTGCACGACTATCACTTTATCTGTGATTTACACTAGCACTTTATATTGTATATAGCTTGCATACAAGCTGGCCCCTTCAAGAATTTATATACACCCATACTGCCAATTAGAACATTACTACCTCTCTGCTACCTATGTGCATATATTTTAATAAGGATTTTAAATACCATTAAATGTTAAGTTTTATTATTTAGTTTACTCTCTTGTTTCTTAGATTTGGATTAGTAGGTGTGCCCTATAATAGTATCTTTGTTTTCCCTCCTGTATGTAACATTTATTAATACATGATTAATGCCAAAAAATTGCAAAAACATTTACACATTGATTCATTAATTATTAATGTACATTATTTAATTAATTAATTATTAGTAATCATTATAAACCACAAAAAAAGGATACAATGCCTTTATTTTAGGAATATATTAATGCTTACATCTTTAGATTATATTTAGTCAGTGATTAATTTATTATTAATGTACATTAATATATTAATCTGTAAAGACTAAGATAAAAAAAAGGTAAATTTTTTTTTATCTTTTAAGAGGCACTGACATATCTGTGATGATGTGGATTGATTAATAGGGATTAATTCAAATATTACCAATGATTTCCATTTTTTTTTACACTTTCAGTGACGCTGCAGCTGAATCAACACAAAGAGTGACGTTTGCAGCCTTTCAACATAAACAGCACCTTTACAGGTATATCATTACATTATGTTCCTGGGGAACAAAAAAAAGATTTAAGTCTTCTTAGTTGGAATTGATGACAGTTATTGATGAGTATTGCTTTTATGTTTTCAATCTATGCTAATATATCTGTGTTGATACTGATTGATTAATAGGGATGAAGCAACATATTACAAATTATTTTTATCTTGTTGGACAGTTTCAGCGTCTCTGCAGCTGACTGAACACAGAGAGTGACGTTTGCAGGCATTCAACAGCATAAGGATAATCTAAACAGGTATAGAATTAAATTATATTCCTACAGCAAAAAAAAAAAGGACATTTATTTAAACTTGAATTGATAACACTTATTGATTAATTAATGTATATTAATATATTAATTAATTAATAATTAGTAAAGTAACCATTCTAAAACAAAAATGTTTGATTTAACAATACATTGAGCAATATGCTTTTATGTTTTGCATCTATGCCAATATTTGTGTGTTGCTGGTGACTGATAGGGATGAAGCAAAATATTAAAAAGGATTTCAATCTTATTTCACAGTTTCATCGGATCTGCAGCTGACTTAACACAGAGAGTGACGTTTGCAGCCTTTGAACACCATAAAGATCACCTTGACAGGTATATCATTTAATTATGTAGTTAGGGAACAAAAAAGGCTACTTTAAATGTTGCTAAAATGGATAACAGTTATTGATTAATTAACATATAATAATATTCTAATTAATAATTAGTCATCATTTAAAAAAAAATGCAATAAAAGTAAGAACAATTTTTAACATGGACTTATATATCTGTCTTAGATCTGATTTATGTACATTTGTTTGGGAAATATTAATTAATAATAAGATAAAAAACAAGATGAGGTTAGAAGAATTTAGAAAAAAATGTACATTTTACTAAGCACTTAAATATATGGAGTTCATTAAATCAAGAAGGAATGGAATTCAATGATTAAAATTATTTTCATGTTATTTGACAGATTAATCATCTCTGGACCGGACTCAAGACAGAGAGTGAATTTGCAAGGATTTGGACACAAAGAACTGCAACTTCACAGGTATATGATTTTATCATACCCTTATGGTTTTGGATTAATGACGCTTAATGATTAATTAAGAAAATTATATTAGGGATTCATAGGGAGCGATATAACCACAAAGCATATTATTTAAAATGAACATTTTAGGGAATGAACATCTATCCAAAAATAACGTTTGAATAAAAAAAAAAAAAAAGGTGTTTATATAGTGACAGATTGATTGTAAAAACTTGCAAATAAATTAGGTTTTTAGGATGTTATTTTGCAAAAAAAAAAAAACAAGATAAAGGAGGTTTGGAGATTTTAATTGGTCATTACAATAAAAAAATAAAAAAAGAGTAAGATATATATATATATATATATGTATATATATATATATATATATATATATATATATATATATATATATATGCTTAAATAATTAAGTTTTAAAGAACATCAATTAGACATCATATCTACATTCATTGCATTTTAAAGAAAATTGAACATTCTTTTAGAACATATCTATACTTTGATAATAGCAGTTCATGTTTGATTTTCTTTATGACAATATAAGTAACTTTTTAGGTTTCACATTGATCTAATTTTTGCATTAATTCACTAATGTATATTTATTTAGTAATGAATTGATAATTCAGTAGTCAAAATATATATATGTGCATGCCTTTGCTATTTAATGTATGTCAATAAAAAAAACTACAAAAATGGTTTCATTTATTGCATCGAAAAAAAGTAAAATATTTTAAAATGTTTGCATTCTTTAATTAATCCGATTTACTTTTGGATTGAAACCAGCTACAAACAATATGTACAGAAAACAAAACAAAAAACAAATTACATCTCTATTTACAATTACAGATTACAATGGCGGATAATGGAGAAGAAAACATTGAACGCAAAAGAAGATGGGCAAGGGAAAGGAAGCAAAGGTGGAGAGATGCACAGTGACCTGAAACTTCACAACGCTTAAGAGAAGAAGACTGACAGAGACTTTTAAATAAAAGAAAAACGAGTCAGAAAGCACAAAGTCAGTGTGCTGGGGCTTCCAAGAAACGAAAAAGTAAAGTAAAACATGTCTGTGAACCATTGCCCAATGATACTATATTGCCTACTGACACCAATGTTCAGACATATGACACCAATGTAGATATAGAAAGTTGTAGTGATATCTATGTTGAGGAAGTGCATGAGAATGTGTTTAGTAGTGCACTAAAAGTAGACACTCATTATTGTGGATAACTTAATGTTGTTTGACAGTTTTGTGGGGACTATCATTTTCTAAAGGAAAGACCAACTGACGGAGATTTCATTCGTTACTGTCAGAAAGGAAAGGTAAGAATTCCACAAAGACACCCATTTCCAGATTACTTACAAAGTATCATGAGCGATCCAACATTTCCAAATTATACAAATTTCAAGAAAAACACAAGGTCTTATAACAGTGCAATTTCATTTGCTTCAATGGGTGCCACATTTGCCGAAAATGTACCAGGACATGGTCCTTACTGTTTTAGAGTTCAAGGACAAATTTACCACCAAACTTTACATTTACACCCACAAGAAGGAGAGCAAAGGAAATTTGCACTGTTATATGTCTTAGATACAATGGAAGCTGTTGAACAATGAATGACACTTCCAGAAAATAAACAGTGTTTGCGCATAGTCTTTGAACAGCTGGATAAAATTATGGCCAACAACCCATACACTCAAGCATACAAACAATTAGCACAGCTTGAAAAAGAACAACAGGAACATGCGCAAAGACATCAATGGACAATGCCAAGAGTAAATATGGTGTTAAAAAGAGATCGCAACACTTATCAAAGATGGTATAATTTACCAACAGTCAATGAGGTTGCCATTAAAAATGAAGATGGTGAACAACCTTTTTGGGAGGATATTAGAATATATCCACGCAATGAAGAACAACCTTTTGTAAACATAAATATATTAAGTTGTAATTTAGATCCAATGACATATCCCATTTTCTTTCCAAATGGTGAACCTGGATGGGAACCAAAATTACAATTGCAAAGTTATCCCAATAGTAAAGTTTGTGCTAGATGCAATATTTCTATGCTGGAATATAAATTGGCACAAACTGCTATTCTGGATTCTTTTAATCCAATTTTAAGTGGGGGCAAACTCACTCAACAATGGATTATTGATTCCTATCTACAAGTTGAAGCAAATAATCTAAATTTCATAAAATTTCAACAAAATAAGGTACGAGTAAAACAGTATTGTGGATTGATGGATTATGTCGCTGAATTGGCTAACAACAGAGACATTCCAGCTGAAATTTTTTTTCCATCCACTTTCCAAGGATCTCATCGCAATATGTGAGAAAGATATACAATTTGGAAAACCAGATTTATTCATTACATTCACATGTAATCCTCAATGGCCAGAGATCAAGGAAAATTTGAATCTGGACCAAACTACTTCTGACCGACCAGATTTAGTGGCAAGAGTATTCAAAATCAAACTCAATTCATTAATACATGATATAACTAAAGCACAGTTATTTGGAAAATGTGTGGCTTTTGTATATATCATTTAATTAAAAAAAAGAGGACTGCCACATGCTCACATGCTTTCAATCCTGCAGGAAAAAGATAAGTTGAATACTGCAGAGAGAGTGGATTCAGTCATTACTGCTGAATTGCCAGAGCCAGAAAAATATTCCAAACTTTGGGAGATTGTTACACACAGAATGATTCATGGTCCATGTGGAGATATATTTATCCTAATTCACCATGTATGAAAAATAAAAAATGTACTAAAGAATTTCCTAAATAATTTAAAATGCAAACTTATGCGAATTGTGATGGATACCCTTTGTATAAAAGAAGACAAGGACAAACAGCTATTATACATGGACAAAAGGTTGATAATAGATTTGTCGTTCCATACAATCCACATTTGCTCATCAAGTGCAATGCACACATAAATGTGGAAGCTTGCACTTCTATTAAATCAATTAAATATGTGTATAAATATATAAACAAACAATATGATGCAGCAGCTGTTGTTGTGCAAGGTGCTGCAAACGAAAAGGACAATCCAATTTTACATGACGAACTTTCAAATTATTTAGATGCTCGCCATGGCCCTCATTCAATTGCAATTTGGCCAACTGAATAGGGCTCTAAATAAGCACATAACATATATTTTTTAAAGAAGTTTTTAGTTAGTAAGCATCTATCCAAAAGCAAGGTTTTCACTAACTAAAAACTTCTTTAAAAAAAAAATGCTCTGTGCTTATTTAGCGCCCTATTCAATTGGCCAAATAGCAATTGAATGAGGGCCTATGTCAGTGCTCCTGAAGCAATGTGGCGGCTACTGAAATTTGAGATGCATGAATGGTCACATGCTGTCTATTGTTTTACTGTTTTGTCTGTTTTTTTACTGTTTGCCTTCCTCTGGATTCAATACCTATGTGTTTTAACAGGAGTTTAAATTAAAGTTTGAATGTTAAAAAGCATTCTGTCCTGGTTGAAGAGACTCATTTACAAAAAGTTCAACAATTTCATGTTAGTATTGTTAAAAAAAAACTTACACACTGTTTACAATATGACTTGAATATTAGAAAACTTCATGTAATGGTTTAAAATACATTTTCAGAGAAATTTGATGGATTGTTATATTATTATTCCATACATGACAATTAAAAGTTTGATCTGGTTTAACAGTACATTGTTAAAAAAAAAAAAAAAAAAAAATAGATAAGAAAAAGATTTTAAAAGAGTGTTAGAGAATCACATTGTGTCACAAACTGCATTTTCAGCTTTAAAATTATATTGACCGTCACTTTTTGACTGGCAAGTCGCTAGTTCTTATATATTGCTTAGGCATTGTCTAGAATGTTTAGGTTTTGTCTGCCACGTATAAAACAACGTGATTTTACTGTCAAGTGAATGATTCAGAATCACAAAAAACAGGAGTCATATACCATTTGCTATTTCTGTTTTATTTGTTCTATTTTTTTGTTTTAGATAACAACCTGTTTTCAAACTATACATCCTTGCACAAACTGAATTAAATAAATTCAGAAAATGATTTTATGGGGACATGGTTTGGAGTATGAAGTGATGATGGTTGATTGAAACTCAGTAATAACTACACAGCTAGAATTATTTTCAACATTTTTATAACATTTTAATATTTCTATAATTGTAAGTGAAAATATAAATTAAGTATCAAACCGTGGCCTAGTTTCCATGAAAAGAAATGCGCTTCTTTTTCAACAGACATATCTAGAAACTGTATGCCTTCTGCTAAGACTGATAAACAATTTGGCAAATTATACTATGGTATTAGGTTTTTAATCCCTAGGCATCCCATGTGGTTACTCAACAGAGAATGTTTGTTGATTTGAGATGTGCAAATTCGTTAATTGTAGAAACTATCTTAGCAGAATGATTGCAGCATTATACTTTTGTTGATAAATGTGTACTTGGGAATCATTCATAGTCACAGTTTTGTGTTTTTCAGTACAAATGCAAGAATGTACTTTATTTTTTATGTGTATATATGTATGTAAGAACAAGTATAATTTATCAGAACCTATAATGAACAAAGAATGGAAACAGAAGAAAACTGTTTTAATACAAAAAAAAGTAAACTCAGAGAGAGACCCAATTATTTTACACTTTCATTTTATGACTCTAATACTTAAATGATGTATTTCAGGAGTTGTACATAAACATTGTACAGAAAATTAAAATATGTGCTGAAATTATATACTATCATAAACATATAAATAATTATATTGCAGGCTTTATATTAAGCTTGGAATTTACATACTGTGCAGAAAATGAAATAAATCTACATTATATTATTTCTGAATTTTAAGCAAGTTAATTTGTGTGATAAATACAGTGGTATATGTAGATATTTAAATTATGATACAGATTTTGTTCTCCATTTCCTCTTCTCCCATCTATCGCTTCTCAGCTTCCCCAACAAACTATTTTTTGAAAAAACAACTTCTAACTCTCTCAATCTCCCTTCATCTATTTCTAGCCCCTAAGTAGCCTCTCTGTTAGTAATTATTGGCTTCTACCTTGGTATATTACACATTCTAATCAGGGTATTATACCAATGTAACAAAAATGTATACAACTTTCCGTTAATAAACGTACACAGAGAACTTTTGCAGGCAATACCCTAAATAACTTTCAATTGTTTCTCTGGAAGTTGCCCCACCCAACTGACCGCTTTCATCTACACATGTCAACAGTGTTGTCAACCATAAATAAGTTGCCCGGAAATCACATAACTCCATTACAAATAATCACAAAGGCACACATGCGAAAAATAAAAATGATATACAGTACATATATCAATATGCGTGACTTATCACACATATATTGGAACACCAACTACTGGAAATATCACAGTTTCACATAATATATTACAATGTCCAGGGGAACAAGACCACAGGTTAATACCAATCAGCAAGCACACATGGACCTCAGCAGATGCTATGAAGCACTCACTATTAAAGGAATAGACACACCACAAGAAATACTCAACAGCAGCAATGATCATTACCACAGCACTGTACTGACAGAGATCATCTACTGCACATCCAAGGGAAGGTATGTAATCTGGGATCTCATACACTGGGGGAAGGATATTCCATCATGGGCAGCATGAGGCATGAAACACAGGACTGGCTGACAACAAAGCTGTAAAAATGGGGGATGTGAACACCATAGATAGATCAATAGATAGCACATGCCAGGCACTGGATCTTCACCTGCAACATTTCATTACAAAGGGGATTACACTAATATTATGAAGCTGTACATGAAGGCCTACAAACACACAAGGAGGCTGTGGAGAGGCACAAGGAGCACCAGAAATGTTTCCTCCATTATGGTAATCATGGGTACACCTGTCTTGGCAAATTCCATGCCATTGCTGGTGTGCAAGTGGCAACATATATACCAATAATGATCATGTAACAATTAGTCCCTGTCTTAATGTTTCAATTAATTATTAATTAGACATGTCAGATGGTTAACAAACTTCAGTGGAATGTTGAGCCACAACAGTGTCATCACATATAATAGTTGTCGACACGAGGGACGCAATTCGGGCCACAAATGCAGACCCTCGCAAAGCGAGGGTCCGCATTTGCAGAAGGTGGAGGCTCCAACGTCGGTGTAATGCCCCGATGGTCTATCGCGAGGGTCCGCATTTGCGGAAGGTGGAGGCTCCAACGTCGGCTGCAATGAGACAAAGGCGTGGGTCCATATTTGTGGAGGTGGAGGATCCAACGTCAGCTGCAATGAGCCAAAGGCTCATTGCAGGCCACAAATGCGGAGGCACTACGGCGCCTCACTCGCAGTTACAAAAAGCCACAGAAGTGGGACTTTGAAAAAAAAACTATAACACGCAATGACTAAATACGGACTTACACAAAAAAATACGAGCCGCTGGACTTAGAAAAAAAAATGATGAACTCGCAAAATACGAACTTAACACCTGAACCGCGCACAGCGAAAAACATAAAAAATACACAAAATACAAACAAAAAAAACAAAAAAAGACATTACACACAGCAAGGGGGGACAGCCAGGACGTCAGGGAGTCAGGTTGCATGCAAATGTAAGTTTAATTTACAGAGTGTAAACACTCTAAAATCCCCTAAGTGACAGAAAAAATGGCCTCCGAAACAAATGAAAACGGGGCTACACGACCCCTAAACCCGCAAAACACAGCCAGGCACATACGACTTTTCCAGAAACCCATACGAGGTACAAAATACACTATTAGCAAGGATGCAAAATCATCCACACGCGCGCACCACATACACAATCGCCGCCATTTTACAACACTAACTTACAGAATGTGGAACCACACAGCTACACTAACGGCTTCCCCTCGCGCACGCAGCCTATTTACACTACGCACAGCACACATTGCTGACACTTACACCTCAGCTCAACAACAGTGCAAATCTACATTTTATGCTGCAAGAACATCAAAACAGATTGTTAGCTCTTCAACACATTGCTTGCTGCTTATATAAATTACAAATAGGTAACGTATATTAATTTATGATTTCATTAATTCATTAATTATCATGAAAAAATACATATACAGAAAAAAAAACACCACAGTATCGCAATAAACGACAAAGACCTCAACTCGTGCCTCACAAGGAGCGCCAACGGTGCTCATAGGACACAAAGGACACCAGGGGAGAGGCTTGCAACAAGCGCCAAAAGGAGATTAGCGCGGTCCTTACAACAAGCACAAAAGCGCCTCTGATAACAAAAAATACATCAACCGAGAGGCTCGCAATGAGCGCCAAAGGCGCTCAGCGCGAAGCTCGCAATGAGCGCCGAAGGATTTCAGACGACCAAAACACTTACTGTCTGTGGCAAACAGCATTACTTGCCTTACAATTTAATTGCCCCATCATTTTTGGCGGGCAAGTCGCTAGTAATGTATAATTATCAAAGTATTAACTCCCAACAATCACTCATGTGATTAGAAAAATAGTGATAATATTAATACATGTGAACACTTGTAAACCACGCTTGTGTTACCGAAATGTTCAGAAATATAAACAGAACAATGGTTTGGTATGAAAAAAAGCAATACAATTTGAAGGCTGGCAATGCTGTTTTCCACACAATGCAAGGCTCTCCTACGCCTTTGGAGATCATCACAAGCCTCTCCTACCGTCTACTTTATGGGCCTGGCAATGAGCGCCTTTAGAGCTCATCACGAGCCCTACAATGAGCAGCTTTGCCGCTCATTGCTGGCCTCGGCCAACCTGCCAGTTTTATGCCTCGCAATGAGCACCTATGGGCACTCAGTGGGTGCCTCTCCCACCGTCTACTTTACGTGCATAGCGATGAGTGCCTTTGGCACTCATTACAAGCCCCGTAATGAGGAGCTTTGCCACTCATTGCTGCCTTGGCCAACCCAACACTTCCATGCCTCGCAATAAGCCCCGAAGCCTCTCCCCACTCTCTGAACTCTGTGTCTGTTTCCCCCTCTCCTTCCATGTGCCTGTTTCCCCCTCTCTCCCTCCCGCTCTCCCTGGCCTTTGTTTTTCCCCCTTGTTCCCCTGCCATGTGTCTCTCTCCCACCCCTCACTCACCCTTGTGTCTCTTTCCACCCTCTCCCCTCTCTCCCTCCACTGTGTCTTTCTCCTCTGTCTCCCTGATCAAGTCTTGCACTGCTCCTGTTGAGCGCAGTTGGTTCTTTTTTCAAAGTCTTGGGGGGCTCGCCCTGAGTGGCTAAGTGTTACTGCCTTCGCCCTCGTTTTGAGCCTTTTTTCAAACAGTTACGGGTTACGGACGCCATTTTTTTCTTCGCTTAGTTGATTTTTGATCTCCAATAAAACAACAATTAAACCTCAAATTAGCTTGCAACCTCATTCACAGGCTCCCTACCTCTCCCCCTGTGCTGTGTGTGAGGTTGTAAGAAAATGTTGAAGCATTTGGTGTCTTTTGGCGGTCTACCGACGGCTTCCATGTTGCAAGGTTGGAAAAAAGTGTTGCATGCCTCGAGCTCAGCGTGTGCCTGGCAATGGTGCAGGCTCATTGCAGCAAAGATGTGCGGGCCTCACGATGAGCGCCTTTGGCCTTCGGCATCATCATGTCACACTTCATGCAAAATTCAGGTGTTGTGTGCACCAATATGTTAATTGATGTTAAAAATTATGATATTAATATCAGATTTAACATAGAAAGCAGAAACACTAGACCCAAATAACATCAATTACTAATTAACATAAGTTTAGTGACATGCAAACATATGTTTATAGTCATCAACTGCATGAAGGGATGGCTATACAGGGTGATGACCAATATCCAAAAACATAAGTGTTAAATAATTGCTATGTATGTTGATGTCCCAAATCAGTAAACATTAGTCACACACGGAAACATCACTAACTGTATAACAATAACATTGTTTATTATATACACAGAGCACAGTCATAAGCATATCCAACAGTGTATTAATATCATGGGTGTGGTGTGGGCAGAATCGAAAGGACAAAAGGCTATTTTTGAAAACGGGAAAAACCTAAAGAGTGAAAAGGGTATATCATGTATAATAATGACGATGCTTCGCATCTACTAGAGTCACATGTGATTATTACAACACAATAAACATAATCAGATGACAAAAATATCATCATTTAATACTCCATATAATTAAAGTAACCATTAATGAGCATAGCACATACGTCATTTATTTTTCTGCTTCATTACACAGATTATATGTTACTTCTTATATATGTTGTGTAGACTGATGATATTTTTATTCATCTGATTATGGTTACTGTGGTGCAATTACCCCATGTGACCATAGTAGATGCTATGCATCATTATTATTATACAGTATTACATTTACCTCTTTAGGCATTGCCATTTTTTTCTAGCCTCTTGTTCTTCCGAATCTGCCCACACATACCCATGATGTTAATGCACAGTTGGATATGTTTATGGTTGTTTACAATAAAGAATGATATTGTTACATGGTTATCTTAGTTTCCATGTGTTTCTCATAGTTTATGATTTGGGACATCAACATACATAAAAAATTACCTAACTATCATATTTTGGGATATTGGTCATCAATCCATACATTGTATGATTCCAGGACATTCCAGTGACACAAGTGTGGTTCACAAGTGATCACATGTCTTAATATCTCCAACATGTATGCATACAATTATTTAAATGTTATCATCCCTATTTTGTAAAGCATAAGCGAACAACATAATTTGTATTTATGGTGAGTTAATACTTTGATACATATACATTGTCACACTAATGGGGTTCACCATTCCACTGAAAGGCTGTTAACCATATTAGATATCTAATTATTGATTAACTGATACATTAATAGGTGTACCAATGATTCCCAATGGTAGAGGTGAGATTCCTGGTGCTGCATGCGCCTTCCACAGCCTCCTTTGGCGTTTTGATCTGCCCCTATATGGCCATGTCCCCGTGCTTATAACAGCCTATTCCTTACATAGTTACATAGTAATTAAGGTTTTAACCTTTTTTCTCCTCTGATCTGCAATATGCAGATTAGTTGTTAAATGATCCAGAGGAAGGCAAATAAAAAACCCAGTGAAACTTTGCCAATTGTCTCAAAATGGGAAAAAAATGAATTCCTTCCTGACCCAGATATTGGCGATTGGATTCCTCCCTGTATCAATACTCCCTCTCTAATTAACCAGGATAAGCCTGAATGCCCTTTTTACTTAAAAATATATCCAATACCATTGTTAAGTTATCTATCGAATCTGCTGTCACCACCTCCCTAGGTAGAGAATTCCACAGATTAACCACCCTTACTGTGAAGAACTCTTTTCTTTCTTTAAGGTGGAATCTTTTTAGTTCTAAACTCAACGGATGTCCTCTTGTCAGTTGAAAACCTCTTGGCACAAAAAGCTCACTTGACAAATCTTTATACTGACCCTGGATGTATTTATTATTGGGTAATCATATCCCCTCTTAGACACCTTTTTTCTAGAGGAAATAAGTTTAATTTGGTTAGTCTTTCTTCATAACTTAACCACTCGATTCCCCTTATTAGTATTGTAGCCCTTCTCTGTACTGTTTCCAGTTCTAAAATATCCTTTTTATGAATTGGTGCCCAAAACTGTACTCCATATTCCAAATGAGGGTATACTAGGAATTTGTATAGTGGTAGAATTATATCTGCCTCCCTTGTCATTATACCCTTCATAATACATGCTAATTGTTTATTTGCCATTGCAGCTGCTGCTTGGCATTGAGCACTGTTACGTAGGTGGTTGTCCACAAGCACTCCCAAATCCCTTTCAATATCAGATACCCCGAGATTTGCTTCATTAAGTTTATAGATTGCATGGTTATTTTTTCTTCCCAGATGCATAACCTTACATTTATTTGTATTAAATCTCATCTGCCATTCAATTGCCCATTTCTCTAATTTATGCAAATCCCTTTAGAGGAAAGGAAGTCATTTTCTGATTTAATTACCTTGCACAACTTTGTGTCATCAGCAAAAATGGAGACACTACTTTCCAATTCTACTTCTAAGTCATTAATAAATATGTTAAAAATGAGAGGACCTAATACTGAGCCCTGAGGAACCCCACTTACCACATTAGTCCAATCTGAGTATGTTCCATTTACATCAACTGTTTGTTTCCTGTCTTTTAGTCAGCTCTCGATCCATGAGCAGATATTTACTGCAATTCCTGTATCCCTTAGTTTGCACAATAGTCTTCCATGTGGCACTGTATCAAAATCATTTGTAAAATACAAAAAGACTACATCCACTGAGTTGCCTTGATCCAGGTTCCTACTGACCTCCTCATAGAAACTAATTAGATGTTTTAAATATGACCTATCCCTCATAAATCCATGTTGACTCCTACTTATAATCCTGTTCAAATAGACATATTCTTGTATATTATCCCTTATTAACTCTTCTAAAAGCTTTCCCACTACAGAAGTGAGACTCACTGATCTATAATTCCACAGATTTGCTCTTGCTCTCTTCTTAAATATAGGTATTACCGCTGCTTTTCTCCAGTCATCAGGTAGTGACCCAGTGTTGAGGGAATCTTGAAACATTAAATATGATGGTTTGGTTATTACAAAACCCAGTTCCCTCAGTACCCTTGGATGTATTACATCAGGACCCGGGGCTTTATTGACATTTATTTTTTCCAACCTCTTTTGGATTTCTTCCTGCATTAACCAATTATTTGGTGAAGGTAGTGTAGCCCCATTATGGTGCACTGACCCAACCACTGGTACCTCTCTTGTATATACAGAAGAAAAGAACCTATTTAGCTCCTCTGCCTTCTCCTGGTCACTAATTGTCAAATGGCCTGTTTCACATAATGTTCCTATAGCTTCCATCCTGGCCCTCTTCCCATTGATATACTTAAAAAAATATGTTAGGGTTAGTCTTACTCTCTTTTGCAACTAATTTTTCATTTTCTATTTTGGCCAGTCTGATAGCCCTTTTGCAAGCCTTGTTGATTTCCTTGTACTTACGTAAGGTGGTCTCTGGTCCCCTCTTTTTTGTATAATTTAAATGCCTGTTTTTTACTCTGTATCTTGATCTTTAAATCACTGTTAAGCCACGTTGGATGTCATTTACTCCTTTTACTTTTATTTCCACATGGCGATGTGTATGTATATTTAGTACGGATTTAAATGTTGTCCATTTCTGTTCAGTATTTTTACCTGTCAGTTCTCTGTCCCAGTCTATACTTTGCATTGCTGCCCTTAGATGAGACTGTGTTGTAATCACTGTTTCCCAAGAGTGAACATTTGATACCATATCGATATTATTTGTGATGACTAAATCCAAGATGGCCTCATTTCTCATAGACTCTTGTATAACCTGGGCCAGGTAATGATCCCTGAGTGTACTCAAGAATCTGCTCCCTTTGCCCGTACTGCTCATCTCATTCATCAGGTTTATTTCAGGTTAGCTAAAATCTCCTATTATTAGAACTTGTCCATGCTTAGCTGCATTTCCAATCTGTAACAATAATTGTATTTCCTCATTTTCAATTATATTTGGGGGTTTATAGCATACTACAACCAATATTCTTTTGGAATTTGTTTCTCCGCTATTTAACTCTACCCACAAACATTCAACATTACCGCTAGTTCCAGCATAAATATCTTCTCTGACTATAGGCTTAAATTCAGGCTCAACATAAAACTAATCCCTCCTCCTCTTTTACCATTGCCCCTATCTTTCCTAAATTGTTTATAACCATCCAGATTAACAGTCCAGTCATGAGATTCATCCCAACATGTTTCGGTAATGCCTATTAAATCATTACATGATCCATGTGATAATGCAGGGGTTGGCCTGTGCTATGTAGTGATGTACATGTGGGGTTCACCTCCCCTATTACTCTACCATTGGTGTCAACCAGTCCTCTGTTTAAGGCCACATGCTGCCCTTGTTGACGTAGTGCAAAACTGTGCCGTAATTTTTGGTCCCAGCTTGCTGCAATCACTTGTAGCAGTTCTATTACAACTTTTTCTGGGATGGTTGATTAGCATAGCTAGGGAGATTTACCTGGCTCTGAAACATGGTGTAATTTGCGATAAAGGGGACTAGCATCAGAGCCTATGTTTTTACAAAGTCTTATATAAACACTTTTTTGTTCTTATTGCTCTCTTATCTTCTTTTTTCCTAAATTTTCATTAACTGAGAAGATCACAGTATAGTTCAGTTTCACATGTGTGCAAATCAGTCAGAATACTCACATTTAAAGAAATATAATTGTTTTGTATAATTGTCTATACATCTCCTATTATTTCATTTGTTTCCAGAAGGTTTTCTACTGCACCTGAAAAAACTCAGACCACAGGGAAAGACTCACTATACATGTTTATAACTGTCTTATATTTAGACTCCCAGTGCACTAATTGATTGAATGGGGTGCATCTCTCAGCTTTCCTTTCAACTGTAATATCATGTACCTTCTCCTCACAACCTATGCGCTTCACCTATTGCAGGTTTATTAGAGCAAAATGAAGCAGCTTGCATTTACTCTATATAATGCTTTATTCTTTGATTATCATAATATACATCTATCCTACATATAGCATTACTAACTTCAATACTTTAAAATAATGTATAAATATACATTGCATCTACAACTCAGGATGAGGAACTCTAAAAATAAAGATAAGAAAGAGAAGAAACTTCAAAAAATTGATAATATGTTTTCGCCGAAACTAGAATCAAATGGAAAAGGAAAAGGGGGAATGGAGTTATCTGAGACAGATCAAATTCCAGATTTGACCCCGAACCAAAGTCTGGGCAGTATAGAAGATAATACTGAGATAAGAGAAATATCACCAGAGGTGGAAGAGCTACTAACGGTGACTAGAATGAAAACCTTATTAGAGGAGTTCCAGCTTAATTTTCTGGCAGAAATTAAAAAACAAATAATTTCTAATAGTAAGGCCATTAAGGACTGCGTCACTAAAGTCATGGCCATAGAAATAGTAATGGATAAACAAATAATGGAAAATAACACGCTTCAGACACAGAATAAAAAACTAGAAGAAAAAATACAAGATTTAACAAATAAAATTTCCAGCCTGGAAGATAGATCTAAAAGGAATAATATACGAATAAAAGGAATCTCAGAAGATCTTAAAGACACAGATTTGACAAAATATATAATAAAGCTCCTCTCTTCGCTAGTTCCAGATTTTGAGACAGTACCAAACAAATTTGATCTATTGCATAGAATTCAGACATCAGGAAATAAAGAGAATGGAAGACCTAGAGATGTCATGGTCAAAGTGCATTTGTTAAATTACAAAGAAGACATTATGCGTGCAAGCTATAGAGAGAAGATCTTGAAACCACCATACCAGAATATCCAAATATTTGGGGATATATCAGCATACACACTAAATAAACGTAAAGAATATTCTAGAATAACTCTGGCACTGAGAAAAGAAAATATACGCTATAAATGGATATTTCCACAGGGTCTTGCAATAATTAAAGACGCCAGATGGTATAGAATTCACTCAGTCAAAGAGGGAATAGATTGCCTGAGGAATTTAAAGATCTATCTAGAAGAGTGACACCTGATCCTCACGACAGAGGATAATTGCAGCTTCTGATAATTGGTTTTTAAAAATGTTTATTTTTTTTATCTTTCCTTTTTTTTTATTTATTTAGGTCACTCCTTTTCATCTTTCCTTTATATGGTGTTCTCTCCCCCTACATCCGTCCCCTCCGTCCCTCCTATGTGTAAAAATGTAAGGAGGGAAGAGAAGTAGATCTCTTGGATGAGAGCTTAGGTAATTTTATAATAATGGTAAAATGTATGCACTTTTAGATTAATTAACCTCTAAAGGTCTTAATAAATCTCCTGCCTTTACAATAGGTAGGGGTCATAAAATTTCACATATAGCCTTAAAAGAAGGGGGTTAGAATGCATAGGATATTAAGTAGTGACATATGCAGGGCGGATAGGGGATGGGTTGGTTGGGGGGGAGAAGACTGAGGAAGGGGTGAAAGAGGGGATGGAAATGTGCATATATTGGATTTGTCTTTTTTTTTTTTTTTTTTTTTTATTGGTGGTAGAGAAATAGCCTTCTATTAAAGAAGGGAAATATACATAGGGCCTCATTCAATTGCAATTTGGCCAATTGAATAGGGCTCTAAATAAGCACATAACATATTTTTTTAAAGACGTTTTTAGTTAGTAAGCATCTATCCAAAAGCAAGGTTTTTACAAACTTTAAAAAAAAAAATATGCTATGTGCTTATTTAGAGCCTTATTCAATTGGCCAAATTGCAATTGAATGAGGGCCATAGAGGATAATGTAAGGTCTTAGATACAATGGGCCTCATTCTATTAGCGGCCGCAGCCGTTGCGGGGCCGCAAGGACCGGCCGCAAGCTATTCGGCTATTCTATTCCCTTACGGCCGGAGGCTCCGGCAGGCTTGCGGCCGGTGCCTTGCTATCTCTTGCGGCCGCTCGCGCCAGAGGAAAGCCTTTGATCTAAAACGGCCGCAAGAGTTTTGCAATTCAATTCCTCCGGGAAACCTCTCTGCAAGGCTAAAAGCGAGCCGCAGCTTACTTGCAGGAAAGAGGTCTCGCTAGCACCAATTAAGCACATAAAATAGCTCAAATAAAGCCATCCTGCACTTTGAGAAGACTATAAAGGGATTTTAGGTGTTAGAATAAATAGCACATAATTATCCTGTACTCAAATCCGTAAAATATTTTATTTTTAATATCCGTAAAATATCCATGTAAAAAGTCCAGAGTGCTTGGAGCACCTCAGACACACCCACGCCGCAGCCGGAAAATAAACAGTTAATTTGAACTCGGGTTTGGGCAGATGTGCAAGCTTGAGAGTGGGTTCCTTTTAATCCTCATGTCCCCCAATATGATCCCTAGCATTTACAGAGCTGTACAGTGCAGGCTTGAATTTATTTTTGAGTTTTTAGATTTCTGAGATTACGGCCGGTTCCAAGATATGCGGCCGGCCGTAAGAGGAGATCCTTGCGGGGCCGTATAATAGAATCGCGAGTTAACAGAACCCCCGCAAGGAATCGCAGCCTTACGGCCGATTTACGGCCGCTAATAGAATGAGGCCCAATGTTAGCACCGGTCACTTTAATTAAGAGGTTAAAAGTTTCACAGATATGTTTATAGATAGGATTTGGCACTGTCATATTTAATGATAAAAATGTAGTTATAAGGATGACTTAAGAAATCTCAACAAAGGAAGCGTTGACACCTGACTATAAGAAATTTACACAGAGTTGGAATTGGGCAATAGAGGCCGTTTATATATATATATATATATATATATATATATATATATATATATATATATATATATATATATATAGGATGAGAAAGGCTTGTTAATACATTTCACTTTTCCGTTTTTGGGTTTGTGCCTCATTAATTTTTTTTTTTTTTTTTTCTTTATGTTTGTTCCCTCAAATTCTGAGGTAAAGATTTTGTCAGAAATGCTTTAATAATCCTGCATAGATAGATGCTTATAGGTTTTTGAGAGACTGGGAGGTAGCTGCCTCCATTAGGAAGGTTCACCTACCACTTCTAAACATTGGCTAATTAGCCCGTAGGAATTCGACCCAACATGAGAGATAGGATGGGTCATATTCGGTATGTTTGTAGTCAGTATATATGTTTAAAGGAACAGAGAAGCACAAACTTAAATAGTGAGGATAGGAAGGGGAAACATAGGTTAAGAGGAATTAAGTCAATAAAGAAACTATGTCATTAAGGATAATATCACATAACACCAATGGATTGAATATGCCCATTAAAAGAAAAATTGCATTTTCAGAATATAATAAATCAGGTGCAGAAATAATCTGCTTACAAGAAACACATCTGAAAATGAAGCATAACCATCTATTAAATAATAAATCTTTTTTGAAGAGAGTAGATGCTAATTATACTAGTAAAACGAGGGGAGTCTCGATATTATTTAAAGCTAACTTAGTGGTGGAGGAAAAGTTTAAAAAGATTGATATAGAGGGAAGATATATATTGTGGGTAGGAGAAATAAATAAAAGCATCTACACAATTGTAAATATATATGCCCCAAATAAGAATCAAGAGAGATTTCTTATAAAAATATTGAAGTTAGTTCATAAATATAAAAAAGGAAACGTTATTATATGTGGAGACTTAAATTTAGCTATGGATCCAGTTCAGGATAGATCAAAATCTAAATATAAGAAAAATAATAATACTTCGAGTTATTTAAGATTAAGAATTAAAAAACTAATGATAGAGCTTGACCTCTTTGATATTTGGAGAACATTTAATCCAGAAAAGATAGAGTTTACATATCACTCAAAGAAATATAATGTATACTCTAGAATAGATTATTTCTTGGGGGATCCTTCAGTGGTATACGATACAAAAAAAATAACTATCTTATCTACTGCACTATCAGATCACTTTCCACTGATGTTGGAACTAAAAGGGGTTGAAACCTATGGTAAAATAAGAAATTGGAGAATAGAACCTCAGATTTTAAAAGATAAGATATATATAGAAGAAATAAGAACAGCTATTAGAGAATGTATGCACTTAAATATAGATTCAGTATCATCTCCTTCACTCATATGGTGCACATTAAAAGCATTTGTTAGAGGCATTCTAATAGAAAAAGAAGCGTGAATGAAGAGAGCTAGGGGAACAACCCTAAGAAATCTTTATATTCAGTTAGATATATTACAGAATAGCAATAAAAATCTTCCATCTATGTAAAAGATGGAAAAAATTAAAGATATCAATTTACAAATTAAAAAGATCTTTCAGTTAATTCAAGATAGAATGGTTTGGAAAGCACAACAAAACAATGACCTCATGGGAGGAAAAATGGGGAAATATTTGGCCAATAAAGTTAAGAATCAAAAAATTCTAAACCATATCCAAAGATAATCAGCTATATAACCATCCAGAAAAAATTGGCAACATATTTTTCCAATACTACTCAGAATTATACAATATTGAGAAGCAGAAAGATTTTCAGAAACCTAGTTTGAGTGAGATAAAAAACTTTTTGAAGGATATTAAATTCCCTAAGATATCAGAGGAAGAACTATTATATTTAAATGAACCAATAACGGAGAAAGAGATAATAAAGGTTATTAATGAAACAAAAAACAATAAGGCCCCTGGTATTGATGGCCTAGATAAACTATTCTATACAACGTTTAAAGACCAGCTGGCCCCTTTATTGGCCAGTATGTTTAATGAGATTAAGAACAGCAGCATTATTAGAGAGGAGTTAACTGAAGCAAAAATTATAAATATACTAAAAGAAGGAAAAGACCCAGAAGATAGGAAGAGCTATAGACCTATCTCTCTTATTAATTATGATTTAAAAATATATTCTAAGGTGTTAACTAATCGTTTGATCCCTTTAATTCCGCAGTTGATTAATTCAGAGCAGACAGGATTTGTTAAGTCCCGACAAGGAGGGGATAATATAAGAACATTGATAGATATTCTCTCTATAGGGAGGAGTGATGGGGGCCCCAGTTTGGCTCTGTCAATAGATGCAGAGAAAGCCTTCGACAGAGTCAGCTGGGACTTCCTTAAGATTGCCTTGGAATGTTATGGACTAGAGGAATTTGCTTCTAAAGCAATTATGGCTCTTTATATTAACCCTACAGCTAAGATTAGTGGGCCTAATTATGAAACATCTTTTTTTCCCATAAAAAATGGAACTAGGCAGGGCTGTCCCTTGTCTCCCATATTATTTTAACCTTTATGTGGAGCCTCTTCTATTGAAAATAAGGGAAGCAAAGGATATTGAGGGAGTAAAAGTCGGTCTTAAAGAGTATAAAATTGCTATATATGCAGATGATCTGTTATTTTGAAGAACCCTATCCAATCTTTGGTATCATCTTTAAAGAATTTGGAAGACTCTCTTATTATAAGGTCAACCATGAGAAATCAGATATTATATGGAGAGATCTCTCCTTTGAAGAAATTACAAGTTTAAAAAGCTCATTTAACTTTAAATGGAACTCTAATAAAAAAAGTCATCTGGGTATAGACCTATCATTCAAGGTTAATAAGATTTTGAAATCTAATCTAGAAAAGATATGGAAACAGATTCAGAAAATCCTCTTAGAGTGGAAAGATGTAAAATTTTCATGGTCAGCTAGAATCGCAATTAGTAAGATGATATTGATCCCTAAAATCACTTATATCCTTAGAACAATTCCGGAAGTTCCGCCAAAATATTGGATTGTTAAACTGCAAAGAAGTATAGATGCATTTATTTTGGGTGGTAAAAGAACTAGAATCCCTCTTTCAATTACCAAAAGTCCCATGCTTAAGGGTGGATTGACATCACCCTCTATAAGAGATTTATATAATGCTATTGCCCTCTCTCAAATTATGATATGGAGTACTCCTGCCATTAATCCAGGTTGGAAGTCTTTAGAATACGATTTATTAAAAATAGTTCAATGTTGACTTAATAGGTGGATGGAAATTGCAGGGAATATCCCTTATAGATGATCTCTACGCATCTGGTGTCCAACTATCCTGGTCTAACTTGAAACAAAAATATAAACTTAAGAACAACCAATGGTTGGCATTTAGATCCTTACAATCCTTGGTGAAAGCAAAAGGGATATGGTAAAAAGATTAGCTATTCGATTACTGACTTTGAAAGTATGCTATATCAGAAGGCGTTACTGCATAGAATTTCAAGATGTCATAAGATTCTAATGCCACAGGATAAAGTAAATCCAACGAAAGGTATGTTAGAGTGGCAGAAAGATCTACATATATTAATGGACGGAGATAAATGGGAGAAGGCTCTAAAAATCGTAAAAATCTCTTCCTGCTCTAGTAACTATATTGAATTATATTTCAAGCTGATCAATAGATGGTATTGGACACCAGATGCGATTAATAAATTTGCACAGAACAAAGGGAATACATGTTGGAAGGGCTGTGGTATAAACAGTGATTCACTCCATGCTTGGTGGAACTGTACAAAAATAAAGCCTTTTTGGAGAGCTTGGAGAGGGGAAGGGAAGAGGAAAGATATTTTGTTTTTTTTTGTTTTTTATTTTCCTTCTTCACCCGAGTCTCCCCAGAAGCACATGATTTCTGTGCTAAACTAGTAACTATATTGAGAGTAGTGCCGGTTCCTCTGTATGCTTGGTGGAGGTATCAAGTTAAGTGACCTTGCTATTAGGGAATTGCCTTCCCATCAGGAGTACAAGATATTACATAAAAATTGGTATTCGAAGAGATGGGAGGGAGGAGATTTAAACAGTGTATTTATACATATGCAATTGCTAAACTGTTGAATTACTGATACCTCTGGAATGTATGATTGTTTTGTTTTGTTATGTTTTTGATGTTTGTTAAAGAAAAACGAGAAAAAATAAAGTATTTAAAAAAAAAAAAATACTTTAAAATAATGATATGGCAAATACATTGTTCTAAAGTCAAGAACACATTGTATTCATTTTAACATAGTATCTTCACAACAATTGAAATATATTACATCAGGTAGTAAAAAAACTCATAATTATATGTGCACTTTATAAAATATATTATAATGAATGTTTAATGTTTAAAGAAACCTTAAAATATGTAACATTGATTTATCTTTGTGAAGCAACATTTAAATTAAAACCTCAAATATTGAGGGATATTTACTAAGCATCACAGTTGCTATGATGTGTACCACTGTTTTCAATATTCACTATTCTCTATGGGGGAAATTACCATCACAGGACGCCATAGCCATCTAATCCTTTAATAAATCTCCCCATCATCTTGATGTGTTTATTATGCTATTTGATAATAACTATATATATACATATTTTAAACCAATAGAGAATACATTTATGTAACTATGTACTCCATGAAGTATTTTCCTGAGGAAAACAAGTAGAAAAGAAACACACATACTCATCAAATGTGAATATTCTGACTGCTTTACACAAACATTAATATAAATATCACTATACTTTTATCTTCTCTGTTCTTTTTTTAATGATTGCAAGTGGGTGGATAAGAGAGTAAAAGTAGCAAAAAGCTGATTAATAAGGATTTTTTGAACAACACAGTTTTTAATATACTTGTTTCTGTGTTTGTATTTTAAATAGACAAAGCTAATAAGGCAACACTGTGGTAAATATTATTTTTCAAGGCAGCTGTTATTAGGAGATCTTCATATATTGGAGATAGCTGTCTATTTTTTTTTTACATGAAAAACTATACTGATATAATTCCTTATCTATGTAAAAAAGATATCTCTATTTAATAGTCCAAAACTCTCCATGTACTTGATAATATAGTAAAATGTTATCCTTATAGTATATCTCTTTCTGAACTATACCGAATAATTACCTAACCATACATCCTCAAGGAAGCATGTTGTAAAATGTACAAATGATGATGACAAAGCAGTAGGGACAAAGTAATAGGTGGAATACTGTCTACAGAGGAAGACAGTAAATAGAGTCATTAAAATGCTTTGTTGTATTTATCATGCAAGAAAATAAATATCAAAGTACGCAAATGTCCAGCACTTCAGCTGTAAGGCTCATGCTAGATGGTTAGTGAGCAGAGGTTAGAGAAGGCATCAACACTGAGAGCCGTAGAGAAATTACCTCCCATAGAGAGATATCTGATATGCCACATCTTATTAGTGGCTAAATATCTTATTGTAAAATATTGGAAGCAATCTATGATCCCAACAATTAGTGAATTGTGTAACCTTATTTCCATAAATAGAGAGTTAATGAATAATAGGAATTCCATTTCATCGGAGCGTTATGTACGCCATTTTTGCTGGCTGAAATGGGACAGCTACATGGAGTCTCTATAACTACTGTAAAACTTATTCCTATTATTGTAAGGAGACCTTAATTTGTATATCTCATTATCACCGTGTATAGTCCAATATTAGTAAAAAAAAAAAAAAAAAAGTTTGGCCTGGGAGTTTTTGCTAGTGAGTTTTTAATGGCTCGATTGGATCCAAGAGTCGGTAGAGTTTTTTTTTTTTTTCTCTTTAATCCTATTTATGATGTGGTAAATAAGTACCTCCCATTAGGTTATCGAATGTATCGATAATTGCTCCCACACTGTTGATGGTTTAGGAATACAGTATGTCGGTGGGGGGCACTTTATGATAGCACTGTTATTTCGTCTAGAGCATTTTGTTTTTCTTGAGTAAAATTGAAATTGCATTGGTATGCAGTTTAATGACTGAGTGTGCTGGGAACAATTTCCATTTTCAGTGAGTTAATGTTTTACTTCATGAAAACAATAAACACATAGTTTTGAGCAGTATCCTCTATTTGGTAACATAGTAAAAATAAATGCTCCTATAGCTATGTACTCCCAATCTAAATCAGGTTTTGTTCAGTAGTTCATCAAATCTGTATTAGGCATCCTATTTGAAGGTCTCAGCTCATTTAATTTTGAAATAAGAACAAATTGATCAAACAAACAAAATTTTATCCACTAAATTATTTTCTGTTCTTATCAAGCAATAAGAATCGAAGACACTGTAACAATAGACTATTATCTATATATTTTCTCGTGGGACAAGTAACAGTTGAACTGCCATATTCCCTTACAAAAAAAGCTTAAAATAAATATCTAAAATATATCTATGTTGTCATCATAGTTTATTGGAATCATATTTACATTGTATACCATGCTTTTCATCATACAATACAGTGCAATCCAGTTTATCATAGTGAGGTGGTTACAGTTTGAATAAGCCCTCTGTTTAGAAGGTTGTGCAGACTCGGTTCTTGGAGGACTACAACTGTCGGGAATCAGTAATAATACAGAAATAAAGGGAATGAAGTAACAGATGCTTGGTTGTGCATTTAAGTATTCAATGCTTAGGACAAATAACATTGTATAACTGATACGTTGGAAGGTGGAATAGTCGTATTGAGGAAGATGTAACTGCAGGAGTGGCACAAATGAAACAAAGGGAGTAGGGCAGATAAAGTCTTGAACAGGAGTGTAAAGGAGTGCTTTAGGAGAAAAATTATTGTATGCTTGAGTAAGAAAAAATTATGGGTCCAGAGTCCAAGCATGACGTGGGGCAGAAGGGTGGTAAATTAGGAGGGTGTTACAATAATCACATATTATATTGTCTAACTGCGATTCGTCGTCACGCTTGAGACGAATCACAGTTTGACAATGATAAACTGCGCATTGCGCAGCAGTAGCCGCGCATGTGCAGAGCGCGGCGCGAGCCGCGCATGCGCAGTGCGCGGCGCAAGTCGCGCATGCGCGCAGCGGGACGCAAGCCGCGCGTGCGCGCAGCGCGGCGCGAGTCGCGCATGCGCAGAGCGCGAGGCAAGGCGCGCGTGGGCAGAGCGCGGCGCAAGCCACGCATGCGGGCAGCGGGGCCCGAGCCGCGCATGCGCGGAGCGCGGCGCACGCCGCGCATGAGCGCAGCGCGGCCCGAGCCGCAAGCAGATGGGAGAGTGGGGAAGAGGGGAGGGAGAGGCACAGAGGGAGAGTGGGGAAGAGGCACAGAGGGAGAGTGGGGAAGAGGGAGAGTGGGGAAGAGGGGTGGCACAGAGGGAGAGTAGGGAAGAGGCACAGAGGGAGAGTGGGGAAAAGACACAGAGGGAGGGGGGAGAGACTCAGAGGGATAGGGGGGAAAGAGACACAGGGGAGGTAGAGGAGGGGGAAAAGACACACGGGAGGGAGATCAGGGGGAAGATACACATGGGAGGGAAATGGGGGGGGAAGAGGGGAACAGACACAGGGGGAAGGGGGAAAGAGACACAGGCCAGGGGGGAACAGGCACAAAGGGAGAGGGGGGAAGAGGCACAGAGGGAGAGGGGGAAGAGACACAGGGGGGAGAGATACAGAGGGTGAGGGAGGAAGAGACACAGAGGGAAAGGGGGGAAGAGGTACAGAGAGAGGGGGGATAGAGGCACAGAGGGGGGGGAACAGAGGAAGGGGTGAAGAGACACAGTGGCGAGACACACAGAAAGAGGCGGGGGAAGAGGCACAGAGGGAGAGGGGTGGAAGACACAGAGTGTGGAGAGACACAGAGGGTGAGGGGGAAGAGACAGGGAGGAAGAGGCACAGAAAGAGTAGGGGGAAGAGACACAGGGGAGTGAGAGGAGGGGGAAGAGACACAGGGGAGAGAGTGCAGGGGGGAAGATACACAAGGGAGGGAACAGACACAGAGGAGGGTTGGGGGAGACACAGGGGGGGGGGAAGAGATGCATGGGAGAGAGAAGGGGGAAAGAGACACAGGGGAGGGGTTTAGAGACACGGGAGCGAGAGGGAGGTAAAAACACAGGGGGGCAGGAGATACAAGGGAGGTAGACGAGGCGGAAGGAGAGACAAGGGAGGGAGAGGAGGGGGGAAATAAGACACGAGGGAGGAAGTAGACAGAGGGAGAGACTCGCAATGAGCTCCAAAGGGGCTCATTGCAAGGCCTGTGATGAGCGCCAAAGGCGCTCATCACAAGGCCAGTAAAGTAGAGGGGGAGAGGCTTACATTGTGTGGCAAACAGCATTGACAGGCTTCAGTTTTTATTGCCGTCATTTTTGACGGGCAAGTCGCTAGTATTTATATAATATATGCAGAAGATAATGGGTGAACACATTTAGCATTTCCAGAGAATTCAATATTGTTATTTCTTTTTACTTTGATTTACATATATGCATATTTATGTTTTGTATCTGTAACATATAATTTAAACAGCTAACTAGGAGCCAATTCACTTAATCATTTCCTCTTAGAGTCATTGCAATACTGAGCAACACAATATAGCAATTATACTGACATAACACAAGTAAACATTTACCTCAATTATTATTATATTCACTAACTAATACACTCTGGGCTGTAATCACTAAGATGTGCAACTGGGGCTTTGCTGCCACAAATCATTCATTCAATTGCAATTTGGCCAATTGAATAAGGCTCTAAATAAGCACATATCATATTTTTTAAAGAAGTTTTTAGTCAGTGAAAACCTTGCTTTTGAATAGATTATAACTAAAAACGTATTTAAAAAAATATGTTATGTGCTTATTTAGAGCCCTATTCAATTGGCCAAATTGCAATTGAATGAGGGCCTATGTATCTAGAAAAGATTTTGTATTATAATCAGGTATCGGTGTAGCAAATTCAGTGAGGTGAATTCAGCAAGCTCTCTATCAATTTACTAGTATTTCCTAATGCTAATAAAACCCGTAGCTACAAGCTAATAAGTATACATATAAAAGGTATACATATAAAAAATCAGGCTAATTATGTATGAAATGCAGAAACACACACATATTGTCCTGCATTCAATTGCAAGCCCATAAATACCTTCATACAGGCCGCATGTCTGCAGGTTAGAAATTGGTTACAATTCCAGCTGTATTCAATTAACTGAAGACCACAATTACAGGGCTAAAGTCTAAAACCATAAACCATGAACCCGTATGTAGCATTTCAGGGCATGATCATGATCAATTAAGCAAGCCAGTAAGTTAAAATTTAGACAGAGCCAATAGTAAATGTCATCATGACGTCAGTAAAACATGGAGTTTCAACTACAATCAATTAGTGTTTAGAAGTCTGATATGTGATCGTACTCGCAATCCAGCAATGTAGAAATCAATAAAAATTTATAAATAAACTGGTTGAGTCCATGTGGGTGGCCTGATATATATTAATTCCTTGATTCCTGGGATATATATATATAACAATATAACTTGAAAAAAAAAAATTATTGCAGATTTGCGAGCTTGAGACTATTGTGCAATTAATTATAATGTCTTTCATTGCTTTCCCCATATTTTAAAGTACAGTAGTGTGTTTATATTTGCTTTTACAGTGTTATGAATAGACATTTAACCCACTTGCGAGTCCTATCTAGTACTTGTAGGAATTTTTCATGCATTTGCCATTTACAGGTTTTAAGGAAATTGTGGACTTGTCGAATTGTTGCAATTGAATATGGATTAGCATAAGTAACATTTGCGGGCTTGAAACATCAAAGGAGTATATAGAACGGAATTACGTTTTTGACAACCACAGTGATTTTGAGCCTGTAACTCGCAATTCGATTGCAAGCAGCTAGAAGAGGCCAATTGAATATCAGTAACTTTTATGGACTATATTATGGACTCCAGTCATTACATTTGTCATTAAATAGTGGTTGCCATTAAATAGTGAATAACACAAGGATGTGCTATGCATCTGGTTTGTGTGAAAGTATGCCTGCTAAATTTCCTAAAGCACAGTAAATTAGCTTCAAGAAAAGAAAGTAAGAGTTAAAATTAGCTTCTCCACAGGTTTCTTAAGAAAACAGACCTGCTTTGTACTTGGTTGCCTTTCAGTACTAGCTAATTATCTCAAAATTACATATAAATATATATTTTTTGCAAAATACAGTCATTAAAATGCTTTGTTGTATTTATCACATAAGAAAATAAATATCATAAAGTAAGCAAATGTCCAGCACTTCAGCTGTAAGGCTCATGCTACATGGTTAGTGAGCAGAGGTTAGAGAAAGCATCAACCATCTGGGACAACTTGTTCTCAAACAAAGTCAGCAGAACATCTTTCTTGGCTGCTTGTTGACAAACTTGATCTATTCTCAGTGTTAATTATGTCAGCTGCATGTCACATTTAGTAGCTTGCTGAAAAACCTTATCCAGGTTTTAGGGCAGTTGATTCAGGCATCTCTGAAGCGCATGATCAGTTTCCAGCAGGCAAATCACAGGAACTCCTTAAATCTGGTAAACTGTAGTTAGTTGGTGACTCAAGGGCCCGAGCTGAGATCCTTGATCTGACAGTGCCATTGAGACTTTATCCAAATCCATTTATGACCTGTTGTGGGGTGAACAGGGTCACTAGGTGGATTTTCAGGGGCAGAACCTCACAGTTAAGACAACAGGAGACATGAAAAATCGAACTTTCGATGCAGACTAGATGGAGCAGGAATTGTTAAATACAATGCTTGAGTTGGTGACACCACTGGCAGAGAAACTGAACTGGCATAGACACTGATTAAAGAGGTGCAAACTGAGAATGCAACAAGAATCCATGCTCAGGCAAGAACAAGCAGCTTCACCAGAGACAATACAGGGAAAAAAAAGGTATCTAGTGAACAGAGCCACAGAAGGCCTAAAGAGTCAGATAAGATATGTCGAGACCATCCACACCACAGGCACTATGTACAACATAAGGGTGCTGTGCAATGCACTTAGAATAGAAAGTATGTTTGTCATGCTAGGCCCAGGATGCTCAGGACCAGATACAGAGTTCCTCTGTGGCCTACCAAGTGGATGACCAAATGAGGTGACACCCCCCCCCACACACACTCTAGGGGCTGAATTATGGGAATACTTAGATGGTTGCAGCTGATGGATACATATGAAGTGAGTGACTTCACTCCTCAAATGCCATCTTTATGTCCAATAATGCCTGCTCCCATAGTTCCTCTCTGTTGATGCAAACTTCCTAGAGAAAAAGGCACAGGGGAGGAAAGAGCAATTATTGATTGATGCTGGGATAGCACTGCACACACTCCATACTCTGAGGCATCAAATTCCACTATAAATGGCAGAGAAAGGTCTGGAAGCTTGAGCACTGGAGCTGATGTAAAGACTGATGTAAATGCCTCTTTTAATCTTACAAAAGCATTTTATACTTATGTGTTCCTTTTTTGGTCAAAGCAGTTATCAGTGTTAAAATAGTGGAAAACCCTTTCCTAAATTTCCTGTAGAGGTTTGCAAAATCTATGAACCTCTGGGTTCCCTTTAAAAAAAATGGTCACTGACCATAGTTTAAATGCTTTCACCTTGGCTAGAGCCAGGAGTAAAGTACATTTGAAAACAAGAAATGGCAAAGAGGTGTTTTGGTGTATAGTTGATTCTTCTTGAGACGTTGTAGGACTTGTTTGACATGGCTGCAGTGGGCAGTTAAGTCTGGAGAGAAAATCAGAATGTCATCCAAATAAACAACTATAAACTGGAAGTCACAAAATGATGTAATTTACTTTATGCTGGGATGCAGCTGGATCATTACAGAGGATAAAAGGCATGCCAGATATTCCTAGTGCCCATCTCGAGTGTTGAAGGCTATCTTTCATTTATCTTCTTAACATATTTCAATCACGTAATACGCTCCCTGAAGATTACATTTAGTAAAGATCTTCATACCTTTTAGGTGATCCATGTGTTTAAATAGTAAGGGCAATGGATAGTAATCAGCCACTGTAACTTTGTTTCTGCTTCTGTAATCAATGCAGGGTCGAAGAATTCCATCTTGTTTAGCCAAAAAAAAAAGAATAACCTGAAATGGCTTTTGTATCTGTGCCAGACAATGTATAGATTGACTTTATAAAACAAATCTGTATAGGTTTGATATGCAGAAGGAATATCTGGTCACCTAGCAGCATTTATGAAACTAGGCTATAAAACGGAATTGGACTTGGACTGAATTGGACTCTTTTTCTTAGCTTGTGTTGGACCAGCAGACTTGAGTGACACTTTGTTTTAGTGAAAAACCTCTAGAGGATTTTGGCATTGGCCCAGTATATGAGATCATGGCATTGCAGCCAAGGCATACCAAGAACTAGATCAAACTAAGGAATACCAAAAACTGTGATGGATAAGTCAAGCAGATCCAAGTTGATGACCTCAGTATGCAGCAGACCAACTATCATAGAGGGCTCACATATCTTATTGGGAATCAGAAGAGTGCCCATCTATGGCATCGATAAGAAGTTGCTGTTTTTTTACTGGCATCGTACAGAGTTCAACAATGTTTTTGTTGAAACAGTTTTCTACAGAGCCAGAGTAAACAATACCTTGGACTTCAATCACTTGATCATTACACTTTAATTTGACTGGAATAAGACATTTTTTTGGCATGGCAAGGAGCAGATTGCAAGTAATCTCATGGATGCTCCTTATCAGATCCCAGAGTTTTGGGATCTGATAAGGATCTGCTGAAGTGGGTCTAGAGGGCATAAACAGAGGACATATTGATGAACATTTTCCACACAGAAATCTAAATGATGACCTTTCTAAGAAGCATGAGCCAGTGAGTTTCATATTGAGCAGTTTAATACCAGACCATATAAGAGGAAACATAGCACATAGTTACCTAGTAATTGAGGTTGGAAAAAGACTTTTAGTCCATCAAGTTCAACCTTTTTTAGATCCCCTCTAATTCCTGCAATATGAGGATTAATTCCTAATTGTTTCAGAGAAAGACAAATAAAAAACATTGGCAATTGTCTCAAAAAGGGAGATACTGGCAATCAAATTACTCATTGGATCATTACTACTCCTCTAGTTATCTAGGATAACCTTGAATGACCTTTTTATTAAAAAAAATATATCCAAGCACTGTTTAAGTTATTCATCAAATCTGTGGTCACAACCTCCTTTGGTAGAGATTTCCACAGTTTAACTGCCCTTATTGTCAAGAACCCTTTTCTTTATTTAAGGTGGACTTTTTTTTTCTTATAACCTCAAGGTATGTTCTCTTGTCAGTTGAAAACCTTGTGGCAGAATAAGGTTATCATATACCTACTACAATAAGTTACATTTTTACTGCCCTTGCACTTCTCAGTATTTGTCCAGCTGTAAAATGTAGTTTTTATGAAATGGTGCCCAAAATTGTACTCTATATTCCAAATGAGGGCTTAAAAGGGATTTATATACAGTGCCTTGGCATTTTTCGTGTTTTGTTGCCTCACAACCTGGAATTAACATGGATTGTTTGAAGATTTGCATAATTTAATTTACAGAACATGCCCACAACTTTGAAGATGTTTTTCTTTTTTTATTGTAAAGCAAACAACAAATAGGACAAAATAACGGTAACAGTCAATGTGCATAACTATTCAGCCCCCTAAAGTCAATACTTTGTAGAGCCACCTTTTGCGGCAATCACAGCTCCAAGCTTTGGATAAGTCTCTATGAGCTTGCCACATCTTACCACTGGGATTTTTGCCAATTCCTCAGTGCAAAACTGCTCCAGCTCCTCAAGTTGCATGGTTTGCGCTTTTGAACAGCAATCTTTAAGTCTGACCACAAATTTTCTATTGGATTGAGGTCTGGGCTTTGACTAGGCCATTCTAACACATTTACATGGTTCCCCTTAAACCACGCAAGTGTTGCTTTAGCAGGGTGTTTGGGGTCATTGTCCTGCTGGAAGATGAACCTCGGTCCTAGCCTCAAATCACGCACAGAGTGGTACAGGTCCCTTACTTGTTTGGAGAGTTCCTTGGTCTTCATGGCAGTGTTTGGTTAGTGGTGCCTCTTGCTTAGGTGTTGCAGCCTCTGGGGCCTTTCAAAAAAGGTGTGTATATGTAATGACAGATCATGTGACACTTAGACTGCACACAGGTGGGCATCATTCCACTAATTATATGGCTTCTGAAGGTAATTGGTTGCACCAGAGCTTTTTATGGGTTTCATAACAAAGGGGGTGAATACATACGCACATGCCAATTTTCTGTTTTCTATTTCTAAAAAATAGTTTTATGTATAATATTTTTCTCCTTTCACTTCACCAACTTAGACTATTGTGTTCTGATCCATCACATAAAATTCAGATTAACAAAGCATTGAACCTAAGGCTGTAATGTAACAAAATATGTAAAAAGTCAAGGGGGTGAATACTTTTGCAAGGCGCTGTAATGGCAGAATTATATTTGCCTCTCTTGCTTCTATACCCTTCTTAATACATGATAATATTTGCAAAATAACTTGTTTTTGCAGATGCTGCTTGTCATTTAGCAGTGTTACATATGTGGTTGTCCAGTAGCACTCCTAAATACCTTTCTAACTATGGTAAACCTAGATTTGTTCATTTATAGTATAAATTGAATGCCCATTTGTCCCTCCCAAATGCATAACCTTACATTTATTTGTGTTAAATCTCATCTGCCATTTAGATGCTCAGTCTTCTAAGTGATGTAAGTTCCTTTGGAGGGAAAGTACATTATTTGCTGATTTAGGGCCATATTAAATTCCAGCCTCGTAAGTCGAATGTGTAGCACGTAAGGTCTGCGTGCTTCAAATTTGCCCTACTTTAATTTGCTATTAAATTAGAAAGTGCAGCGAGCTACAAGCTCGTAAACCAGTTTGCGGCCGTCACGGGTTACGTGATTGATCGCAAACAATTAAGCAATCTCATAGTTACAGGTTCAGATGGAGCCAATGGAAAAAGAGATCGTAAGCGTTACGTCACTAAAAAATTACAGTTAGCGATCTGTCCCACAGGCCAGATATAATGCAATATTAATAAACCAGTAAATATGATATTCTATTACATGTAAGTTACAGTTTAGGTTGTAAAACATTGATTGCCGGGATCGATATAACACAAAAAATAATCATGAAATAAGGTATTTTTCAAGGCCGATTTGCGCCTTGAGAATGTTGTGCTATTAATTCTAAGACCTAACATCACTTTCCCTTATAATAAATGTACAGTAGAGTGATTTTATTTACATTACAAGTGCTACGTATTGGACTTTACCCCGCTTGCAGGTGCTCTTGAGCACACGTTGGCCTTTGGGCTCCATTTGCGTGTTGCGTGCTTGCTCGCGAGTGACCACGTTGCAATTAAATAGCTGAATTAAACAATTAGTGGTTACAGGCTCAACATGGCTCTCCACGTAGCCTATTCTCCGGCGTCCTGCGTGTTACCATCCAAAGTCCGCTACGAGCAACGTAACAAGGCATCTTAGCATGCAAATAGCCCTAAGATGACAGTTATGAGCTACGTTTTAACACATAGCTCCAATTTAATAGGGCTATTAACTATATTGCACAACTTAATGTCATCAGCAAAAATGGAGACAGTACTTTATAGGCATAATTCTAAATCAATAATAAAAATGTTTTAAATTAGAGGACCTAATACTGAGCCCCAAGGAGTCCTGCTTAATCCAATCTGAGAGTGCTCTATTTATGACAACCCTTTGCTTCCTGTCTATTAGTGCGTTTTCAATCCATGAGCATATATTTATGTCATATCCATCTGTCTTTCTCCAGTCATCTAGTACCAAGCCTAGGGAGAGTAAGTGTTGAAAAATTAGATATGAAAATTTGGCGATTTCATAAGTTAGTTCACTCTGTACACTATGTACATCAAGACCTGGTGCTTTATAAACATGTATTTTTTAAGCCTCTTCTGGATTCTTTCCTGTGTTCACTAATTATTTGGTGAAGGGAGTGTAGCCCAATTTTGTTGCAGTGTTCTAACCACACGTCCCTCCCTTGTGTATACAAAAGAAAATAATTTATTTAGCTCATCTGCCTTTTCCTGGTCACTACTTCACATTTTCATATGTTCCTATGGCTTCTTTCCTAACCTTCTTTCCATTGATATATTTAAAAAAACTGTTAGGGTTAGTCTTACTCTACTTTGAAATGGGTACTAAAGAGGACCCGCAAGTCCTATCCGTAGCACTGTAAATGCAAATATACACACACTACTGTACTCATAATTACCGTATATACTTGAGTATAAGCTGAGTTTTTCAGCCCTTTTTTTAAGGTTAAAAAGCGACCCCTCGGCTTATACTCGAGTCACTCTCCCCCCGTGTCTCTCTATCCCCCGCCCACGTGTCTCTCTAACCCCTCCCGTGTTTCTCTACTCCCGTGTCTCTCTACCCCCTGTGTCTCTCTAACCCCCCGTGTCTCTTTCCCTCCCCCCCCTCATCCTCAACCCCCTCCTCATTCTAAACCCCCCTCCTCATTCTAATACCCCCTCCTCATTCTAAACCCCCCTAAATACCTCCCCCTCTCCCCTCACTTACCTGCTTCTGCTCGGCCTCCTTTGAGGAGGGGGTTGAGGATGAGGATGGGGGGTTGAGGAGGGAGGTGTAGGAGGTGGGGTTGAGGTTGAGGAGGGGGTTGAGGATGAGGATGGGGGGGTTGAGGAGGGAGGATGAGAATGGGGGGCTTGAGGAGGGAGGTTGAGGATGGGGGGTTGAGGAGGGAGTTTGAGGAAGGGGTTGAGGAGGGAGGTTGAGGGAGGTTGAGGAGGGAGGATGAGGAGGGGGTTGAGGATGAGGAGGGAGGTTGAGGATGAGGAGGGAGGATGAGGAGGAGGGGTTGAGGATGAGGAGGGGGGTTGAGGATGAGGAGGGGGGTTGAGGATGGGGGGTTGAGGATGAGGAGGGAGGTTGAGGATGAGGAGGGAGGTTGAGGATGAGGAGGGGGGTTGAGGAGGGGATTGAGGATGAGGAGGGGGGTTGAGGTTGAGGAGGGGGTTGAGGAGGGGGGGTTGAGGATGGGAGGGTTGAGGATGAGGGGGTTGAGGAGGGAGGATGAGGAGGGAGGATGAGGAGGGAGGTTGAGGATGAGGAGTGGGGTTGAGGAGGGAGGTTGAGAATGAGGAGGGGGGTTGAGGAGGATGATAAGGGAGGGGTGAAGAGACACAGGGAAGGGAGAGGGGCAAGAGACACAGGGAAGGGAGAGGGGAGAAGAGACACGGAAGGGAGAGGGGGACACAGAGGGCACAAGAGGGACACAGGGGGCAGCACATTTCCCACCCTCGGCTTATACTCGACTCATTTTACCCAGTATTTTGTGGTAAAATAGGTGCCTCGGCTTATACTCAGGTTGCCTTATACTCAGCACAACATTCTCAAACTCCCAAATCCGCAATATTAAATAGTTTTTTTATGTTTAATTTCCGTATTATATCGATCCCGGCAATCAATGTGTTTATACATATAATGGGACTCGCATGGACTAGAATATCATATTTACGGATTTATCAATATTGCATTATATCTGGAATGTGGGTCCGATCGAAACTCATAATTGAAGCTTTAAAATCTAACCTCCATTTTTCAGTGACGTAATGATGATGATCTCTGTTGCCATTGGCTCCATCTAAACCCGTAACTACGGGTTTAACTAATTGATCATGTTCACGGCCGCACATCCAACGTGCAGGAAAATGGTTTACGTGTTTGCGTCTCAAGCCCGTAACTTGTGACATAGTCTAATTTAATAGCTCTGTATTGCAGCCAAATTTCAAGCTCCGCAGCCTTTGCGGGTGAGCTGATGCTGCCACAGGTTTCAAATTTAATAGGGCTGTAAGTGTACTGCTTCCCTCCCATCTTATTCATCCAGTTTATTTATGGGTAGTTAAAATCTCCCATTATTAGAACTTAACCATGCATAGCTGCATTTCCAATTTGTAGAAATATTTTCAATTCCTCACATTCAATTATATTTAGGGATTTATAACATATTTCTATCAATATTTCCGCCATACATATATTCTCTAAATATAGACTTTAAAATAAGCCAAATGGAGACAAATCCCTTCTCCTCTTCTACCATTGCCCAAATCTGTACAATAAGGTATAACAATCCCAAATCGCAAACCAGCCATAAGAATCACCCCACCATGTTTGAGTATTGTCTATCATATCCCATTTCCAAATGAATTTTAATAATTCTAGCTGACCCATTATATTGTGATACTTACAAATGTTACCATTTTTTTATGATTTAGCTGAAAATTGAAAAGCAAAAGTATTTAGTTTCTTCTATTTTGCTGGAATGTACAGATTTGCAAATTCTTATTACTTATTTTCCTTGTACTTAATAAGATGTTTTCAAGCTTCTTTTTGGCAAACTGACATCCACATTCATCTGTTTTCTAAATCCTATATTACACTGAAGCAACACTGTTTTTCAAGTACACTTATACAAATACTAAAAACTATTATCTATACAGAAATCCCATGGGGTAACACAGCAAACAGCAGAAAAAAGTAATGTACACTTTCCTTTGGATACCCTAGTAGCTGTTGCTAGTGGGAGAATTTAATAAGCACTTCCTTACCTGATGAGGTTAGAAGAGCTGATACAACTTCAGTAGGGATGTTTTTATCCATAATATATATATATATATATATATATATATATATATATATATATATACAGTATCTCACAAAAGTGAATACACCTCTCACATTTTTGTATATATTTTATTATATCTTTTCATGTGACAATACTGAAGAAATGACACTCTGCTACAATGTAAAGTAGTAAGTGTACAGCCTGTATACCAGTTTAAATTTGCTCTCCCCTCAAAATAACTCAACATATAGCCATTAATGTCTAAACCATTGACAACAAAAGTACTGCCTTAACCCTCATGGGCATGAAGTTCCCCAGAGATTCACAGGTTGCCACTGGAGTCCTCTTCCACTCCTCCATGATGATGTCATGGAGCTGGTGGATGTTAGAGATATTGCACTACCCCAACTTCCGTTTGAGGTTGCCCCATAGATGCTCAATAGTGTAGGCCTGGAGACATGCTTGGCCACTCCATCACATTAACCTTCAGCTTCTTTAGCAACGCAGTCGTTGTCTTGGAGTTGTTTTGGGGTCATTATCATGTTGGAATACTACTCTATGACCCAGACTCCAAAGGGAGGGATCATGCTCTGTTTCAGTATGTCACAGTACATGTTGGAATTCATGGTTCCCTCAATGAACTGTAGCTCCCCTGTGCCGACAGCACTCATACAGGCCCAGACCATGACACTTCCACCACCATGCTTGACTATAGACAAGACACACTTGTCTTTGTACTCTTCACCTGGTTGCCGACACACAAGCTTGACACCATCTGAACCAAAAAAGTTTATCTTGATCACAGGACATGGTTCCAGTAATCCATCCATGTCCTTAGTCTGCTTGTCTTCAGCAAACTGTTTGTGGGCTTTCTTGTGCATCTTTTGTGGGACGACAGCCATGCAGACCAATTTGATGCAGTGTGTGGCGTATGGGCAGAGCACTGATAGGCTGACACCCCACCCCTTCAACCTCTGCAGCAAGGCTGCCAGCACTCATACGTCTATTTCCCAAAGATAACCTCTGTATATGATGCTGAGACTGGGCCGCAGGTCAGTATTTTAACATGATAAAGACCCCAAACACACCTCCAAGATGACCACTGCCTTGCTAAAGAAGCTGAAGGTAAAGGTGATGGACTGGCCAAGCATGTCTCCAGACCTAAACCCTATTGACCATCTGTTGAGCATCCTCAAATGGAAGGTTGGGGAGTGCAAGGTCTCTAACATCCACCAGCTCTGTGATGTCATCATGTAGGAGTGGAAGAGAAGAGGACTCCAGTGGCAACCTGTGAAGCTCTGGTGAACTCCATGAGGGTTAAGGCAGTGCTGGAAAATAATGGTGGTCACACAACATATTGACTCTTTGGGCCAAATTTGGACATTTCCACTTAGGGGTGTACTCACTTTTGTTGCCAACAGTTTAGACATTAATGGCTGTGTGTTGAGTTATTTTGAGTGGACAGCAAATGTACACTGTTATAACAGGCTGTACACTTACTACTTTACATTGTAGCAGAGTATTATTTCTTCAGTGTTGTCACATGAAAAGATATAATAAAATATTTACAAATGTGAGGGGTATACTCACTTTTGTGAGATACTGTATATATATATATTTTTTTTTATTTATTTTTACTGGTGTGTTTATTTATGTGTATGTTTGTTAGGTGTTTTTTGATTAGAACCCAACTCTTAGCAATGTTAAACATATTTAAGAAACCACATTTACCACTACACCAACATACTATCAGCCTTATTGAATTGCGATTTGGCCAATTGAATGGGGCTCTATATAAGCACATAGCATTTTTTTTTTTACAGAAGTTTTTAGTTAGTAAATACCTTGCTTTTGGAGAGAAGTTAACTAGCTAAAAACTTTTGTAAAAAAAATATGCTATGTGCTTATATAGAGCCTTTTGCAATTGGTCAAATCACAATTTAATAAGGCTGATAGCCTACAAAGCGTGTATACAAGTTAATATATCTACAATAGAATGTATAAAGTTATAGAGGGGGGTTTAATAATGGGTGCATATCTGCTCTCGACAGCCCAAGATAAAGGATCCAGCTTCTCAGCTCATTGTTAGATTTATTAAAGCCTATTCTTCCATGTAATAGCTAGCTCATTGTGGCTCATTGTCAGTTATAGTGAATGTGATGTGTTATGGGCATATTATGGTAGCATAACCTCCATCTACTTTGAAAACCTAACTACTCTGAATGCATTAAACCTAGCAGTGCTTTTTACTACCCATACACTGCTAGATGTTATAAGTAGCAATATATGTTGTATATTAATTGGTGAATATTACATATATTATTTTATTTAAATATAAAATATACTGTGATACAAGCTTTGAATCCCACAATGCTGAATATCAGTATTGCAGGTAATCACACATTTTAGACCCCTATGTTGTCTCTAAGTATAACCATGGGGGTTATTGACCCCATGTCACCTTATTATAACCTTTACCATGGGTCTCTAAGGACCCCTATTCTAATCTGATCTATACCTATGGTGTTCTTATGGCCCACATGATACGTAATCGTAAACCTTTTAGTAAGACTTAAGAGTGATTTTAACCTTTTGCGATTGGCTCTTTCAATAGCCAATCACAGAAGAGATTGTAGGCTTAACAATCTCTCCTGTTATAGGTTCTTTCAATAGATAGTTACAGGCGGCTCGCATCACTATTATGCTTTACACTGATTGGCTGTAATTTCAGCCACTCAGAATAGGTGAAAAGAGAGGCCTCTGACTGGCTAAAAGCTAACCATTAGGAATGCACACATGTTTGAAATCTTAACCAAGCAAAAAAAAGGGCAGAAGTATCTATCTTCAAATACTGGATTCTCATTGGCTGAAATCTATTGAACACATATTTCAGCCAATCAGAAGCTGTACAAATTGTCATGATTTAATTGTATAAGGACTCATATTGCCAGTAATTATGAATATGGCCAAGGGAGCATGACATTGTTGCATTGAGATTATGTGTTATTGTGTGTGGTTATATGTTGCCTGTACATGGTTATAATGTATACTAGTTATTAAATATTATAAGAGGAAAAATGTGTTATAGAATATGTGTGGAATTGGTAAGAATGCTCTGCATGGAAATTATCTGCAGGACATTGCATCTGTACAGATAAAGGCCTTCAGTCAAGACAGCTGCCTGCACTTCAAGTAGTCCTAAGCAAACACGAGCTTTACTTTAAGGTTTTCTGCTCTAGCTAGCCATGGACACCAGGCCTATTGTTTTAGATCTCAATTGCTATAGCAACCAAGGCTACAGGGCAGATGTGTGACATCAGACCCATACACAAATGTACACACGGGTGTGGTATTCGAGAGTATAAATATGTTGTTTTGCTCATTTAATAGAGGTTCAGTTATAGTTTCCACATATCCACAGTGAGAGACTATTTCTGTGTTTTGTATCCTGACTTGGGGAGTGGTTTTGCCATGGGCCACTAGTAACCTGTATCCAGTATTCTCTGCCTGTACCTTTGGACATTGTCCTCTTCAGAAGCCATCTTTTGTGCCACAGGGAACAAGAACGACACAATTCTGCTGGGGTAGGGTTGAACTATAATCATATTAAGCCCACTTGAAGAAGCAGATTGTGACACAAATAGTATGTAAAGCAAGCTCAGTTTCAGAAAGCAGTTAGTCGTTGTTAGCATTTCTCAACCCCTCAAGAACACGTTTGTTAGTAATTCACTGATCTAGATTATAAGTCTGAGAGTTTTCATTCTTGTAAGGTTTTTTAGGGAAAGCACTATATAATTTGACAAGAACTACACAATTCTGCTGGGGTAGGTTTGAATTAAGTTCATATCAAGCCCTTTTGAAGAAGCAGATCGTGACATTGGTGGCAGCGGTGAGATCTCTGTATAAAGTACAGAAAGATGGCAACTGATGAAGAGATGTCTGCAGCAGAGGAGGAGGAAGTGTCCAGATTGTACCAAAGATGGATAGAGATAATGCCTGCAGGTTCAACCAAGGATAAGCAGAGGGAACTCCAGATATAGATCAAGGTACAGGATAAGTGGAGAAGGGTAAGCAATGGCCCTGTCTCAGCTCCTGTGAAGGGGGAATGCTTATCCCCAGTAGAGACAGAGAATGTTCTGGTGACTGGAAAGGACTGAGGAGGAATAGGCCTTCCAAAATAAATGGATGTCATTCCTCGGACTATGGCCAGGTCACAAGCTAATGGAATGGCTGGAAGAATAAGTATGGGAGAAGGTTGCCCTGGAAGATCAATATGCTTATTGGGTGGGACCTGCTGGGATACCTCATTGGGGGCCCTGTTTTTCATATGGGCTGGAAGAGGCACTTTGGGACATTGTACATGGGGATCCAGATTGTGGCTTGAGACAGAGAAAAGACAACTGTGTCTGTTTTACAAGCGCTGACACATGCTGGAACTAGAGACAGGCTCCCAGGCAGCTAACTTACTTTGGCCTTTGATCCAACAGGAGCTACAGCTGGGGGTGGATTAATTAGACTTGCTCGATGAAGCATCCCTGGATGGGTTTTGGCCACCCAGTTGGGAGAATGCAGATCTCATGGATTCTAAAAATAACAAGCATGCCTTCATGCATAGGGTAGACTGGGAAGAAGAACTGGTCCCTATCCTTAGGGGGGCGATTCTCAACCAGTTAGAGGCATGGGGACAGTGCCAGGTCCAGGGGAAGAACTGGGGAAAAGCTACCGTGCTCCTAGAGTCAGAGAAGAACTTAATAAGCACTGGGCCCTACCAATGGACTGTGAAAATAGTTGGAGGTTCCTTTGATGACCATTGTCCAGTAGCCAGCCACAGACCATGGAGCAGAAACAGAAAGTAGCCCTGCTCTTCAGCCTGAATAAGAGGCAGTAGCAGCTGTTTCTCAAGGGCTTCCTGTATCTACACATAAGGCAGTCTCAGAAGGAGAGATTCAGGAGGTTCCATCTGAGCCAGAGGGTACCCCAGATTGTGGTTTGTCCCCTGGTCTCCCTACAGTGCCTCCCCTGCAGATGCATAAAGACACTGTTTGTTTGTGTAGCTGTAACCATGGAAAGGAGAGGCCACTGACCAGGCTTGTTGGGAGAGGGGTTGGCTACTGAACCCCGGCAGATTATGTCAGAACTGCCCATTAATCCAGCATGGATGACACCAGAGAATGTCACTAGCCCATGTTGCAACTCCAGCCTCCCAGTTTATTCAGGAGAAAGCCCAGGCCTGACAAAAGGAAACTTGTACTCTTTAATTGTACCCATGGGACTGAATACTGATCCAGAATCAGCAGGACAGGAGGTCTCCCTAGCCTGGAATGAGAGGGATTTGCTGGGTAAGGATCCTCACAAGTTTATGCTGCACTTATTAGCTGGGATGTACTGTTTCCCCTGGACTGCCTTGAAGGGTCCTCCAGGGCAGTTGTCTTATAAGTCTCCCAAGGGGCTTGGGAAAGTCACTAGGCCACTGGGAAGGAGTGAGTATTCACCCTGGACAGGGGGAGGCAGGGTACACAGAGAGCCACTGAGGCTATCACATGGATGGACTGTAACATCAAGAGGACCAGTAACCACCTGTATAGAGGGGAAGTTATCCGACAGAATAAACTTCCCATGATGTACGAGAAAGGAAAGGGGGATAAATTGTCATGAATTGTTTAAGAACTCATATTGCAAGTAATTAGGAATATGGCCAAGGGAGCATGCCATTGTTGCATTGAGATTATGTGTTATTGTGTGTGGTTATATGTTGCCTGTACATGGTTATAATGTATACTAGTTATTAAATATTATAAGAGGAAAAATGTGTTATAGAATATGTGTGGGATAAGCAGAGGGAACTCCAGATATAGATCAAGGTACAGGATAAGTGGAGAAGGGTAAGCAATGGCCCTGTCTCAGCTCCTGTGAAGGGGGAATGCTTATCCCCAGTAGAGACAGAGAATGTTCTGGTGACTGGAAAGGACTGAGGAGGAATAGGCCTTCCAAAATAAATGGATGTCATTCCTCGGACTATGGCCAGGTCACAAGCTAATGGAATGGCTGGAAGAATAAGTATGGGAGAAGGTTGCCCTGGAAGATCAATATGCTTATTGGGTGGGACCTGCTGGGATACCTCATTGGGGGCCCTGTTTTTCATATGGGCTGGAAGAGGCACTTTGGGACATTGTACATGGGGATCCAGATTGTGGCTTGAGACAGAGAAAAGACAACTGTGTCTGTTTTACAAGCGCTGACACATGCTGGAACTAGAGACAGGCTCCCAGGCAGCTAACTTACTTTGGCCTTTGATCCAACAGGAGCTACAGCTGGGGGTGGATTAATTAGACTTGCTCGATGAAGCATCCCTGGATGGGTTTTGGCCACCCAGTTGGGAGAATGCAGATCTCATGGATTCTAAAAATAACAAGCATGCCTTCATGCATAGGGTAGACTGGGAAGAAGAACTGGTCCCTATCCTTAGGGGGGCGATTCTCAACCAGTTAGAGGCATGGGGACAGTGCCAGGTCCAGGGGAAGAACTGGGGAAAAGCTACCGTGCTCCTAGAGTCAGAGAAGAACTTAATAAGCACTGGGCCCTACCAATGGACTGTGAAAATAGTTGGAGGTTCCTTTGATGACCATTGTCCAGTAGCCAGCCACAGACCATGGAGCAGAAACAGAAAGTAGCCCTGCTCTTCAGCCTGAATAAGAGGCAGTAGCAGCTGTTTCTCAAGGGCTTCCTGTATCTACACATAAGGCAGTCTCAGAAGGAGAGATTCAGGAGGTTCCATCTGAGCCAGAGGGTACCCCAGATTGTGGTTTGTCCCCTGGTCTCCCTACAGTGCCTCCCCTGCAGATGCATAAAGACACTGTTTGTTTGTGTAGCTGTAACCATGGAAAGGAGAGGCCACTGACCAGGCTTGTTGGGAGAGGGGTTGGCTACTGAACCCCGGCAGATTATGTCAGAACTGCCCATTAATCCAGCATGGATGACACCAGAGAATGTCACTAGCCCATGTTGCAACTCCAGCCTCCCAGTTTATTCAGGAGAAAGCCCAGGCCTGACAAAAGGAAACTTGTACTCTTTAATTGTACCCATGGGACTGAATACTGATCCAGAATCAGCAGGACAGGAGGTCTCCCTAGCCTGGAATGAGAGGGATTTGCTGGGTAAGGATCCTCACAAGTTTATGCTGCACTTATTAGCTGGGATGTACTGTTTCCCCTGGACTGCCTTGAAGGGTCCTCCAGGGCAGTTGTCTTATAAGTCTCCCAAGGGGCTTGGGAAAGTCACTAGGCCACTGGGAAGGAGTGAGTATTCACCCTGGACAGGGGGAGGCAGGGTACACAGAGAGCCACTGAGGCTATCACATGGATGGACTGTAACATCAAGAGGACCAGTAACCACCTGTATAGAGGGGAAGTTATCCGACAGAATAAACTTCCCATGATGTACGAGAAAGGAAAGGGGGATAAATTGTCATGAATTGTTTAAGAACTCATATTGCAAGTAATTAGGAATATGGCCAAGGGAGCATGCCATTGTTGCATTGAGATTATGTGTTATTGTGTGTGGTTATATGTTGCCTGTACATGGTTATAATGTATACTAGTTATTAAATATTATAAGAGGAAAAATGTGTTATAGAATATGTGTGGAATTGGTAAGAATGCTCTGCATGGAAATTATCTGCAGGACATTGCATCTGTACAGATAAAGGCCTTCAGTCAAGACAGCTGCCTGCACTTCAAGTAGTCCTAAGCAAACACTTGAGCTTTACATCAAGGTTTTCTGCCCTAGCTAGCCATGGACACCTGGCCTATCATTTAAGATATCTGGTGAGAGTTATCTCAATTGTTATAGCAACCAGGGCTACATCCCTGTGACATCAAACACATACACAAATGTAAGTGTGTAGTATTGGAGAGTATAAATATGTTGTTTTGATCATTCACTAGAGGTTCAGTTATTGTTTTCACATATCCACAGTGTGAGACTATTTCTATGTTTTGTATTCTGACCTGGGGAGTGGTCTTGCCATGGGCCACTAGTAACCTGTATCACGTATTCCCTGCCTGTACCTTTGGGCATTGCCCTCTTCAGAAGCCATCTTTTGTGCCACAGGGAACAAGAACGACACAATTCTGCTGGGGTAGGGTTGAACTATAATCATATTAAGGCCCCTTGAAGAAGCAGATTGTGACACAAATAGTATGTAAAGCAAGCTCAGTTTCAGAAAGCAGTTAGTCGTTGTTAGCATTTCTCAACCCCTCAAGAACACGTTTGTTAGTAATTCAATGATCTAGATTATAAGTCTGCGAGTTTTCATTCTTAGCCCTCCGTTCTTTTGTAATGTGTAACAATTGTATAGCACTACCGAATATTTTGGCACTTTACAAATAAAGGATAATAATAATAGCTATGTCGCCTAGTAACTTCTCAACCATCATAAGCATTTAACATGGCTGCTTTTTAGGGATGTATTATGTGTAAACACTACCTACTATTGGATCATGGTATTCACAAATATTTTCTAACTAGCGAATTGCCCGTCAAAAAATGACGGCAATGAAATTGTAAGTGAGCTAATGCTATTTGGTGTATAATAATAAAATAACTAATAGATTAATATAGTAATATACTTTACCTATTTTGAAGTAATCATTGTGTTGAAGAGCTGGCAATCTGTTTTGATGTTGCTGCAGCATTAGTGGTGTGGAGCTGCTGTGTAAGCGTGGTGAATGTGTGCAGTGTAATAGTGTGCGTGTGCGAGACGAAACCGTTAGCGTAGTTGTGTACTTCCGCATTGTTCTAAAATGGCGCCTAATGTGTGTTATGCGTCTGTAGCGGAATATCCGTAGGCTGTTTTGTAGTGTTTTGCGTGTTTCTTGTGGTGTTTTGCGTGTTAAGAGTGCTGTAGCCTCGTTTTCGTTTTGTTCGGCGGCCATTTCTTCTCTCGCTTAGAGAATTTTTTAGTGTCTAAACTCTTTTATTATGAGTTAAATGAAGGTGTAACTTCATTTTTTGAGGTCCTGGATGCTCCCTCTTGCTGTAGGTTCCTTTTTATGTATGTGTTGTGTGTATTTATTGTGTTTTTAATTTTTTCATGTCCGCGGGTTGCGGATGATTTTTGCGAGTCCGTAATGTGTGTTAACGTGTCTCGTATGTTGGTTTGAGTTGCGACGTAAAGTTTGCGAGGGTTGCAGTTGCTTCGCGAGGGCCGCAGTTGCTGGCAAGGAGCCCGCAAGTGTGAGCAACGGCTCGAGCGGGCTCGCATGCTCACAACTATATATGTGATACACACACACATTATATATATATATATACACACACACACATTATATATACACACACACACAATATACACACACATTATCTACACACACATTATATATACACACACAATATACACACACACACAATATACACACACATTATATATACACACACAATACACAAACACAATATACACACACATTATATATATATATATATATATATATACACACACAATACACACACAATACACACACACACACAATACATACACACAATATACACACACACAATATACACACACACACACACAATATACACACACATTATATTTACACACACAATACACACACACACGCACAATACAATACACACACACACAATACACACACACACACAATATACACACACAATATATACATAAACATGGTGTTAATGATCAGTGTATAAGTAAGACAATTAGTTTATATGGTGCCTTCCCAGCAACTGAGGCTCTTGCCCGCAGCCCTCGCTATGCGAGAGCCGCAGCTCTCAGTGATTCCACATCTTCCTCAGACCACATTATCTCCCTGTCACTCACAGTCAGCTACCCAGGCCCGGCTCCTCCAGCTCTGAGGCCTGCTCCAGTCCGCGGATCCCCGGTGTTTCCTGTTCCCCAGGCCGGCCTAGCCCCGCCTCCCCAAGGTAGCCGCACTGATCAGAGCTCGGAGCTCTGTGCACGGTCTAATCCTCCCCCACTTCCCGCGCTCTCACCATATTCCCGCAGGATTGCCGGGCTATGCGACCCGCATGCGTGAGCAACGGCCCGTACGCTGCGGGCAGCAACTGAGGCCCTTGCCCTCGCTACGCGAGGGCCGCGGCTCACTGCACGAGCAGCGGCTCGCTATGCAAGCCTGCAAACGTGAGCAACGGCCCGTACGCTCACAACTATATATGTGATATACTTATAATACTTAGTTTTACAACTGTATATTTTTTTTATTATTTTTAATATTTGCTACGAATTTATTTCTTTTGTATTTATATTATAACTAGCGAATTGCCCGTCAAAAAATGACGGCAATGAAATTGTAAGGTAGCTAATGCTGTTTAGTGTGTAATAATGAAATATATAATACCTTAATAAATGAATATACTTTACCTATTTTAAAGCATTGTGTGGAAGAGCTGTGAATGTGTTTTGATGTTGCTGCAGCATTAGTGGTGTGGATCTGCTGTGTAAGCGTGCTGAATGTGTGCAGTGTAACACTGTGCGTGCGCGAGCCCAAACCGTTGTCGTGTACTTCCGCATTGGCGTAAAATGGCGAGTAATGTGTGGTATACGTCTGTATCGGAATATCCGTAGGTGTTTTGTGGTGTTTTGCGAGTTTCTTGTGGTGTTTTGCGAGTTTAGAGTGCTGTAGCCTCGTTTTCGTTTTGTTCGGCGGCCATTTTTTCTCTCGCTTCGATTTTTTTTTAGTCTCTAAACTGTTTTATTTCGAGTAAAATCGAGGTGTAAGTTGTATTTTTGAGGTGCTGGGTGCTCCCTCTTGGTGTAGGTAAGTTTTTTATGTATGTGGTGTGTGTATGTATTGTGTTTTACATTTTGTAATGTTCGCGAGTTGCGTCCGAGTGTTGCGAGTCCATAATGTGTGTGAACGTGTGTCGTATGTTGTTTGCGAGTGTCGTAATGTGTGTGTCGTGCTCTTTGGGTTGTGACGTGAACTTTGCGAGGGTCGCAGTTGCTGGCATGGAGCGCCTTTGGCGCTCCATGCCAGCAACTGAGACCCTCGCCCAGTGCCCTCGCTTTGCGAGGGCCTTGCCTCGCTGCGCGAGCCTGCAGCGTTAGCAACAACTCGTACGCTCACAACTATATATGTGATTACTATATAATGTGTAGATGTACCGGCTGGGCATGCTCTCTGCGTGTGCGCTTTCTCTATCTGCACCCTATGTGCACTGCTGTCTGTGTGCAATCTCTGTCTCTGTACCCCTCACTCTCTTTGTCAATCTCTCTGCACTCTCTCTCTGTGCACTCTATCTGTGAACTCTCTCTGCGCTGTCTTTGTGCTCCCTCACTGTCTGTGTGTGCTCTTGCTCTGTAATTCTCTTTATGTCTCCCTCTCTCTCTGTACCTGACTCCCTCTCTCTCTGTACCTGTCTCCCTCTCTCTCTGTACCTGTCTCCCTCTCTCTCTGTACCTGTCTCCCTCTCTCTCTGTACCTGTCTCCCTCTCTCTCTGTAGCTGACTCCCTCTCTCTCTGTACCTGTCTCCCTCTCTCTCTGTACCTGTCTCCCTCTCTCTCTGTACCTGTCTCCCTCTCTCTCTGTACCTGTCTCCCTCTCTCTCTGTACCTGTCTCCCTCTCTCTCTGTACCTGTCTCTCTCCCTCTCTGTACCTGTCTCTCTCCCTCTCTGTACCTGTCTCCATCTCTCTCTGTACCTGTCTCTCTCCCTCTCTGTACCTGTCTCTCTCCCTCTCTGTACCTGTCTCCATCTCTGTAACTGTCTCCCTCTCTCTCTGTAGCTGTCTCCCTCTCTCTCTGTAGCTGTCTCCCTCTCTCTCTGTAGCTGTCTCCCTCACTCTCTGTACCTGTCTCCCTCTCTCTCTGTACCTGTCTCCATCTCTGTACCTGTCTCCATCTCTGTACCTGTCTCCCTCTCTCTCTGTACCTGTCTCTCTCCCTCTCTGTACCTGTCTCCATCTCTGTACCTGTCTCCCCCTCTCTCTGTACCTGTCTCCCTCTCTCTCTGTAGCTGTCTCCCTCTCTCTCTGTACCTGTCTCCCTCTCTCTCTGTACCTGTCTCCCTCTCTCTCTGTACCTGTCTCCCTCTCTCTCTGTACCTGTCTCCATCTCTGTACCTGTCTCCCTCTCTCTCTGTAGCTGTCTCCCTCTCTCTCTGTAGCTGTCTCCCTCTCTCTCTGTACCTGTCTCCATCTCTGTACCTGTCTCCCTCTCTCTCTGTACCTGTCTCCCTCTCTCTCTGTACCTGTCTCCCTCTCTCTCTGTACCTGTCTTCTTCTCTCTCTGTAGCTGTCTTCTTCTCTCTCTGTAGCTGTCTCCCTCTCTCTCTGTACCTGTCTCCCTCTCTCTCTGTACCTGTCTCCCTCTCTCTCTGTACCTGTCTCCCTCTCTCACTTTGCTGTCTTTCTCTGAAATGCAAATGGCCGCCACGCTTCTGTTAAGATCAGGTGTTAGGCCCACCCCCACTTACATCATAGCCACGCCCCCTTTATGATGTCAGCGTTAGCAACATTTTCTGCTGCTCACAACTATATATGTGATGAAAGTACCAAGATAAGAATATTAGTTAGTATCTACTATGTATTTCCTTGACATTTGTATTAGACTTTTCCATGATTGTACAATGAAAGGTATTATGACTTGTACCTGCATACATGACATGGACAACAGCAGCCTCTAGAGAGGTTAAGTGATATAGTGGTTTGACTTACAAATCAAGCAATGTAGACTTTGTGATAACAGCCTAGTATTAGTGAAGTTAGTCGGCAAAAACATGCTGAGAAACCATTAGTAGAAGGTCTGTCTTCTGGAAATCAATTGCTAAAAATGCTAGGTAAGTCTTCTATGCGTAAGAGAAACAGCAATCATAACGCTCCTTTACAATCATCTTCTTGGGTAAAACTGATGAAAACAGAATTTCTTGCATGGCATGCATGACCTAAGAAGCAGCATTGCCAAGTTTGCGTACGAGTGTTCCCCCATTTTACTTTGTTGGTCTAATAACCATGTCTCGCTTTGTTCATGCTTCATTTACAGAAATTGACAATTCAAAAGAAATGTTTATCTTTAATTGGAAAATAATTAATACATAGTAACAGAAATATAGCACTCAATCAGCATATTATTGTATAATTTATTAGCCTTTTTAAAAAGTTTCTTTTTACTTTTAATTAAATACTCATTAGTTCTTTAAATTGTCTCTCAACCTACATTGCTCAAATTAAAAGCTGTTTTTATCTTCTTTAATGAGGGACCACATTTATGAACTGTAGCATGAGGCAAAAGTTTTATTTCTTCAGTTATACAGAATTATTCTTATATCAGCTGATATCACCTAACAGTAAGCAGTGGCCCACTGGGATTTTTTTTGTATTTGAAGATTGTAACTCCACATGACTAATACATTAAACTTTTTTTACTATAAACTCAAGATGTGTTTGTAAACCTGTTTTCCTATATAAGATTAGGCAAGGATTCCACCTATAGCTACAATCATGCCAAGTGGTCTTTGATTTTTTCAGAGATATATGCTAGTATTATATGATCATTGCCTTAATTTCATTTTAAAAGATCCATCAGAACTCATATAATACACCAGTGCTAAACATGTTGTATCAATTTTATATCAACTAACTGTGAAATAATGGATAATTAAATGAATAACACATTTAAAAGTGTATGATCTACACAATATATTATTAACAGTAAACAGTAAAAGAAAGTTCTCAAAATAACTCATTTGCAGAAATATATATTATTATTGTTATGAACAGAAGGACCCACTGGACTGTTTGGGGTTCATCACTTATTATATGTGTGGTTAGAAGGTACTAACAACTTGCTTAACAGTCATATCTGGGGTATACAATGGTTAAATAATTCTAAATAATTTTTATGGTCCTGCGATCGGCCACGTGTGAAGGCTCTGGCTTTAGTCATGAAGGGGAGAGCTAGTTTTATGGCTCTGTAAGAGGAGAGAAAATGTGTAATGAGAAGAAAGCCATATGGGTGAGGGGGGTAGCAAGCTATTTGCCTATGAGGATGGGCTAGAACTGGGGGAAGGTCTTTGGTGTTTTGTGTAATCTTTCTGTTTTTTTTTATATATCTCTGAAACAATAAAGAAGTGGCCAGTCTGACTTTGGACACACTAAAGAAAGGTTGTGTCAGAGTCTGCTTGTACTAATCGAAGGTACATGGTGTGTGATTCTTAGATCCTAAGATAAGGGGTCTGATGGTGCCTGTCTCTGCAGTAATGATGCTGTCATCTGAACTGTCTGCTGGTGTCGAGATCTGAACAGTTGCGACCCATAGGGGAAAATTTCGATGAGCGTAGTCCCCCAAATCTGGCTGGTGGCATCGGTGGGAGATCTCAAGCATTTTTACCAGCAGCCAGGATGGCATATGGAAACTTATCCAAACGGGAAATCAAATACTTTCAGAGGCTTGGAGGAGATGTAGAGGCCATCAGGAGATTTGTCCAGCTCTACCAAACCAGCTCCCTGGTTGCCTGCAGAGCAGAGGTTATTCAGGAGAAAAGAAACCAGATCACAAGGCTGATGGAGCGGAGAGCAAATCACGTTGTGATGGAAAAGGACTTGGCAGCATCTCTTACGGATCAGTGGATGGCATTCCTGGGAATCCAGCAGGGAGGTGAGCTATCAACAGGGCTGGTGGGACTGGTTTGGGACAAGATCGTTTTAGAGGAGCCGTAGGATAATCTGCATTGCAACAGCCCTCCTGCTACAGAATGGAGGTAATGAAAGGACTCTAGGGTGTACTGCAGGGCAATCCAGCATGTGGCTTTGGGTGGGGTGGTCCTGTATAATCAGCGCTGCCAAGGATTGGGACAAATTGCGTGGGGTGGTCCTGTATAATCAGCGCTGCCAAGGATTGGGACTAAAACCAGGGTCCCAGGAGGCTGCATTGATTGAACCCTTGATCCAGCAAGAGCTGGAGCTGGAATTCGGTTACATTAATCTGCTGGTGGATGCAGCCCAGGCTAGGACCTGGCTCAAGGGAAGGAAGGAGCCCTGCCAAGTGGATCAGGATGATGAAGACACATCCTGGCACCAGGAGGCACTGGAAGCATACAGCTGTTTTGATTATTGTTTGCCCTCAGAGAGCACTGGCTGTGTAAGAAGTGCAGCTCTGGAAGGGGGCACAGAGGACTGTTGGCAGAAGCCAGGCTAAACAAAGAGTCTGGATGGGATTAGCTATGTTCACTGTGCCCTGGGAATGGACTGTGGGCCTAGCATGGAGCTCCAACTGATAAAAAAATGTCAGAGAGCTAGCCACAGACCAGAGGGCTGGGGAAGTTATGATCCCTGAGATCCTGCCAAACAGAGACACGGCAAATTAGTTAAAGAGGGACCACATTCCTTATTGTGTCCCAAAGCAAGGAGAGCTGAAGCACAGTGCCCTGACTGTGGTCTAAGGAGATGGAGAAATGGAGTCCCATGCTCAGACCATTGCTCCAGGTGAGCAGGGGTACTGTGCCCAGACTGCGGTACAGAGGTAAGTGGAGCCTCCAGTCCCGACCACCATCATGGATGCTGGGTTCAGGATCAGACTGGTATGATCCTCCCTGGAGGTATTAGTTTATGGGACTTCCAAGGAAAATGTTTCCCCTCAGACATTGAGAAGAGGAGGGCACTGGCCCTGGCTTTTGGGAGGTGGGCTAGCCATGTCACTTTGGGAACTGTCACCTGGACTGTGTACCACCCTGGGACCTGTTGGACTGGGTGAACTAATAGGCCCAAGGACTGTTTTACAGTAGATGCAGCTGCCCAAGGAAATTGTTTTCCCCAAAGGATGGGAAGGGATGGGGCATGTGCCATGGCCCGGGGAAGGCGGTTGTAAATTGAGCCATGGAGACTATGCCCAAAATTGTGTGCCCATTGGAATTAGTAGAATTGTGGACTGTGAGGTAATAACAACTCTTTCACTCGCACAAGTGGGATCAGTGTGGCTAGAAATTCGTCCGGCAGGATGAATTCCTAGGCCACACTAGGATGGGGAAACTAGCTGTTATGAACAGAAGGGCCCACTGGACTGTTTGGGGTTCATCACTTATTATATGTGTGGTTAGAAGGTACAACTTGCTTAACAGTCATAACTGGGGTATACAAATGGTTAAATATTTCTAAAGAATCTTTATGGGCCTGCGATCGGCCACGTGTGAAGCCTCTGGCTTTAGACATGAATAGGGGAGCTAGTTTTATGGCTCTGTAAGAGGAGAGAAAATGTGTAATGAGAAGAAAGCCATATGGGTGAGGGGGTAGTAAGCTATTTGCCTAGGAGGATGGGCTAGAACCGGGGGAAGGTCTTTGGTGTTTTGTGTCATCTTTCTATTTTTTTATACATCTCTGTAACAATAAAGAAGTGGCCAGTCTGACTTTTGACACACTAAAGAAATGTTGTGTCAGAGTCTGCTTGTACTAATCGAAGGTACATGGTGTGTGATTCTTAGATCCTAAGAAAAGGGGTCTGATGATGCCTGTCTCTGCAGTAATGATGCTGTCATCTGAAGTGTCTGCTGGTGTCTAGATCTGAACAAACAGTTGCGACCCATAGGGGAAAATTGGGGTGAGTGTAGTCCCCAAATCTGGCGGTCGTGTCAATTATCTTATTGTATATCTAAGCTATATATAATTCCACATTTCTACTACATTTATACAAGGTGAATAAAAAATGGCAATGTTCAAATGTTTGAGACTGAGCTTAATTTAGTGAAACTTTTTTTTATTTTTAATGTTGAAAAATAGTTTTCTTTTTAATGTTCCTGAACCTGTTATCTACTTTTTCATATACTCTTTTGATCTTTGATGTTAAGATATTTTTTTTAATCTGCATACTAATTATAAGTCCTTCACTTAACTGGTTATTTTTCATGTCAGTGTATACATACAAATAAAAAGTGATGTTTATTTTTACTTACACTAGCTAGAAAATTATAATTAGTTTCTTTAATCTGTTTTGATTTTGCTCCATAAGTTATTTTCATTTTTTTAAAGCTGGACAATATTTACTGCCTTATTTATGTCATATATTTGCATAGAAAACATGACCTACTATTCCTTGAATAAATGTATTCTGCTTCAAATAATTTGTACTTATTTATTGCAACTAATTTTGTTAATAAAAACCCTTTGGATATTTTTGTGCATGTGCATACATTACTCATTATATGGTATAGTGGATCTTTTCTACAATATTCAAATATTCTTGGAATAGTCATAATTAAAAAAATAGCTCAAACAGTTGAATTACTATTATATTGGGTTGATGATAATGGTCTTATCTAATGTAATTATGTATGGTTATGTACAATATATTGTTTGCCTTTTCTCCATGTCATTCCATTGTTGCAGTCCATTGTTATTCAAAGTTGTTCTTGTTTTAATCAAGATCATTTATTTCATAATAGGTATTTCTAAAGATCTTTTAAAATCCATTAGTTTTTCTCTTTTGGCAATACAAAATACTTGAAATATAAAATTATGGGCTTTCAAAACCACTACACTTTTCCTTTAAATCTTTTTTATTTCGGTCTGTTCAAGCTTTAAATAATTCTCCAGTTGTAGCATGTTATTTTTATTTAGGTGAAAGAAGACACAAAATTTGAAAAACAAACACTGGTAAATATAAACCAAGTTACACTTAAATTAATTGTGCACAACCTGTATAGCATATTAATAAAATAAAAAAGAGTAAGGAAAATAGGAGAAAATGTTAACCTCTCATTTGGGCCAGCTACATTAAGCTCCCAGTAAATTAAAATATGTCTCTCCAATTCTGCATCACAGCCTCCATAGGGCCTCATTCTAATAATGGCCGTAGGAGCTGCATGTCACCTTGCTTTCTCTTGCGGCCCCCTCAGCTGCTGGGAAAGCCTTTTATCCCACACAACTGCAAGAGATTCGGCTGCATGGAAGTACCCAACCGTATTCAAATGTTCTGGCCAGCCCTCCGCCAAGCCCGCAATATGGCCCAAAAGGGCAGCAGCTTCCTTCCACCCTGGAGCTGTCGTAAAGGACTGTGAAGCCCTTGCGGCTACTTCAATTAAGCATCTCGCTGGCTGCAGGGGAACCGATCGTGACCCGATCCTGACCCCTGCAGTGTCCCCACAGTGTTCTAACATCACCCCTATAATGCAGGGGTCCGATAGAGACCCCTGCAGGGTGCACACATTAACCCTATAATGCAGGGGTTATATCAGGGTCAATATAGACTTCCATGAGACTAAAAGTAACCCCCTCAGTCCAATAGAGGTCTATTTCCCCCCCCCCATAGGACACTATTAACCCCTAGGTTAACCTTACAAGTACCACAAGAGTCCTCCAGGACCCTCATGACAAAGTCTAAACACTACACTACACTATTAATACTAACTATACTCCATCAACCCCTTAACCCTAACTATAACCTATTTAACCCTAACAGTACCTATCTAATCTAACTGGGGCTATCTAAACCTAACTGGGTCTATTTAACCCCTTCTAGCCCTATTATCCCCAACACTTATGGGGGGCTATACAGACCCCCATAAGCCTCCAGCTAACCCATCACTTATGGGGGTCTATACAGATCCCCATAAGCCTCCATCTATCCCCATCACTTATGGGCGCTATTCCCCTTAGCCAATCAGGGTGAGATGCACCCCGTGGGGGTGTACCCCATTGTGATTGGCTCCAAGCATCTGTGCCTTTTGATTGGCTGTCAATCAATTGTTACTGTCAATCAGATAGTAGCCAATCATAAGGCACAGATGCAGGTGTATTCCCTACTGATTGGCTGAAGGCAATAGTGCCTTCTGATTGGTTGAAAAAATGATTGACAGCTCTGTAAGCCAATCACGATGAAATATAGGGGTGTATCCAATTCTGATTGGCTCACAAGTTGGCACCTTCTGATTGGCTGGAATTTGATTGATAGCCATTTCCACCAATCAGAAGGCGCCATTCCGTTTATTTTACAGGAAGAAGGCCTAGAAGCCTCATTAGAGTTGGGGAGCTCCGCCAGTTCAGAGCTCTGTTATTTTTTATTTTTTATTTTTTTAGAGCGCAGGTTTTTTAAGGGCCCAGCCAGGGCAGAAGATGACAAGGCTGGGGACATCGCAGACAGGTAAGTTTAATGTCTTTTATGTGTAATATTCATCATGTTTTGTGTGTATTTGTGTATATGTTGTACTAATGTTATCTATCTTTTTTCCAGGGGCCGATTCGGGGAACAGAAGAAGATGGACAGGGACATGCTGGAAAGGTGAGTTTAATACTGTGTTTACAATGTGTATTTCTTATATGTAGTGTTTTGTACTAATTAGATGTTTCTTTTTTTTTTTAGGGTTTCCTTTTTTCACGAAGGGACATCTACAAAGGTAAGTGGTCTAAATGATTCTATTTTAGCTTAGATTTAGGGTTTAATGTATTCTAGATAAGGGGTAATGTATAGATAGGGGTAATGTACAGATAGGGGGTTATGTATAGATAGGGGCTATGTATAGACAGGGGATTATTATAGATAAGGGGTTATGTATAGATAGGGGGTTATGTTGTCTAGATAGGGGGTAATGTTGTCAGGATAGGGGTCAATGTATGATAGGGGGTTGTGTGTTATAGACAGGGGGTCATGTATAGATAGGGGGTAATTTATTGTAGTTAGGGGTATATTTATAATGTATTCTTTACTGTAATGCAATGTATATTTGTGTATGCCTTTTCTTTGCAGGTGTGTAATTTTTTTTTTTTTTTGTAGTGGGTAGGGGTTTGTAATGTCCTTTTTTATTTTTTGTAGTGGTGGGTTGTATGGTACTTTTTTATTTTTTGTAGTGGGGGGTTGTAATGTACTTTTTTATTTTTGATGACATCGTTTTTTTTTTTGTAATTATTGGGGTGGGGGGTTTAATAGGGGGTAGGTAGGTAGTGTTCGTTAGGTAGGGGTTAATAGGTTAGGGTAGAGGTGTTTAGATTCAGTGGTTTATTGGGGGGGAGTAGTGTAGTGTAGTGTTTGTACTTAGTGCCACAAGGGTCCTGGAGGACCCTTGTGGCACTTATGGGGTTAGTTATAGGGTTTTCATAGTCCTATGAGGGTCTTCATAGACCCTTATGTGACTGATTAAGTTAAGTTAAACAGAGCCATATGGGGTTTTGTATAGACCCCCATAAGTGATGGGCTTAGGTGGAGGCTTATGGGGGTCTGTATAGACCGCCATTAGTGATTGGTTAGATGGAGGCTTATGGGGTCTGTATAGACCCCCATAAGTGATGGGGTTAGATTGAGGCTTTTGGGGGTCCCGAGCTTGGATGACCTCTAAGGCAGCAACTCGATCTCCAAGCCCGGCGGACTGCGGCCACAAATGACAGTATGGAATAGGCTGTGCCAGCTAGCCAATGTACTTACATGTCATCCTCATGTTCCCCAATGTGTCCCCTATCAATTACAGTGCTGTACAGTGCTGCATTGAATTTATATTTGAGTTTTTAGTTTGGCGGGGTTGCACTTTAATCAGCGTGCTAACGCCCGCGATCAGGTACAAAAGCTAATGGCCGATTGCATGGCTTGCAACCGGCCGTAGGAAGAGGTGTGCTTCACCCCTTTCATTTGAATAGCAATGAAGATGTAGGGCTACGATAGACCCTCGCAAGGAATCGCAGCTTTGCGGCCATTTTACGGTCATTAATAGAATGAGGCCCATAGTGTGGTATATGAAGTACAATAAAGCAGTTGTACAATTAGTATGTGGAAATGAAATAAAATAAAATAGTGGGAGCAAAAGTATTAACTCTAGGTCCCAAGAGAGATAATCTTTTTAACTGGTCATCATCTGCCCTATACAAAGATATACTCATTTGAGATACTGTTTACATCTCACATTTCTAACACATTTATGGAATGGAATTGTTTAACGATCCTTTAAATGTGTTCAGTCTCAGCAGGTGTATTCAATCCTGCATATATGCAATCAGTTGCACCACTGGAATAATAATGTCCGGGAGCATTAAAAAAAATCACTTTATTGCCTAGAAAGAAATTCTTGTCCAAAGTATTACTTAGTAGAAAATAACAGCTCATCAGTTTGCATTTAATACTATGGATTTAATGTTCTTAGTAAGTAATATAAAAACATTAACATTTTGTTATTGCATTGTGTTTGCGATGTTAAAAAAGAAAACAGCAAGATTATATTGAATAATCTTATAATCTTACAAATTAAATAACAATTGCAGTTTTATCTGTCACTTTCTTGGTTTAAACAATTAAGTTAAAGTTAACATAGTGTCTATACATATCAAGGTCTTAATGTTTTTTAGGTTAAGAAAAGCAAAGTTGATGATCCAAATTAAAATTAATTGATATAGTAGGCAAATAACTCATTCTCATTCTATAGTTTGTGTAGGAGGGATTGAGAGAACAATTGTGTTTGAGACAATTAAATGCAACTTTGCTTTAGGGAGACACACTTCATCCAGTCTATTCAAACACAAATGATTATGTTACAATTTAAATTGGAAATTCGAAAATAGGATCAACTTTTGGTTTAAGGATATTTTCTTTTGCAAATTAGTTGTTTTTATTTTTTCTAGAATGAGTCATAAAATCTCATTAGTCTTTAAAAATAACATCAAAGTTTAATATGTTTTTATTTGCTTTAAAATGTTTTCTGATATTTATACAAATCAAATATAGTCAATGCTGATGTGCACTTTAATACAATATTTTTCAAACTTTCATATGAATTTCACTTGTCAATCTGTTAATATACCATATTTCTTAAGCATAATCACCTGGAAAAATAGTTTTAACAGTTATAGTAACCTAAGTAATTTATTCTATTTTTATCATTGCTATCATACACGGTAAAAATAAGGCAACTATTAATGGGATTTTATTGGAAGTGCAAATAATCAAAAGGAATTTACATTTCATCAGTTCTATCTTCCCCTCTTTTTTTACTAAATCAATAAATGGATTACTGCAAATTAGGATTAAAAACTTGTAACATAACATTAACTACCTCTTGTTCTATTAGTTTCCATGACAGATACTTACTTATGACTCTTCTAAACTGTGATGTGTTTTTTTTTTAGATAAAAAAGAAAAGAAATAGAGAAGTAAAATGGTTCTTAGTGATCCACAGATAATATTTTAAAAAAAGAGTCTTCACAAGCTATAAAACTGATACAATTCCAAGTAAAAGTTCCATAGTAGTTATAAAATGTACAATGCTTTTTTGGGGGTCAACTCCAAATAATCAGCAAAATGCTTCTAGAAAGTAAAAAAAAGGTGAAATAATATTTCTTGTGTATTATTAAAGAAAATAAGCACTTGGGCATAGACAGAATAATTAAAAAGAACCATTATTATTTTTTTATACTAAACTGTCTTTTTGTATGCTTAGCTTAATATCATTATTAATATCATTAGTAATATCATTAGTAATCATTATTAGGCAAAGCATACAAAAAGACAGTTTAGTATAAAAAAAAAATAATGTTTCTTTTTAATTATACTGTCTATGCCCAAGTGCTTGCAATCAAATTTATAATGGTTTGAACATAAAGGTTTAAATGTTTCAATATTAAGACTGGATACAGGAGAAGTTTTCAATTGCCAAATTCACTCACTATTTTCTTTAATAATACACAAGAAATATTATTTCACTTTTTTTTACTCTCTAGAAGCATTTTGCTGATTATTTGGAGTTGACCCCTAGTCATTATTAAGCAAAGCATACAAAAAAATGATTACCGTACATACTCGAGTATAAGCCGACCGAGTATAAGCCGAGGCACCTATTTTACCACAAAATACTGGGAAAAATGAGTGACTCTAGTATAAGCCGAGGGTAGGAAATGTGCTGCCCCCTGTGTCCCTCTTGTGCCCTCTGTGTCCCCCTCTTGTGTCCCCCCTCTCTCTCCCCTGTGTCTCTTCTCCCCTCTCCCTCCCCTGTGTCTCTTCACCCCTCTCCCTTCCCTGTGTCTCTTCCCCCTCCCTTATCACCCTCCTCATCTTCCCTCCTCATCCTCAACCTCCCTCCTCACCCCCCCTCCTCATCCTCAACCCCCCTCATCCTCAACCCCCCTCCTCATCCTCAACCCCCCTCCTCATCCTCAACCCCCCTCCTCATTCTCCATCCTCAACCCCCTCCTCATCCCCCCTCCTCATCCTTAACCCCCCCTCAACCTCCCTCCTCAACCTCAACCCCCCATCCTCATCTTCAACCCCCCATCATCAACCCCCTCCTCAACCTCCTCCTCAACCTCCCTCCTCAACCTCAACCCCCCAACTCAACCTCCCTCCTCATCCTCCACCCCCTCCTCATTCTAAACCCCCCTCCTCATTCTAACCCCCCTCCTCATTCTAACCCCCTCCTTATTCTAAACCCCCCTCCTCACTTTACCCCTCTAAATACCCCTCATCCTCTCCCTCTTCTCCCCCTCCCCTCATCCTCTCCCTCTCCTCCGTCACATGCGCGGCACGTTATTAGCATATACCGGGTCCCGACACAGAAGACGCGCTGGACAGCTGCAGGAGCAGCGTAATACAGGTAAGTGAGGGGAGGGGGCGGGTAATTAGAGAGGGGGGAAAGGTAGGAGGGAGGATGAGGGAGGGAGGAAGGAGGATGAGGGGAGGGAGAGGGGAGGAAGACAGATGAGGGGAGGGAGAGGGGAGGGTAGGGAGAGAAGGAGGGGAGGGAGAGGGGAGGGAGAGGATGAGGGGAGGGGGAGGAGAAGAGAGGGAGAGGATGAGGGGAGGGGGAGAAGAGGGAGAGAAGAGGGAGAATTTGAGGGGAGGGAGAGGATGAGTGGACGTCGGCACCCGCTATATGCTAATGACGTGACGTCACATGCGCGCCACGTCATTAGCATTGGCCGGGTCAAGACCCCGGAAGGAGCGGAGGCCGGAGCAGAAGCTGCACATGGAGGTAAGTGAGGGGAAAGTGAGAGGGGGAGGTAGTTGGAGGGGGGGTTTAGAATGAGGAGGGGGGTTGAGGATGAGGAATGGGGAGGGAAAGAGACACGGGGGGTTAGAGAGACACGGGGGGGTAGAGAGACACGGGGGGTTAGAGAGACACGGGGGGGGTAGAGAGACACGGGGGGAGAGTGACTCGAGTATAAGCTGAGGGGGCCCTTTTTAGCCTTAAAAAAAGGTCTGAAAAACTCTACTTATACTCAAGTATATACGGTACTCATTAGAATGAGCATATTCTTTTCCCTTTAGAATGATTTAGGTGCTAAATAGTCTGCTTAAGGTCAAAGACTGAATTTTATTTAATACTCTAAAACGTAGGAGCCAAAAGAGATAAATCATTTAAAAATGTATTATAATTATTCTTTTCTAGAATCAGTAATGTTAAAATAAAAGTATATATTCAATAAAATGTTGACAAGTTCAGAGTACACTAACAAATATATATATATAACTGATTCTCCACTTATCAAACAGTAATTTTTATTGGTGCCACCAAATGCCGATTACCCTCCTTTAATCTCATAGGCTAGATTTGCCTTAAATTCTTCAACAACACAACAAAAAATGTCCAGTTTTTGGTGCTATTCTTGTACTCATTCATTGTAAATGTACATTGGTTTCCTATACATAGGCATCAACTACATGACACCTGCTAAATTGTTATGTGTGAAAAACACAGGTAAAAATTAACATAGGTATGACATGCTGCTATTAAAAAAAAACTAAAAAGTGAAGTCTAACCCTTTGCAAGTAATCGCTACCTATGTGCAGGTTTGCCAAAAGTAGTATGATATGGCCTCTGCTAAAATTCTGTGAGCACTCCCACTGGCCCAAAAATAATGTGTTTGATAAGACGCACACCTTAGCTAGTGCAAGTAAAGGTCCACACAACTGCTATATTTAAACCCTTCCTTGCCGAAATTGTGGCAGAGAAGTGGTTTACTAATATTAAATGAATGTGGGCGGGTTGCACCCACTATTAAGCCCTAATAAAGTTTACCAATGTAGGCCTTCCCTTACCCCCCTAACAAACTGTGTGGGCTACAGTGGGCCAGCATCCACATCCACCCTAAGTAAGACCTAACTCCCCCATGGGGGTCCCAATGGACTACTATAGTCCATATCCTCTTTACCTGTCTATACAGAACGCTGATGGCCATATCAGAAGTTCAATGACGCCTAATGACTATCACCTATGCTGATCTGTATGGACCCCAATAGAGCCTCTACCTACAGACCACCATTGTCACTAGCATTAATCCTATTACACAGCATTAAATCAAACAAAATACCTATAGAATTAAATCTATTAGTTTTTTTTACAAGGAAGTCGATTAATTTCAAAAGTTGTTCACAATATTGTTACCTTAGCTAGGTGCCTACTGAGGGCTGAGAAATTTCAAAGACTTACAGAGAACTAGGAAAAAGTATATTGATTCTAAACTTATCCATGATCTAGAGCAGTTTTGCTGGATCTAGAAGTTACATAGTTACATAGTTACATAGGGCCTCATTCTATTACCGGCCGTAAATCGGCCGTAAAGCCGCAATTCTTTGCGGGGGTTCTGTTTGCTCGCGATTCTATTATAAGGCCCCGCAAGGATCTCCTCTTACGGCCGGCCGCATATCTTGAAACCGGCCGTAAGCTCTGAAATCTAAAAACGCAAAAATAAATTCAAGCCTGCACTGTACAGCTCTGTAAATGCTAGGGATCATATTGGGGGACATGAGGATTAAAAGTAACCCACTCTCAAGCTTGCACATCAGCCCAAACCCGAGTTCAAATTAACTGTTTATTTTCCGGCTGCGGCGTGGGCGTGTCTGAGGTGCTCCAAGCACTCTGGACTTTTTACATGGATATTTTACGTATATTAAAAATAAAATATTTTACGGATTTGAGTATAGGATAATTATGTGCTATTTTTTCTAACACCTAAAATCCCTTTATAGTCTTCTCAAAGTGCAGGATGGCTTTATTTGAGCTATTTTATGTGCTTAATTGGTGCTAGCGAGACCTGTTTGCTGCAAGTAAGCTGCGGCTCGTTTTTAGCCTTGCAGACTGGGTTCCCGGTGCAATAGAATCGCAACCAGGCTTTTCTTACGGTCGATTTCCTTGCGGCCTTTTTAGATCAAAGGCTTTCCTCCGGCGCGATCGGCCGCAAGAGATAGCAAGGCGCCGGCCGCAAGCCTGCCGGACCCCCGGCCGGAGGGGAATAGAATAGCCGTAAAGCTTGCGGCCGGTCCTTGCGGCCCCGCAGCGGCTGCGGCCGTAATAGAATGAGGCCCACAGTATTTAAGGTTGAAAAAAGACTTTCAGTCCATCAAGTTCAACCTTTTAAGATCTTCTCTGATCTGCAATATGCGGATTAACTATTAATTAATTAGTTGTATATAAAAAAATATATAAATAAAATCAATTCCCTCCTGATCCCAGACACCGGCGACCGATGTGCAAATGATTATAATGTCCAAGTTGGAGGTTGCCAACTAACGCATGTGCCCCTGAGGATGTAATTAAACAAGTATGTTAAGCTTCAAGCATTTTGAGTTCAGACGTTCATTTACATTTGATCACTCAATTTAATAGTCAAATTCAATTGTAATAAGTATATTTAATAAGATTCTAGCTGGATATGGCCTTCAGTTAGAGCATGAAAGACAAATAATTATGCCACTGTACATGCAATACAGTTTATAGGGTATAAGGGTGGGATGGAAATATATCAGGGGCAAAACTACCACCGGTGCACTCCACACCTTCCCCTCCTGCCCCCTGCCACCCCGACTCCCCACCCCACCCGCTACCCCAGCTCCCCTGCCCAGCCCTTCTCCTCCAGGCTCCATTGGTCTCACCGGCTCTGTGCTTCTGTCCTGCCTCGCAGCTTCCGGCTGGTGCCGGGAATCCATGATTGCCCTTTTTTCTTTATATTGAGAATAATGTACTTTCCATCATCATTTTCAGTATGAATATTTTGCCAAAAGTAATAATGAAAGTAGTAATGACAAGTAGTAAGTAGTAATGACAGCCCTTCTTGAAACTCGAATATATTTCTGGTCTATGTACATACTATTTGGAAAATTGTTACTTTTTTAAATTAAAACTCATATATGCATAACTCTAACATTATATATTTTGGAAACAAAGATATTGGTGGAAATTATAGTCATACACTTTATTAAAACACTTTATTAAAACCTGGACACACTATAACTATCATGCTGAGAGGTACCCACAAATAGAATTACCTCATTTAAATGTGCAATTCTGCTCTATCTCACAAAAAATCAATTCTATTTCTGTGTAAACAAGCTTAGAACAGAAGTCTGAAAAGGCTCAGCAGGAATGGGATAAAAGGTGTCAAACTAAGTTTATGTCTTAGTTTTACAATTTAGATACACAAATACAGCAAGGAAAGAAAAAACATTTTAAGCACACGTGTCCAAAGACACGTCAGCAGATAATTTTCCTACTGAGTTTCTCAATATAATGTGGTTTCACTGCAGTTAATTATTAAAGGGTAGTGACATACTGATGCAATAGATTAGATATCTATAAAAGTAATAGTAAAAGAAAGTCAAAATAATAAATGATGTAAGAACTGTAAAGACAAAATAATGATTTGCGCATATTCAAGAAGCACTTCAAATGTGGATATATAAATTAAACAAAAGCAAGTTAATTAGGAACCTAGTTATGCCAATGTCCAAAGATAAAATAGCATTTTAAGTTTAAAATCCTTGTAAGTATAGAAAACAGCATAACCACTTAGAAAAAGTAACTAATTTAAAAACATTTATGCAATTTACTACTGCAAACAATTATAATTAACATACCACAATTATTGTGGTCTTTAAACAAAAATTATTTTATTTTCTGGTTTACTGTTTGTGTTATATAATGGTACTAGCACATAAGATCATCTACAGATAGAGTGTATGTTTTTTTTAAATGTTAATATACATTTGTCTTTCTCACAACCCTTTCTCCGTTGGGCTAGAAAAGGCCAAGGAGACCAATTTTAAACGCAGGTTATATAGGTTCTTTTATCCCCACACACAGTATAGCCTAATCGGAGGCTAGGACAAGTTGCCAACCAGACCAAGTTGCCAACCATACCATGTTGCAGGGCCAAGTTGCAGAGTTTTAAGACAGGAATTAGGGTGTAGGGACCCAGAAAAAAAACAAAAAACGTTTACACAGCATTGTGTCCCCCCACAGAAGGGCCCGGGTGCACTGCATCACATGTCACACTGGTAGATCCTTCCCTGTTCTGCTTTCTCCATCAATATGCTGTCAACTGGTTATCAATTATGTTACATTGCACTATTGTGGTATAATAGATTAATTATATGTTGGAATATTGGAATTGAATGTTATAACTAATGTAGCACTTATAAATAAGTGAAAACCAAATTATGATGCCGTTACTATACATAAGCCACAAATTCTCCTATGATACAAATCTAATATTACATGTACATTAAATTTAAATATTTTATTTAAATATAGTAATATCACTGAATTATAAATTACTCACGTATACGAGAATGTAAGAGATTATGTCATAATAAATGGAGTATAATCTTAATAAAACATTTATTAATTTTCCATAATGTGCAGAACCTTTCACCCCATTAGCTTAAAAAAACAGCTGCCACTGCTGCCCGAATTCTGTTTAATTTTTACATTATACATGTATACCTCATTTTTGCCTAAATTGGTTTATATATATTTGCACAAGATTGGAAGTAGTGCTTAGATTCACTGTAGAGCGTGAGTAATACATTTCCAAAAATGATGTGTGAATCCAAGAATCTACCCTTACGTAACATGTTAAAACAACGTGTAAAACAGAAAAACAGTCACAGACATATGTAAGAATGTGTGTTAAGAGTTACAAATACACTGCTAACTACTATGATATTGGAAACAATAAAAAATTATAATTTTTTCCTAAGGGTTTAGTGTATGCTGCCACATAACAATTATTTCTTGGAATAAAAGAAGATCCAATAAATCAGTACTTCAGGAAATCAAGACAAACTGTTCACTGGAAGGTATGATCATGAGGCTGAAGCTCAAATATTTTGGCCATATAATGAAAACACAGGATTCTGATGCTGGGTAAGATTGAAGGTAAAGGATGAAGGGGACAGCACAGGTGGAGATGGATAGATGAGATTATTGAATTAGTGAACATGAGCTTGATGTAGATCAGAGAAACAGTGGCTGAGAAAGATGTGCCTGATATGTTGCAGTCCATAGGGTCACGGAGAGTCAGACACAACTGAACGACTAAACAACCACAACAACAATGATGTTGTGTTTATTGTAATAAAAAAAAAAAAATATATATATATATATATATATATATATAACTTTAGGGAAACAGTCCCATTAGTGCTTAACAGTACAAATTGGATATAAGGCAAAAGTGGGTAATTTTATAAATATAACTTGAATGAAAAATAAACAGCATTGATTAAAAAACATTAAAAAGTAAAAGAGGGAACTTAAAAACAAAGCAACTGACTGCTTAGTTGGCTACTGCAAACCTTATTACCACTTCTCAGTTATACAGTGTGAATTTGTCAGCTAAAGGTAACTTATAGAGGATTATAAGGGCACTTATTTGACCACAAGCAGCTTGGGAATTCAGTATATACCCAATATATCTTATCGGTGTGTACATTTATCGTGGTCTATTCAATAACCCTATAATAGGGTAGCCTGTATTTCACAACCAGTATATCAAAAGATGTATGGGTGGGTATCTTAACGGAGTATTCTATTTCTGCATAACAAATGTATGCACATCACCTCCAAGTTGTTTATCTATACTCTCTACCCACTCTCATAGATCCCCACATTTGCTCCACCATCATCTATTAAATGGTATACAATTTGCAGTGGTTAAAGCCCTGTCTCTCCTCTAAAATGCAATGCTCAGTATCTCAGCGCCTCCATTAGCTGTGGAGATTCGCGCTTCCTGGTTACATTGTGCGTCTCAAACGTGATGACGTCACGCTACGCCTGCCTACCTAACATGTTTCTACGTCTGAACATCTTTCTCAAAGGATTAAGGCGTGCACAATTGCTGCTGTCCTTTTATAGGTTCCGGTAGTCATAGTTACCTGATCTACCATGAGTGCTACATATAGTTAACCCCTGTAGTTATATGTGAACAATTTTGGAAGAAATTCCACAGTGAGTTGATGCATCTAGCAAGATATAATATATAGATGCATATAATGTTTATTTTGTCCCTTTATTTCACTATGCAAACAGTAAGGTCTAATACAAAGAGAAATCCTTATGTCATTAGGGAGAATCAAATTTGGAAAAAATAGAACAAATAATAAGATATATCCAGAATATAAAGTATTCATATATCTGCATATATAAGGTTATATATTATTAATAACCACATAGGAAGTGACAGTAACATAATACTTCTATCTATATAAAGGTCTAAACAATAATAGTAAATAAGGAATGTTTCTAAAGGTCATATTATATGAACATACTAAATTATATAAGAGTGTTAGACAATAATATTTATAATATTTGTCAGTATCCCACATTGGGGTAATTAACTGTACTAATCTACTTGGTAAAGCTACTGTATTCATACATATGTGCCTAAGTGGTGATCCATTATAAAGTGTCAGTGAAATAAAAATAGTCATGGTGCATCAAAGTGTGATGTGTAATAGACAATAAATATTAATTAATAAGAAAAGTAAAAAATATGATGCATAAATTAAATATCAAATTACGTATATATATCATAATTCCATATAGAAGAGCTTTGGCTTGGTCTAACCAACCAAAAGTCCACATAAAATGTGCATAATGTGGTCTGTATAAGAAATCTTACTTATATATAAAATATAGTGCTTAACTGTGTAAATGGGTGTAATTTCCAACCTATTGACCTTCTAAGAAATGTGTTTATTACAACTAGAGAAATTAGTCTTTTATCCTTGTCTTTTGTCTTCTTAAGTCCTGAATAATAAAAAAGTGTCTCCTATATATATATATATATATATATATATATATATATAGACATAGCTTATCAAAAAGAAGAAATATCTTATCAAAAAGAAGGTGTTTTCTTTCTCTCAAAAGTCAGAGACCAAAGTATAATTTCAAATTGCTCAGTCTTATATAAAATAATAATGGAATATCAACTATATCTCGGTTAGATGAAGGCTGTATATGAAAAGCCTTCATTTAGGCCGTTGGGTACCTGTGCTCTCAATTTGTAAGTCCATCTGTTTTCACATTGGAGTAATTTTTTTGTAGGTCTCCCCTTCTAGGTCCCGATGTTACTGAATCTATGATACAAAATTTGAGCACACCTGGATTGTTTTTATGGCAATATTTGACATGTCTTGCTATGGGAGTATCATATTCATTAACGATCGAATATATATGTTCTCCTACTCTCCGGCGGAATTCCCTACAAGTTTTGCCTACATAGATCTTATTACACAAACAGGTAGCTATATACACAATTCCTGATGATTTACAGTTAAAAATGTATCAATTTCAAAACTAATCCCACTTATGGGATGTACCGTATTTTTCGCCCTATAAGACGCACCGGCAGATAAGACGCACCTAGTTTTTAGAGGAGGAAAACAAGAAGAAAAAAAAATCTGAATCAAGCACAAATACACTTTACACACAGATACACACCTACATTACACACAAATATATATATATATATATATATGTATATATATATATATATATATATATATAGATACACATACATACATATACATACACACATAAATATACATATATATATATATATATATATATATATATATATATATATATATATACACATACATACATATACATACACACTTAATATACATATATATATATATATATATATAGATACACATACATACATATACATACACACATAAATATACATACACATACATACATATACATACATACACACACACACACACACATACACACACATACACACACACACACATACACACACATACACATACACACACATACATACATATACTGCAGCATTTGGGAGCATTTGGGAGTCCTTGACCCTCCCTGACCCTCCTGATCCTCACCTTTCTTCTGATCTCTGCCATCTTGATCTCACCCCAGCTCTTCCTACCAGCACTCCTCGTGTACTGCAGCGTTGCGTGTGTGACGTCACTAGGACGCACCGGCCGACGCGATGCTGGTAGGAAGCGCTGGGGTGAGATCAAGAGGACAGAGAGGCAGTTTGAAAAGGTATATTCGCCGTATAAGACGCACCAACTTTCCTCCCCCAGTTTTGGGGAAGAAAAAGTGCGTCTTATACGGCGAAAAATACGGTATATAGTTTTTGCATGGTTTTATGCATTTGCTGAATTTGCATCTACCACATTTATACATACCTTTCAAATGTTGTAACCATGTTCTAGGTTCGATTTTACTATCCTTGTATAAACTATGAACAAGCATATTTTTTATGTTGACCCCTCTTTTATATGTTATACTTGCCTTTGGAGTAAGTGTATCTTTGAGATCTTTATCACTAGTAAGAAGATGCCAATGCTTAGAAATAATGTTTTTTATGATTTCAGAATCATGGTCAAATGTCATTATGCATCTAGTTACACTTTTCTCATTTGGAGTGACATTTCTGGGAGTACTTCTTTCTCCTCGTATCTTATTGGTGTGTATATTTAACAGATCAGTTCTATTGCAGTTCCAGGCATATTTATAAGCTTCTTTTAGACTTTTATTAGGATACGGTCTAGATCTAAACCGTTCTCTTAGCTTGTCTGCTTCCATTTTAAATTCCTCACCTGAACTGCAATTTCTACGAATTCTGAAATATTGGCCTTTAGGGATTCCTCTCTTTAGAGGCTCAAAGTGTTGACTCTCCCATTTTAATAGAATATTGGATGCTGTTTCTTTTCTGAAAGCTGATGTACCAATGTTTTCTTCTGTGTCTTTCTTTATTTTAAGATCTAAAAAGGAAACCTCACTCTGACTTGCCTCAAAGATGAATCTTAGGCCTAAATTATTGTTGTTTAAATATTGTATAAATTAATTCAAGTCTTGTTTGTTACCTGTCCAGACAAGAATAATATCATCTATATATCTTCTCCAAATAAGTATGTTATCTCCAAAGGTTTGTGCAGTCTCATCATATATGTACTTTTCCTCCCACCATCCCAAAAATAGGTTTGCATAGCTAGGGGCACATGGTGTCCCCATAGTCGTCCCCTGTTGTTGGTGGTACCATTGTTGGTTAAATGAGAAATAGTTATGTTTCAGAACATAGTTCAACAGTGATATTAAAAAAATGTTTAGTTCATCAAAGATTGTACCTTTCATTTGTAGGAAATATTTTACTGCATCGATTCCAAAGTTATGAGGGATACTGCTGTACAATACTTCAACATCAATGCATACCAGCCAAGACACAGTTGGTATACATAGATCCTCCAATTGTCTAAGGATGTTTGGAGTATCCTTTACATATGAAGGTAGACCCATCACAAATTCTCTAAGGTGATGATCCAAAAATAGACTACAGTTATGGGATAAATTATTAGTACCTGAGACTATAGGTCTTCCAGGGATAGGGCAAGTTTTTTTATGTACTTTGGGTAGAGAGTAAAATACTGAAACAGTAGGGAATTTCAGAAACAGAAATTGATAGGTCTGATCATCAATAATTCCTTTACTTTTAACATCATCTATAATACTCTTCAGTATTTGTTTGAATTCAGGAGTGGGATCCTTGGTGATAGTCTTATAAGTTGTTCTATCTTTTAAAATTCTGTTACACATGCCTTTTAGTCCACATTATCCATTAGGACTATGTTCCCACCCTTGTCTGCTGGTTTAATATGTATAGATGTGTTGTCTCTTACTTCTTTAAGAGCCTCATATTCAGATTTTGTAAGATTATAATTTCTGTTATAATTTCTGTAATCAATATTTTCTATATCATTTGACACTTGTTGTAAAAACACCCAAATATTGGCATACTCTTTCAGTTGGGGTGTAAATGTACCTTTGTTCCTCCATGTTTTTGGCTCAATAATTGGAGTGCAATTCTCTTCCAATAGTGTTATTAGGCCTTGTACTATCTCAAGGTCCTCTTGTGGTACACCAAAATTCATAATGTCCTTATCATGTTTCATTTTATAGAATTTATGCAGTGCTAATTTCCTAGAAAAAAGGCTCAAATCTTTAATATAGGTAAAGGTTTTAGCCTTAGATGTTGGTACAAATGTTAGACCTTTGCTCAAAACTGAAATGTGATCTTGTTGTAGGTCAAAATGTGATAGATTTATGATTCATAAGTCATCCTCATTTTTACTAGGATTTAGACGAATTTGTTTGTTCTGGTTTGTATTGATCTCCTTTTATTGAGATTGTCCCTCTCCTAAAAAAAAGGGGGGGGATCATTATCATATCTTGTATGTGATCTTACTTGTCTATCAGATTCGTATTGGTTCCTTCTGGAGCGTAGCTGATATTGTTCTCTCCTCCAATCCGGATTTCTATCCCTATTGACTTCTTTCTTTTGGTATACTTTAGGACCCACATAGGTTGTTTTGTGACTGTTATCCTCCATATCTGAAGTGTCATAGTCTGATGAACTAACTTCAGATACAGTTTGGGATTGAGAACTGAATGGCAATTTCTTGTATATTCTCCCTGATTGAAAATCATTTTGGTCTCTGAGAAATTTTCTCTGTTTGCAATCTTTTATATCTTTTTTGAATTATTATAATTTTAGTCAGCATATTCATTTATGACCTATTTTGTTACTTAAGGTTATGAAATCACAGATAACTGATTTTATTTATATTATCTATTAAAATACACCTGTATGCATACCTTCACAAAGATTAAATTAAAAGATTAAATAAAAAGTACAGGAATTTGTTGGTTGTATATGTGTTCAGTACTGGGTAGAACCACCTTTGGCTGCAGTTACCATTATGAGTCTTTTAAGGTAAGTCTCTATCACTTTTGCACTGCTCTGGATCCTCCAACGTTTACCTATTCTTCTTGACAACATTGCTCAAGCTCTATCAGTTAGGATGGGGTCCGTTAGTGAACAGCAACATTTAAGTCTTGCCACAGATTCACAGACAGATTAAGGTCGGAGCATTTACTGGACAATTCTAAGATATTCAGGTTCTTGCTTTTCAAACTCTCCAGTGTTTACATCATTGTCCCGCTTATAGGTGAACCTCTGCTCCCAGTCTCAGGTCTGATTCAGACTTAAACAGACTTTCTCCTAGACTTGCCTTATATTTGTTTTACACACATTTTTGCTCTAAGGCCAAAAGATCTATTTCTTGTTGATCGTCGCTGGATGATCATTTGGTATTTTACAGGTTGTGTTTTTTTGTTTTGTTTTTTTTTTATATAATTTTTAATATAATTATTATTTTGTCTTTTTATTTTTAATGCAATTCTTTTTTTTATTTTGACTGTAATTCATTTTTTTTTTTTGTAATTTAGTTTTCATAAAAAATGTTTTCTGCTTTACACGTTTGCCCTATTTTGCGCAGCCTTAGAAAAATCGTGTTTTGGGCAAGTAAACACTCGTAATACAGGGGCAGTACAAAACTCAACGGCAACGTTTGCCCTATTTTGTGGCTTTGGTTTGCCACAATCACTCGTAGCAGTTGTCTCACAATGTTTCCGGGATGGGTGATAGCAAGGGGGATTTACTTTGGCCTTAAACATGGTGTAAACTGCAATACAGTTGATTAACAAAGGGCCTATGTGATCATTTTTGCGTATGTCAAACCTTGTCACATTGTATATTACTTAACACTATAATAAATCCAACAGTTATTGAAACTAGACTTTAAAAAGAGTCTCATAAATTCACATTGTAGTCTAAGTGGTCAATCACATTAGTACTGCAAAAGTGCTTGATAATTAAATAGGTAATGTAATGCTGCATGATGAAAAAATTATTTCCGAAAAAACTTAGCCTGAAATGTACATAATGTGGCAAGAAAAAAGTTATAAAGCTAACATCTAATTAGATAAAAACATATATGCCTACGATAGTGCCTAGTGGTATCCATAATACCTTGAACGTTGTGTGTGTGAGTTGAAGGTTCTGTGTGAAGGTGCATTTCTGCAGGAGCGTGGTTTGCAATTTACATTGATACTGTGGCATGTGCAGGGGAAGGACAGTTGTCAAATACTAAACACTGAACTGATGCTTCAAACCCTTCTCTGTACCTTCTCTCCAATATCAATTGAAAAAGCAAGCCCCTTCAGACTTCAAGATAGAATGAAAAAATTAAGGTAGAGTCATAAAATCTTCTAAACCCATGCACAGACTGAAAAAATTAAGATTTAATATAACAATATTCTTTGCTCATAGCTTTTTGCTTTTTGCTCATGGCATTTTTCCTAACCTGCACTGGTGAACTGCTTCAGGTTCTTACTGAAAGTTTTTAACAGGTGCGTCTTCCCTTTCATTATTCATTAATATTTATCCAGAGTTGAAAATATTCATTAGCCCATTAACTTTCTAACTGGCTAAACTATTTAAAACAGAGAACTTTGGTGCACTACTTGATTTTGTGATGGCAATAAGACAAACAAGTTACATTTTCTTATCAGTAGCTGACTTGTTCAATGTATTACCTTTGCCTGTTGCTTTTAGTTATAGTTTTTAATATTACAACGCAATAATTAATATTTTTTAATGGTGAATTAATCTAGCTGGTATACAGTAAAAGTTATTATAGCATCACTAATGCAATTGACCTCTTAATATGGTGAACATTTAAAATCAATATTTATCTTCTATCTGTAATCAGATTAAGATTTACTTGAATAAATATGACAAGAATAAAATCATGGTATTGGTGATTTTGTTTATGAAAGAAACAAAATTAATAAGTGAAAAGCTACATACTGTTAAATTCACAGAATACCATTTACTTGTAAACATGTTCAATTACATTCAAAATTGGAGAGATCTCGGGTAACATAAGAGGAATTATATTTGATACATCCAATCCAATTACATCTGCTATGATTAAATGTTCTTTATCTCTACCATAATCATTTAAACTTGGAGTGGTTTGAACAACCCTAAACATAATTTTATATTGCTGCTACATCTAAACTGAAAAGAAAACAAATCAAAAGTCTAAAAATGCACTAGGCTCTGAAGTTTCACAGAGATTATTTTAAATTTCCATTGCTTTGTACAAACATTTTAAATTATAGTCAGTGTTTCTACTAAGTACATTGAAACTGGATTAATATAAGAAACATCTCTTTTTGTTAAGACTTTTATTGGTGATATCATAAATGTTAAAACTTAATTATATACCCTTTTCACCTTTTAAAAAAGAAAGATAATTCCTGTTTCTGTGTAATTATTTTCCTCCACCTGCAGTTACAGATACAGATCCTCATTCAATTGCGATTTGGCGAATTGAATAGGGCTCTAAATAAACACATAACATATTTTTTTTAAAGAAGTTTTTAGTTAGTGAAAATCTTGCTTTTAGATAGATTCTTAGCCCCTCATTCAATTGCAATTTGGCCAATTGAATAGGGGTCTAAATAAACACATAACATATTTTTTTTAAAGAAGTTTTTAGTTAGCAAGCATCTATCCAAAATCAAGGTTTTTAATAACTAAAAACTTCTTTAAAAAAATATGCTATGTGCTTGTTTAGACCCCTATTCAATTGGCCAAATCGCAATTGAATGAGGGCCACAACATATATATATATATATATATATATATATATATATATATATATATATATATATATATATATATATCTATATATATATATATAACATTTTATAAAGAACATAGTAACAAACCATGTCAAACCAGCGTCGCCTAAAAAACATTAGTCATAATACTTATGAATTCTCCACCCTTTCCTTCTAATAACATGTATTTATATAAATAAAATTAAATGTAACATTCATATTAACATTATGAAAATGTTATGCCATAATATAAAAAATACATTTTATCAAATTACGATTATAATTAAGTTACAATATAACAATGAATTTCCCCAATTACATCTTACATTTCCTGATCACAGTGATATGCATCTCCATAAAATATCAAATCGAACATACATGTTAATATCCTGAAAATCCTTTATTTCAATATAATACATTTCTCCAAATACATCTTACATTTCTTAATCACAGTGATGTATATCAATAATCACTATACATATAATATACAAAAATAACGGAATATTACATTAATATCCTTAAAAATACTAGTACAATATAAAAGTTAACTTTTCAAAATGTCATTTAACGTCTCATATTTAGTGATACATGTTAATATTCAATGCACACATAGCATATAATAAACAATAATATTAGTGATGCTCAAAATATGTCTCAACAATATCATCTCTCATTGCTTTAAAAAATAGCAAGCAATCATTTATACATAACTTATAAAAAATGATATTATCCTAATATGTAGATTTAATATATGTTTCTTCAAATATGTGCATATATATACTAGCATATGCATGTGCCATAGAGACCCCTTAGCAATTCTGGAAACTTACTTGTACCACTGAATAAAAGTGGTTGTTTCATTTATATATATATATATATATATATATATATATATATATATATATATATATATATAAAATTAAGAGTGAGGTAGCCGTGAGTGTACAGTAATCCAGATGGAAAATCAGAGTATTGAAGTATATATTGATTCCTTTTTTATTGGACAAACATAATCATAAATATAAGACAAACTTTCCAGAGCTTCCTCTCTTTCTCAAGTCTGGAGCAAAACACACTGATGTAAGATTTCCCAAATGAAACACAGGAATTACAGGCTTTTTTTTAAAAGAAAAAAAAAAGAATGTTCTATTCGGTCAGCTGTCATCAGGTTGTTTCTCAGTTTCTCACTTGTGCGCCTCCAGAGATTTTCAGCACAATAATAAAAATGGCTGTAAATTATGTCAGCACATCTGCAAAGAGGACACATCCATGCACAACAACAAGAGCTACAACATCAGAGGATCATATTTATGCACATCATCCAATGTGGTGTACATAATACAATGTATTCTATGTGAAAGTGGATGCTACATTGGGGAAACAAGCCAGAAGCTATATCTACAGACGAATCTGCACAGAATCTCCATCAAAAAGCACAAAGATGACAATTATTGTACCCCAGTGGGACACCACTTTTCACAAAACAATCACTCCATCCAACACCTGAAAATAAAAATGCTCAGAGGTCCTTTTAGAAAAAAAAAAGAAAGAAAGTCATTTGAAATCAGAATGATAACACACTTTAATACGATAAATATGGGACTTAATGTAAATTTTGATTGTGTTATCTTAACTTCTTATAATCTTCTATTTTGCTTATATGATGTTTTTCTATTTTTCTTGTTTGTCTCTGGTTTCTCTCTGGCCTGCTTCTTGTCCTCCTCACAGCTTTATGGTATCTTAACACCCTATGATGTTATAATATTTACAACTCTGTCTTCTTCACAGCTGACCAAATAGAATATTCTTTTTTTTCCCCTGTGTTTTATTTGGGAAATCTTATATCAGTGTTGCTCCAGACTTGAGAAAGAGAGGAAGCTCTCGAAAAGCTAGTCTTAGATGTATGAATATGTTTGTCCAATAAAAAAGGTATCAATATATACTGCAATACTCTGATTATTAATCTATATATATCATTCTCATTTATACATCCTTGTTGTACATACACTTATGGAAACTATTGCCCTTGCCTTTGTTTAACTTGTAGACTAGTAGACCATCCTATCTTGTAATTCCCCATCTGAACTGCTACCTTGTCATTGTGAAGGGGCTTGTGTACTTCAATGAAGCTTTGAGCTATACCATGTAGGGCAGGTCATAGCAGACAGATAACAAAAATTGGGGTCCACTGGAGAAGGAACTGGCAGCCCACTCCATTATCTTTGCTATGAAAAACCATATGGATAAACACAACAAGAAACACAGACAGATGTGCCTGGCATGCTGCGTCCATATAGTCACCGAGAGTCGGACAAAACTGAAGGACTGATCAAAAATAATCTTGTAATTGCATTATAATGTCATCACAATAATAATGATTAAGCACCCCACTCATGGAGGTGCCCCTTAAGAAGTTGCCTTGTTGCTGGTTATGCCATTATATCAATGGTAGATAGATAGATAGATAGATAGATAGTAGATCACTCTTGATATAATTTTTCTTTTTCTGAAATAAGAAACTATAAAAATAACATATTTTTTCAATATGATTTGAATTTAACCAGTTTTGGATATCCAGTTCCAGAAATGTAATAAAAAAAGTAATTTATGAACAACATCAAATTGCATGACAAGTGTGGATTAAACTACCGTATATACTCGAGTATAAGCCGAGTTTTTCAGCCCTTTTTTTAAGGCTAAAAAGGGCCCCCTCGGATTATACTTGAGTCACTCTCTCCCCCGTGTCTCTCTAACCCCCCCTTATCTGTCTCCCCCCGTGTCTCTCTAACCACCCCTTGTGTCTCTCTACCCCCAGTGTCTCTCTACCCCCGTGTCTCTTTCCCTCCCCCCTCCTCAACTTCCCCCTCATTCTAACCCCCCCTCATACTACCCCCCCTCTCCCCTCATTTACCTGCTCCGGCCTCCGCTCCTTCCGGGTCTTGATGTGGCGCGCATGTGACGTCACATGCCTGCCAAAACATTAGCATATACCGGGTGCCGGCACCCGGTATATGCAAATGCTGTGACGTCACAAGGAAGGAAGGGAAGGAGTGGAGGCTGGAGCAGGTAAGTGAGGGGAGAGGGGGGGTGGGGTATTTAGAGGGGTAGTATGAGGGGGGTTTAGTATGAGGCGGGGGGGTTTGGAATGAGGAGGCGGGGGGTTAGAATGAGGAGGGGGGTTAGAATGAGGGGGGTTAGAATTAGGGGGGTTGAGGATGAGGAGGGAGGTTGAGGAGGGGGGTGAGGATGGGGGGCTGAGGTTGAGGAGGGAGGTTGAGATGGGGGTTGAGGATGAGGAGGGGGGTTGAGGATTAGGAGGGAGGTTGAGGATGAGGAGGGAGGTTGAGGAGGTGGTTGAGGATGAGGAGAGGGGTTGAGGTTGAGGAGGGGGGTTGAGGTTGAGGAGGTGGTTGAGGATGGGGGTTGAGGTTGAGGAGGGAGGTTGAGGAGGGGGTTGAGGATGAGGACGGGGGGTTGAGGAGGGAGGTTGCGAAGGGGGTTGAGGAGGGGTTGAGGATGAGGAGGGGGGTTGAGGATGAGGAGGGAGGTTGAGGATGAGGAGGGAGGTTGAAGAGGTGGTTGAGGATGAGGAGGAAGGTTGAGGAGGGGGTTGAGGATGGGGGGTTGAGGTTGAGGAGGGAGGTTGAGGAGGGGGTTGAGGATGAGGAGGGGGGTTGAGGTTGAGGAGGGAGGTTGAGGATGAGGAGGGGGTTGAGGTTGAGGAGGGGGTTGAGGATGGGGGGTTTAGGATGAGGATGGGGGGTTGAGGAGGAGGGGGTTGAGGATGAGGGGGTTGAGGAGGGAGGTTGAGGATGAGGAGGGATGATGAGGAGGGAGGTTGAGGATGAGGAGTGGGGTTGAGGAGGGAGGTTGATAATGAGGAGGGGGGAAGAGACACAGGGAAGGGAGAGGGGAGAAGAAACACGGGAGAGATAGGGGGGACACAGAAGGCACAAAAGGGACACAGGGGGCAGCACAATTCCCACCCTCAGCTTATACTCGAGTCACTCATTTTACCCAGTATTTTGTGGTAAAATGGGTGCCTTGGCTTATACTCGGGTCGGCTTATACTCGAGTATATACAATATTTACAAGTAGTACAGATGCTTTCAATTTCTAATTTAAATTGTCCAGGTCTCATGTGGTGTAATAAGCATACGAATAATTTTAAATTGCATCTCTTGTATATCTGAAGATAGTTAATCTATACGTCCTACTAGCCTATATTATGGCCACTGGCTTCACTATATTAGGGCTATCTTACCTGCAGCTACACATTCTCTAAAAAAATCATAAAATTGTTATCAATTTTGTTTGTCCTTTCTTGAATCTAAACATCATTTTGTAATGAAATTATGCACAAGACGCCATGTTCCATCTTCATGTGCTGTTTCAATCAACTGTTTATTTATGGAAAATAAATAATAATTGTTAGAATATTGTTGTTCTCATTCTGATCAAGATAACAACAATCCAATTCTGTTTATTTAAGAAATCTGAAATATCTTTCTCTGCACTTTCATGATACTTAAAGCACCACTGCAATGTTTGAAAACATACTGTAGAGCCTCATTCAATTGCAGCCCGCAGCGTCCGCAACTTATTGTGCAATTCAATTGGCCGAGCCCGCAAGTCTACACCATGCTATCGTATGTAGCATTTGCAAGCTTGAACATGATCAATTACGCAAGGCCGTTGGAAACAGCCAAGGGAAACACAGATCATCCTCACTAAGTCTATAAAAAATGGAGGTTGGATTTCAAAGTCCTACTGGCTTGAATTACAGGTTACGATCAGACCCACATTCCAGATATAATGCAATATTGATAAAGCCGTAAATATGATATTCTATTACATGTGAGTTCCTTTATATGTATAAACACATTGATTTCCGGGATCTATATAACACGGAAAGTGAACATGAAGCAAAGTATTTTTTGGGGCCGATTTGCGAGCTTGAGTTGTGCTATTAATTCTAAGATCGAACACCACTTTCAATTTAAAAAAAAGTATAGTAGGGTGTGTATATGTGCTTTTAAAGTACTCCGGACACATCATTAAGCCCCTTACGAGTCCTCCTTGGTACCCGTGACGTGCGGTTCGACTTTTGCCATTTGCGGGCTGGACTGCTTAGCGAAGGGGAATCGGAGCAATTGAATAGTGATTGTTTATTTTCTTGCAGCGGTGAAAGATCAAAGGTTTGGAGGGGCATTAACTTGCGAAGTGAAGCATCGCAAGGAATCGGAGGCCGTAACCTGATCAGAGCCCCCTAAAAGACGCCAATTGAATAGCAAAATAACTTGCGGTCTACATTTACGAAGCCCGGATCTCCCGAAAGCTCAAATGAATGAGGCTTATAGAGATTCACCAAAAGCAAAGATAAGCAGGAACAAGTTAAAAAACAAACAAAAACAAGATTTTTTTTTTTTATGTTTCGGAGTGACACTGGAGGTATTCATGTTACTCATGTGTATATGGAAGAGTGTCTACATTTCTAGAGAGGAATTGTTGCAAACTTTGATGCAACGTCCTGCTTCAAGTCAGTGAAAGGAAAGGAGCGTAGTGTCAATTTCAATCTTATCGAGTTATAACTTCAAATAAACACTCCCGTCATCTAACTCTCAGATTGTGATGTAACAAACGCAAACACAAAATGAACACAAAATGAATACCTATACCCATAAACAGAGTTCCAAAAGAAAAATATATATATACATGGCTTGCATAGTTAATATTGTTAGTGGCAGGTGGTAGGTATTATCCCCTAGAACTCTGTATTATTCTGGTGGCAATAGTTGGGGGTCAGTGTTTAATTGTGTGAGCAGGTATTTGTCATTGACTTTGTGATTTAGTATATCATTCTTTAGATGTGTTGTACAGGGCTGGGATAACCATTAGAAAAGCCTGTTTTCTGCTTTAGAATGTGTAGGCTTCAATTTTATGTTATTAGTGTCCTGAAAAATGTTTCTTTAGGCAAGCACTTGCTGAGCCTTACGAGAACACAAAAAAATGTCAGTAAGACTTTATGGGAGCCATGCTCTTTAGGTAACTATTCATATAGCAGGGAACAGTTGATACATAGCAATCACTCATAAGGTTTTGCTGCAGGAGAAATCTGATAACTACGTTAGAGCTTACATGAAATTTTCACTCAGATTATTTCCTACTGGAGCCATGTAATCAAGCCCTTTATTTGTAGACGTGTCCTTGAGTCATTCTGTGACACTATATATATTAGTTATAGATGATATCAATGGCGATGCTATCGCCTAGTTAGGCGTGCAATGCAACAGGGCCCTGCTCTGGAAGGGGCCCAGTGCTAACACAGTGCCGTGACCCTCCATGGCCATCTTCAGCCCTTGTGGCCCTCCTCGGCCCTCCCACAGCCCACTTTGGCCCTGCTTTAGTTCTACGGGCCTTTGCGACCACCCACAACCCTCCTCAGTTCCCCTCTGCCCAAGTTTTGTAGAGTTTGTAAAGAGACATACACACTGTTCTGAATACACATATATGACAGAAAATGCAATCCAGTCTTCTAAACATAGCAAACGTGTTCTGTGGATAGGTCTATGTAGGACAAAGGAATTTTCCTTTAAAGCAGGTGCTGTTCTTCCAAAATATGTAAGTTCAGAAGTTTTGATTAAAGAAAGCAAAATGTCTTTAATAGGTACTATCTCTCTAAAAGTACAGTCAAGCTTGCCATTGTTTTTTTTAAATCCATCATTAAAAGGTTTTAAAACAAAACTGAAACTGAATTTTGAGGTTTTTTCAAATAAAGCATAGAGAGAGTTTCATCTAAAAGAGTATAAAGTATAAATGTTTCACAGTGTGTTTTGCTTTTTTGGATTTATCACTGCCCTGGATCATGATGAGTTCTCTCTGGCGATATACAGTCTGGCTATGACAACATTTGTAATGTTAATAAAAATCATGTTTTATATTGCATGATTTCCATATATTTAAATATTTTTCTCATTCTTTGTAATCTGTAGATTTTTTGATCCTTGTCACAAAGATAATATATAAACTAATGAAAAAGGTAGTTAATGCAAATGTCAATAACTAGTGAAGCTCAAGTATCTATTGGCATGACTTAAGTTACATTTTCCACAGACTATTTGATCCGGTTTAGCTCATAACGATCAATTCTGTATCAGCTACTAATTAAATAGATTGATTAAGTCAACTGATTAAAAAGATTTTGTGAAATGTCAATCAAAATCCAATTCCTAATACAAGTCACATAAATACCTTCATGTAACTATTATATCTCCCCTGAAGAGGTTTTCATTAGCGTACAAATACAATTCATGTTTTAACAAAAGCAGGAAATAACCTCTTCTCAAACAACAGATAACTCACATTAGATATTCTGTGATATTTTCGAGTAATAAAGGATTGAACAATTTATTCTGGAGTATAATTTATTTGCATTTTCTCTTTAATAAAATTGAAAGAAATCAAAACAGAAATCTCTGTTCTCTTTGTACTTTTACTGTATCCATGTAATCACTATTGCCACTCATAAATAAATCTACTTTCCGTGAAAGTATTATGAAAAAGAAAAACATAATGGTACACTGTAATGCTATGATATACGTGATCTGAATATGACATATATCCAAACATCTAGTATGATGAAGAAAAATGAGTTGAAGCAAATCTATCATAATACTTAGGCCATAGAGGTAACATGTACTTTGAAACAAAATAGGAAAGTAGAAAGAAAAAATGAATGAAAGGGGGGGGTTTCTTGTTTCTTATGGTAATAAAGATTTGAATTGTACTTTTAATATTCTTAAGTTCATATAAGATCAACAAGCAATAACTTCTCTCCTCCTTTACCTCACTAAAATCCCATTGGGCCATCCACTCCTCTCAGTACAGGTAAAGTCAATTAAAATTGTATTTTCTAATTATTGTTTCTTATTTATGTCTGTTTAGTTTTAAGGTCCGGTATCAAAAATAACCCCGTCAATTAAATGTTTTGGGGTTCAGAAACAGTTTTTATCAATTAACATTAATCCTTATGAGTACTTAGAACAAATTAACGACAAGTACCCAGGTACCACTGTGTATATCTACACAGTATATATATATATATATATATATATATATATATATATATATATATATATATATATATATATATAAATAAATCCCAGAGAGGCAAGGTTTATTCCTCTTTCCATTGATTGTATCTCAGTATAAGTATTAATAAATATTTAGGATCAGATGGTATATGTTTGGATGTTAAAAACATACTAAGGAACCAAGTGGTGAAGATGCTCAACGGATTTTTGATCCTGAACATCCTAGAGATGACATATTATATTGCATTAGCATTTTCTGCAACATTGTATAATATGTAGAATGGAATAACCAAATTATAGAAACAACAAAAGAAGACAAGAAGAAACTGTATTGATTACTTAAACAATGACCTGTCACAAAATTGCTTATTTCAACAGAGTAATCTGTTTATAACCCTTTTGCTCTGACTTTGCAAAGTTGTAAGAGCTGATGACCTTTCTTTTTCCATTGTAGCATGTGAATTCATTTAAAGGATTCGTGAAAGAGAATTAAATCAGTAATAAAATATGGTTTGATCATAAGTGCAAAACATTCCATTATTAATCTTCTAAATAACATGCATAATGAGCAAGTTGTTAATCTCAAACCAAACTAGTAGAAAAACAACAATATGCTACCTCCATTTCACACGTTTTATTGCATTTACCCCATTTCCATTTCACAGTCAACAGTTCAAAGACTATTAAAAAACTACAGTGCCCTTACCAATCTTATTTGTTACAAACCATATGATACATGGTGATATCAGTAATAATTTTAGGTTACATACAAATCAGTTGGAAAGGGAAACCACCAAAGATCAATGGACTCTCAAAGGCATACTTTTCAAGTAAAACAAAAACAAAAAAACAATAAAATAAAGACAATGTGACGAGAAAGCAACATTATCTTGGTACATTATATCATAAAGTAAAAAGCATACAATTCCAAAACAGCCAGCTCCTCCCAGCAATGCTAAGCCTTTGAAGCTCCCTATGTAATCTGTATTGTGCTTCTTAAACGTTTCCAAAAATAATAATTGATTATTTTTATTTAAATTGATAGTTTATGTTAACACCAAATCTATAAACTCATGTATAATAGAATATATCTTCTGTTCACTTTTACCTACCAGATATTATTTTTACTCTTTATTTACAAAGAGCAGCATTTACGGAAGCATATGGAAGTGTATGGACAATTGGTAGGGTATGCTAAAGCTGTAGGTGATAGACTTCTTTAAACAACAAAGAGACAGTTACACAGAGTTGTTGGAGCTCCAGAAAGTTTCTGAAGTTGAGAGTGAAAAGATGTTACAAGAGAAGGAAAGAAGAAGGTTATTTTTAGAGTGAAGAGTGGTTAAGGGAATATTTGGAGATGAGGAGACAATATATAAGGGACTGAACTGTTATTACGGGTTTAATATAACAGAGTCATGAACTTTATACTGGTGGCTATGAGAAGTCAGTGAAGTGACTGATAGAGAGGTATCGCAGACACTTATCGTTGATTGAAGTAGATGACACTAACTTTAATATACTGGAGTGGAGAAAGTCATAATTATGGGGAGGCCAACAAGGAGTGAGTTGCAGTATTAGAGGTAAAATATGATGGAGTTGATTACATTTGTTTATATCCTATGTTACAAAGAAACAATTCTGGATATGTTTTTAATGAAGAAGATATGATTTTGTTATTGATTGAATGTGAGGAGTGAAAGAGAGGGCAGATTCAACATGATCACATGTCGGCAAGCCTGGTGGGTAGAAGTAATGATTGCATTTTCAACAGTGCAGGTTATTTGAGGGGATTTGAGTACATTTGCATTTAAATTATTAGGATGCCAAAGGATGATATTTAGGTGGAGAAGACGAGTGGGCATAGGACTGAAACTTGCTTTACTCAAGCAGTAAGAAGTCGTGGGAAAGAAGAGGTGTTGGAGAAATAGAAGCTAAATGTTTGATTTGCAATAGGGTGTAAACAGTAGCAAGTACAAAAGCTTTGTCAGGGATGCAAAGGGAATGAAAAGTTTGGATGTGAACAGTATGATATAGTGTATCAAATGCAGCAGAAAAATCCAGAAGAAGTGAGACTGGAAATGACCCTATGGCTATGGCTTTATCAAATGAGTAGAAAATGTTGTGCAAGCTGTCTCTGTGATTAGTTAGGGCCATAAGCCAGACCTATGGAAAAGAGGTAGGTTAGAGTGTTATACATAAGTCTCAAGTAGTTTTGAACCCAATCGAAGTAGTGCGATAGTACAACCGTTGGATAGAAATGCTGGATCAAGTGAGGGTCTCTTAAAGTATGGTCAGATGTTTTCTATATAGTTTTTGATTAACTAAATATGATACTAGGCAACATGTTTTTAGAAAGCACAAAAATATAAATATATATATACAATCCTCATATTTTAGTATACACATAGTTTATATACAATTATTCTTTACTTCAGGTCTTCATATTGCTTTCTTGCCTACTGAGGCCTTTAAATTTTTCATGTGGGTGTGTCTTTGTAAACTAAAGAATGTCCCTTTAGTCCAGTTGAGACCACTGGTAGTTGATACTGCCACTTTCCCAGGGTGCAGATAAAAACTTCCTTTGTACATCTCCATCCACCTCAAGAAGTTGATCTGCCAAGGTCAAAATGTTGATCTGATGCAGTCAAAATGGAGAGGTTGTATATTTTTTTAACATTCTAAAAAAAAACAGTGCAGATTTTTAAGAGAAGTTCTTCAGAAAAGTACATTTTAAAAATATATGGAAGCTTGTCAGTGTTCATATGTGTGGATTTGGGATAAGTGTTGTAGTAAAAGGTAAAGGATTATCTGTGGTGGAATATAATCAAGTGGACAAGTTTTAAGGTGAAAGGTTGACAGAAGATCAGGGACTTGTATCACACATAAAAACTGAGTAATTATGAGAGTTAAAGGGCCACTGCACAATAAAAACAGAAATTATTTGAGAAAAACTAGTCTAAGAGCATAAGTAATCGGAAAAAATGTCATACAACTAGTTTCTAATTAGAAAAAATAAATGTTGAAGCATCTGCTGTGTACTGAGGGAATCTATTAGACCTTGGTGGAAGTTGTGAGTGTGAGAGGAGCATTTACATTTCTGGAGAGATATGGTTGAATTTACTGATGTAAGAAGTCAACTTCTACCCTCATAATCCAGCTCTCATGAAGTGATGTAACAAAGACAAGATTGATTCCTATACTCATAAAAAGAGACAACAAAAATTCAGATTTTCCCCCAAAATGTTTATGTCCATGACTTACATATAATTGACAAACAAGTGCATTGAACTGTAGTGGGCCCTTAATTATTAAGCTGAATGTCATTTCTAATCATTGGCTAATCAGTGACTTCAGCTGCCTGCCCTTCCTCACAATACATCATAGAGGAAAGTCTGTAATTTAAATTGATTAGTGTGTACTATATTTCTGAAGGTGGACAGTCAGTTTATCATAGATGTACAGATACACAAACAGACACATACTTAGAGGTACACAGAGGTATAGACACACACAAACATACATAGAGGTACATACACACACAGTCAGAGATACACACAAACAGAGGTACACAGACACACACAAAGTACAGACACACACCTGTAGATAGAGGTACACAAACACATATATACACAGCAAGATAAAGACACACATACATAGAGTTACAGGCTCATATACATAGAGACATAGACACCCACACAGAGACAGACACACACATAGAGGTTCAGACTCACACAAATATTATGAGTACTAAATAGGACTCTTAAATGCTTTTTCAAAACTGATTATTGCTGTAGCAGCAATTAAACACACAATACTGCAATTTAAATGCATAGGAAGGCATGCAAACACATTTAAATTAATTGCAAAACAGTTTCAAACCCACAAGTATGCAATTAAAAAATATTATTTTTAACTATTAATTCTGAGTAATATAATTCCCGGGACTCAAGAGGTTAATGCATATCATAAAACCCACATGGACTAGAACAGATGCTCTAATGTATTTTATAGACTGCTAGATTGCTTGATTGCGAGCCAGATTGGCAAATATTACTTATTGGCTCTCATTAATTTGTAGCCTCATTTGCAGATTAAGTCTAACTTCCATTTTTTACTCACATCATGATGACAGTCTCTTTTACTATTTGCTGCGTCTAAGAAGTAAATTACGAACTTGCTTAAATATTTTATTTAAATGTCATAGCGGATGACACACAAAAGGGGCTTTCCTTCTTCAGCAGCACCTCTGCCTGCCACACTGATTAAACTGCACAGATGCAGTAATGGACCGCATCTTGGAAGTAGGATATAGGGGGGATGGAGAGGGGACTTGGCTACTTCTGGGGATAAGGCTCTTTTTTTTCTAATTATCTTTTTTTTTAATTAAAAATGAGGCATCCCCTCCCCCCCTGGGAGAGCCTGTAGGCGACTGCCTATGTCCTCTGTTCATAGATCTGGCCATGCTACTCGGTATCTGTTCCCTTTATGCACAGAATAGGAAGGATAGGAAGCTTGTTAGGCCCTAGACACTAGCATACGCTGCCACTAGTTCGATAGTAGAATGTTTTTTTTTTTGTTTCTAATGTTGTTTGTTTATTACATACTTGACAGAAAGGAATGTTTCCTATATTGCAGTGTCCTTTAGTATTGGAATATTTGCTATTGTAAACAATATTGCTTTGAGAAATGCTGAAATTCACCCAATTTTAGTGTGAATGTTTGGCAACAGCTTGAGGAGCAATTTAAACATGTTAAACATTTCTGACAGTGGCACATTGCTGCAAATAACATTATTGAATAGAGTCAATTTCACAACATTCACACAATTTAGAAATAGATCACTCTTATCAACTTCAACTGTTCCAAGTTTTAATTAGTGGAGTCCTTATGCTCATATTTTAAAGGAGGAATGGACAGTTTTTAAACATTTCCTCAAACTAATGAGTATTTGGGCACCACAATTTAAGCTTAAACTATTGGTCATGAAACAAAATTGCAAACTTTCCATTTGTTAAACTTTCTGAATCTGTCAAAATTTTACAAACATTATTATTACAAGATTGCAACACCATTTTTCTAACATATGTACATTTTTGATATATAACTTGTGTTCACCTATACTAAGGATCACTAAAGTCTGATATTTATGTATTTAAACATCAAGTATGTTCTAATATCTTTCTCTCACCCTTCAAATGTAAAATGATAATATAACTCATAATTTAAGCACGGCAATGCAAAATTATATCTAAATTTAACACATTTAGTGTTGCCTGCTAGTATACTTTGAGTTTTCTTCCTACATTCCACGCTAGCATTGTTCACATTAGTACCACATAGGTGCCAGTTCTGAAAAAAACCACAAACAACAACCATTAAAGAGCTATTGGAATCCTATATTTAAAATAAACTCCTTTGAAGAAATTCACTTAAAACAGGCTAAATATTTTTAGTATGTAAACTAATAAAATAGGGCCCTATTGTATTGCACAAATCATAATGTTATACACACTTAAAGTTGCACTTAAAATTACCTCAAATTCTATTAGCTACTCACATTTCGATTACGAGTTCCACACCCACAATCACTACGGGCCAGCCAAAGACGCAACTTTGGGCTTACATCTACATTGATTTTTGCACAGCTTGAATATTAGAAGCGCTTATTAATTAAAGTTACACAAAATTAATATTCTATTAGAACTTTACGTCTAGCTCACAAATGAAGTCTGGCCTGCAACTAGAAAAAGTATCAAGTTTCTGTCAAAAAATATTATGAGTACTAAATAGGACTCTTAAAAGTTATTTCAAAACTTATTATAGCTGTAGCAGCAATTAAATACACAATACTGTACTTTAAATGCATGGGAAGGCATGGAAACACATTCAAATAATTAGCAAAACAGTTTCAAACCCACAAATATGCAATTAAAAAATATTATTTGTAACTGTTATTTCTGAGTAATATCATTCCTGGGACTCAAGAGGTTAATGCATATCATAAAACCCACATGGACTAGAACAGATGCTTCAATGTATTTTATAGATTGCTTGATTGCTTGATTGCGAGCCTGATTGGCAAATATTACTTATTGGCTCTCATTAATTAGTAGCCTCATTTGCAGATTATGTCTAACTTCCATTTTTACTTACATCATGATGACAGTCTCATTTACTATTGGCTGCGTCTAAGAAGTAAATTACGACCTTGCTTAAATATTTCCAGATCATATGATCACGCCCCCTGAAATCCAACTTAAAAAGGAATGGTTTATATGTGGAGGCTGAAAGATTTAAATTGCGAGCTTGAATCAATAGAATACATCTAAACATTGAGAGAAAAAAACGCCTGCAGCAAAAATTACGGGTCTATGTCACTTATGGGCTTCTAATAGAATATGGCCCACAGCTGCTATTGTTTACCCTTTATATGCAGTTATGCTGCTGTGGAATGTACTATTTTGTTTTGTTTTGATCAACTTCCTGAGGTGAGAGGAAACTTTAAATGTACAGAAGGTTTCTATCTGCATATGGGGAATGTGGCATCTAAAATGTCAGTGCTCTCCATAAAATAATATAATGTAATGCAGAGGTGAAACATCTGTCTGTGAATGGAACATAGATGATCACCTGAGAACAGAATATTGAAACCTGAAGTAAAGAATAACAAAATAAAAAAAATAAAAAATAAATCACGTTTTTATTTTAGTTCATTGTTTGTTTTCTAAAATAATTTTTCCAATTATTAGAGAAATTTACTACAGTAGGCCTATAAGCATATTTATTCATTGAAGTAGTTTCTCATTGGTCCTATCAACACATTTAACCCTTTGTTTTTTTTTTACATTTTCTCTGTTTTTTGTTAGATTCCCTAAAAAATTATTTTGAGTGGTATTTGGACCTCAATGTTGTTCCTTAATTTATATTGATGAAGTATATAGTCATTCCTTACTGGATAAATTGTTGAACTTTGGTGACCTACTTAATGTGATATGGAGTGAAACAAAAGTCTTCTTTTTCTTAGCAGCTGTCTTGTTAACTTTATTAGCTATTTTCTTTAGCTGGAGTTTAATGAGAAGATGCAGTAAACATACCCATTAATCTGTCTGACAGATACACTCCAGTCTTGCTTAGAGGTACCTATGTAACATATATATTAGTATACTGATAGGCAATGTATTTCAATTAAAGGATCACAAGTAATGGCACCTGAGTCCTTAAAAGTGGAGCACAATGATTTATAGGTTTTTATAGATAATGAGGAGACTTGTTTTGGAGTTGTGGAAAGATAAAAAGGACACTGAATTGCTCTCCCAATCTAGAGAAAAAAGTTAGGGGCACATGGACTTGTCACTGCCTTGATCTTGTAACAACTTATCATTCCTCAAGCTGGTGAGGGATGCCTGTTATCAAAATGTGCATATGCGAGGATGAAGCAGCAAACAACGATAAAAGTTTATTTTGTCTGTTTCTGATTGTATTTAATGGGTTGACCCAGATTGTAAATCATTCTACTCTATTTCCTGCTGCCTCCCCTGACCTCTGCCTAATATTGGATTATTATTGTTCGATACAAGCCCCTGACATTTTACCTATGCCTTTACTTTGATATCTGCCACTATCATTCCTTTTTTGCACTAAAACTTAGATATTCCTCATATGAGAAGAGGCCCCTTCCTATTAACATCCACCTGTGGTTAAAAATCTTGAGAAGAGGGACATGTATTCCTTGTCTATCTTTCCTCGCTGAATATCATGAAGATCTGCCCTTGTTGTTTTAGTTAATGTATAAAGTTCTGGGTATGTACAGTGGAAATATACTGTACATACACAGTCATGTAATGATATTCCCAACAGATTTAGCCTAAATATAATGAAAAACTAGATACATAATTCATTTTGTGAATATTATTTCCCTTATCTATGCTACATTTTGTACCACTGTTGCTACTTTTCATAGAAATCATTTGATAGTATCAAATCATTCTAAAACATTAATAGGATAGCTTTTTCCTGTTTACATATAGTATGTTTCCTGCTCCCTTTGCCAATTATTTAAATTTTCCCTGTTTTCTCAAAATGAACATCCTTACTAAGAAATTACATTTAAAATGTAATCTAATTAAATGAAAACCTTTGGCCCGTGTCAGGTGTATACTTGTGTAACACAGGCAACAATTTTAGAGTTATTAACAAGAAATGTATTTGCAATTAAATATTATTTGGCAAGTGTGGTTACAAAGGTATGCCTTTTATCTCAAACCTCACAATTTTGGTAAGAGTAAGAGTACAAAGAAGTAGATCACATAGTTTATAATGAATTAAAATCCATCAGGCCGAAAGATATGAAAATGAAAAAAAAAAATATTATGCAGAAAAGATATATCCTATCTGATCCGGGTAACTGGCTGACCAATTCAAACATTTTAGTGATGAATTAGCCGACAGTGTTATACATGATGAAGTCAAACGTCCTGTTACACACTTGCATGTGTGGGAAAAAATCACAGCTTGACCCGAGACTCTGTTTTGGAAAATATAATCTACAATTTACATTTAACTTAAGATGTATATTATTTGCTATGATTTATTTATCTGCATGTGAGTCTGTGTAAAACATTTTTTTTTCATTTTAACACATGTGTACATTTTACAAATCAATATAACCTCCAAATTGCCAAAATGTTTTGGGCTAGATTATTTAGAACAGAATTCAGGAGCCCAGTGTGTGTGTCTCTCTCTGAGGAGACATTGACCCAGCAAAAATATAAATTATAATATTCAAAATGATAAATGTGTTAATCAGTGTGGATTTTCTTACTGGCCTTTCCCCACTGCAATCCATAATGAACGCCTCCGCTAGACTCATCTACCGTACACAACGTTCAGTGTCGGCAGCACCTCACTGTCAATCACTCCACTGGCTTCCTGTAACTTCCAGAATAAAATGTAAAATCATGACCATAACTTACAAAGCCCTCAACAACAGTGCACCCCCTTATATCTGTGCTGTAATCTCCAAAATACTCCCCCACCCGCCCTCTTTGTTCTGCTAACGACCTTCTTCTTTCTACCACTCTTGTCAACTCCTCTCACTCCCACCTTCAGGGCTTTTGTCGTGCTGCCCCTATTCTCTGGAACTCCTTGCCTTTCTCCACTAAACTATCCTCCTGCCTCAAAACCTTTCAAAGCCTCACTAAAAACACATCTGTTTAAAGAAGCTATGACCTTCCTTTCTAACATACACAACACTTCTCTCACCCTCCTGCACCACACACAAAACTTTTAGATTTTAAGTCTGCGAGTTTTAAATCTTCCATGGCACTTTGGGGAAAGCTCTATGGACACCGGATTCTAAGCTCAAAGACAGGGCCCTGCATTCTTTGCAATGTGTTAATACTGAATATGTCTTTATCTGGAAATTAACTTATGTATAGCACTATGGAATATGTTGGCGCGTTACAAATAAACAATAATAATAATAATAATTGGCAGGCATCATTTGATAGCAACAGGGCCAATGGTCAAGAAGAAATATGAGACAAGAGCAGATTCACCAATAAGAATTTTTCCCCACCGCTTCATTAGAGCCTATCAAATTGCCTCACAAATTTGGCATACTGTTTTGTGCCTTTCATTTCTTATGAGACATACAGACATTTAGCAAAGCAGAAGGTACTACATTTTCTGCACCCCATAGGAAGTTGAAAGATTTCCCAAGCCCCTCACCTGAGTATATATAGATAAAATACAAAGCAGAGAAATAAAAAATCAGTCAAGAATAAAACATCCAATATATTCAGAAAAATATTTAAATTTTTGCCTAAGAAATTTACAAATCAAAATAAGCAGTAAACAAGTAAAGATAGTTACATTTCAAAGTAAATATTAATTTACAACATTTTTTTTTAAATAACTGATTTTGCCTTGCTTAATAATAGTATATTTTAAAGAACTACATATTTTATGATAGAAGTACACAAGTTAAAGCAAGAAGAAGCAAGTATGTTATAAATTATGAGCCTAATTCAATTTGAAGCCTGCATCTCGTGGTATATAAGCCGTATGTCTGCGGGCCTGCTTCAGGCTCGCGGTCTGCTACAATTCTGATGCTTTTCAATTGAACAAGCCCGGAAGTTACAGGCCGAAAGCAGAAACCATGCAATCATAAGTAGCATTTCAAGACAGGAACATGATCAACTAAGCAAGTCCTTAACTACCCATTTAGAAACAGCCAATAGAAAATGAAATGCTGATACTGTTCTAGTCAATGTCGATGGCCTGATATGTATTAACTCATTGATTCACAAGATCAATCTAACCCTAAATGAAACATAAAATTAAATATTTTTTTTGCGAGCTTGTTGTGCAATTAATTCTAATGTCTTTAATCACTTTCCCATTCATTTACATTGCAGTATTGATTTTTTATTTGCTTTTACAGTGCTACGGATATGTCTTTAACCCCCTTGCGGGTCCTCTCTAGTACTTGTAGGATTTTCTTCTACATTTGCCGTTTACGGGTGTGAAAACATTTGCGGGCTTGAGGAATTGCAGCAATTGATCAGTGATTTGCAATTGTAACTCTTGCGGACAAGAAAGATCAAAGGCTTTAATGGGGCGTAAGTTACGGTTGTAACAACCACAAGGTTTTCAAGCCTGTAACATGTAGCCCAATTTCGGATTGCATATAAACGCCAATTGAGTAGCAAATTAACGTGCAGTCTCCATTATGGACTACTGTAACTTACAAGTGCTCAACTGAAAGATGCTCTATATCTCCTAGAGTCTATATTAAATCTTAATAGAGAATATATATATATATATATATATATATATATATATATATATATATATATATGTATATATATATATATATATATTGATGTAAGGTTCTAGGCAGTATTGTATTGACACTTCACACATGCATTTGCTATAAAATCAGAAGCCACAGTTATATGTGAGCTTAAACATATGATTAAATGTCTTGTTTGTATTATTCCCCTAAAATATTAGCCCAATTATCAACATAGTGGACATCTTTTTAAGTATGATCCAAAAGTGTAAGCGTGACATACCTATCTCAGTATGTAAATAAAATATTTGTTGGAGGCATTGTAGTATCATAGAAAGCAATAATGATGTATGTAAAGTTTAAGATCTTAGGAAGTAAAGTGATTAAATGAACATAAAGTTTAAGCTAATGAATTTAGTTAAACTGACTTTTATATTGTTTTAATGACAAGAAGGATGACACTGACTTACTTTTCCAGCAAATACTAATTTTACTATGAGTCGAAGAAGAGTTATCTGCAAAAAAAAACAATTTTGACGTAAAAACTATATTTGCCAAAACTATATTATTAAATAGCAATTAGAATTCAGTGCAACATTAATTTAATATAGTTTTCAGCACATTTGATTTTTTTATTAATTTCAAATAATCTATTGAATTAAATTTACTTTTACAGAGCCACTAGCATTGTACAAGTATGACAAATGTGTATAAGATGTAGTAACGTACAGTCCTATAAAAGAAGAGGGTACCCTGCTCCTGAACATCTCCAATAGAGGAGAAGTGCTAATTTGAAAAAATAGACTTAGTGTGAATACATGTGTAATAAAGGCACATAAAAGTAACACATTTTTAACCATGCATTCATTAGAGAATTCATTAACAATAGAAACAATGTTTTAACATGAAGGCAAAGTTTTCTAAAGTTTAGTAATCTTACTTTGTAACTGTAAGGAATTGCTCACTATTCCACCCTTCAGTAATTTGACAAATTGGTTTCATTTATCTCAGCCAATCAGTATAGTGATATTCAATACATTGTGAGCAACGTTGTGGAGAATGGAGAAAGTTGGAGCATTCCCTGTCCAAATGCTATAAAAAATGCTTGCACAGCAGAATAAAAATACTTTACTTTAGATTACTTGCTTTTTCATTAAAATAATTGTTTTGTATCAACAGTTATAAAGTACTGTACAGTACTGTTCTTTTAATCTGCTTCATTTTAAAATAAAACAGCAAAATAATGTTGAACTTGAGCTTGTGTCCATGGTTCTTGTTGAGGAACTCGACATCTCATTGATTGGTGGACAAGGCTCTGTGGATCTGAAAATGACTGAGTAATCCTATTCAGGCATGGGATGCACTGTCGCAAATCAGACAGACATGTGATTACCATGGAGGTCCATAGGGACCCCGCGGTAACGAGTTAATGTTCAGTGCCATTTTACAGAAATCCTGAAGGGGATAAGTGCCCTCTAAACCAAAACACAAGGGGTGTGAACCCGATGCCTCCAGGTGTTAAAGGGGGGGGGGGGGGGCAGAGTAACCTGGGCTCATAGATAGTAACTGGGTAGGATAGTTCATTAACTTCATATATGTATATTATTAATATGTAGAGCAACTGACTATGCAGGAGCATGGTATTATTTTTCCAACCATTGCAGATTTGCCAACTAATATAGTTCACAGATGGACAGTGTTGCACATGCCTAAGCTCTATTACATGCATGCGCTACTCCAATCACAATGTGTAATAATTACAGTGGCCCATTATGGATCGAATTATAATCACGGATCATCAAGTGTCCTCTTGTAAATTCCCACCATGGTTTCTACACTACAAACAGGTACATATTTTAAACTAGCGAATTGCCCGTCAAAAAATGACGGCAATGAAATTGTAAGTGAGCTAATGCTGTTTGGTGTATAATAATCAAATAAATAATACATTAATAAATTAATATACTTTACCTATTTTGAAGTAATATATGCAGGAAGCATTCTGTTGAAGAGCTGACAATCTGTTTAGATGTTGCTGGAGCATTAGTGTTGTGGAGCTGCTGTGTAAGCGTCATGAATGTGTGCAGTGTAATAGTGTGCGTGCACTAGACCAAACCGTTAGCGTAGCTGTGTACTTCCGCATTGTATACGTTATTGTTCTAAAATGGCGGCTAATGTGTGGTATGCGTCTGTAGTGGAATATCCGTAGGTGTTTTGTGGTGTTTTGCATGTTTCTGGTGGTGTTTTGCATGTTTAGTGTCCTGTAGTCTCGTTTCCGTTTTGTTCAGCGCTCATTTTTTCTCTCGCTTAGAGAATTTTTTAGTGTCTAAACTCTTTTATTTTGAGTTTAATTAAGGTGTAACTTCATTTTTTGAGGTTCTGGATGCCCCCTCTTGCTGTAGGTAAGCTTTTTATGTATGTGTTGTGTGTATTTATTGTGTTTTTAATTTTTTCATGTCCGCTGGTTGCGGACGATTTTTGCAAGGTCGTAATGGGTGGTAGCGTGTCTCGTACGTTGTTTGCGTTACGACGTAAAGTTTGCAAAGGTCGCAGTTGCTGGCAAGGAGCGCCTTCGGCGCTCCATGCCAGCGACTGAGGCCATTGCTTTGCGAGGGACGCGGCTCGCTACGCGAGCCCGCAAGCATTAGCAACAACTTGCATGCTCACAACTATATATGTGATGGCCACTGTTATGTTTCAGCTGGTTCCTCACCACTCTCTGCATGGCAGGTAGACAATTACAGTGGCCCTTTACTTTCATAGCTGGTATTTGTTAAAACGGTTCCTCATTCCTAATTGATAACCTAGCAATTTAGCAATTAGGATCTTGCATATTATATTAATCTTTTACAACTGTACTGTCCTGAAGAAATGCTCTGTTCAGGCTCCATATGTCCTGCTTTGTTGATGTTAGCCAGGCCCTTGACTTTGGGAATCCCAGTGACCTGTGTGATTATGTCTTGAGCCACACTTGGCTCTTCATCTATAGTCTTGCTTAATGGTGAGTTTGTTCTCTGAAAGATGATCACGACCTGTGAACACAATATACATCACTTGACCAAATACATTAGTGTATTGTTTTTGCAATCTCTGCTTTATTTATATTTTTTCTCTTGCATGTGCTTGATTCATGCTGAGATTAAGATAAGCAAGAAAATGTTTATAAAAAACATTTTGACAAGCGTATTGCTCAACAAGCTAATTAATTTGCAATGTATTTCCTGTAGTATATGCTAATTATTCAAATGCTTAAGATCTTTGCATAAGCCACTATTCATTTCTGTCATATGTACTCTCTAAAAATGCATATATTCCTTGGGAAATGCAAAAATAGTCTTTAAGCAGTCTGTCATATTTTGACACTTTGCTAGTCATAGAAAAGTAAGCTTTATTTTAAATATAATATAGATAATAAAGATCTGCCAACATATTTAATTTGGTTCCTTTTATAGGAATATTGCACTCTTTGTTTAATTTCTATATCTATAGATCAATCTCTCTCTGAAAAAAAAGTGTGAAGCCAGTACAGGTATCAAAATATATTTTTTATTTATCTAAAGTAATATCTACTAAGATTTGATTGTGTCCTAGTATTATCCAAAGTGTTTGTTACTCACATGTAACTCTTTATATGATAAATGGTGTATATCAAGTTGTACTTATATAATAATCCATTGCAGTAAATACATTCAATTGCGATTCGGCCAATTGAATAAGGCTCTAAATAAGCACACAGCATATTTTTTTAAAGAAGTTTTTAGTTAGTAAAAACCTTGCTTTTGGATAGAAGTTTACGAACTAAAAACTTATTTTAAAAAAAATGTTATGTACTTATTTAGACCCCTATTCAATTGGCCAAATTGCAATTGAATGAGGGCCTTAGAGAATTCATGCATCAATGTAAATTTTACCTTTTAATAAAAGTAGCAGGAACAATTACAGTAAGACACCATAATCTGCTGGGCTTAAATGCTTCTAAATATATTTTAAACATACGTTTCAGCGAGTGATTTTTGTATTTAAGCATATGCACTAATCACTCTTACATAATACAAGGCTTGATGACTAAATGAAAGTATAACCACTTTATTTCTGAAAACATATCACTACATATTTAGGAATACTATAATACTATAAGGAATACTTTGCTGATATATTAAATCATTTTCTCATTGATTGTGCATTTTAGGGGTGATTGATGTGATATCAACATTTTTATACTATCTGTTATTACATTATCAGATTGGTCATTCCCAGAGGTTCATAAATATACATTATACGTGACACACACGCACGCACACACACATATATATATATATATATATATATATATATATATATATATATATAGTACACACTTACCTGAGACTGATCATCAAAAATGACTGTGTTCTGGCACAGAACTGTTGTCAAGTACGTACTTAAAGTAAACATGAAACACGCATATATATTAGACAATGATGTGTAACTTTTCACGCGGCAAAAGGCTAGTACACTTGCTCTTTCTGACCAGGCAGTGCTGTGGCTGCTTACTATCTACTAAAAGCCACAATCACCTTCTGATCTGAGGAGCAGGTGACTTAGAGATCCTGTAATATCATCGTTACAGCTTAATCATAAGAAAAGTGGTGTGTAACATTTTAACCAATGACATATCATTCACTTAAACAATCACTTTGACCTTTACACGAATGCTGCAGGTATCATCATCGATTTTTGTCTGCTCTTAATATGACAGTGTTTGAGCATTTTACGAAACCTGTACAAATGCAAATGTAAAACAATACAAGTGTAAATTAGGTTATGATGAAACATTGTCTATGAAAATGAACAAAGATTAATATATGTTGCCATATTATTGCTTTTGCACTGTAAATTAGAAGATGAAAAGCCCCAAAACTAGAGTAGATGGAAAATATTCTTCATTTCATTCTGCCTAGGAGTTTAATTACTCCTATACTGTTATAACAATGTTTTTAATTTCTAGCAGTTCAAACTAATTTTATAATCTAATTGGAAACAAAACTCTGAGGTTACATCCTGGAACACATGGAGGTAGATTAAAGCCCCAATACATTTAACTCATAGCTTTGAAACTATTTCCAGAAACTGCTGTAATCAGATCTTTCCAGCGTCGTTACTACTAAATTATATGATTTGTTTGTTTTCCGTTGTTTTCAGATGAAAAGCAAAACATATTATTCAAAATATAAAGAAATTGTATTATTATTGTTTTCAAACTGCTCATAGATGTAATACCACAGTTTAAAGTACAATTAAATAACACAGGAAATAATTGCATAATAATTAATATTGCATTAGCTATGGCTGTATATGACAACAGTATATATCCTAATTTATACATAAATGTGCCTTGAGGCATTGCTATTGCAATTGCAATATAAATATTAGTACCGCAATAAAAAGCAATAGTGGCACTACAGCTTCACAATTTACTATCTATCTATCTATCTATCTATCTATCTATCTATCTATCTATCTATCTATCTATCTATCTATTTATCTAACTATCTATCTATCTATCTATCTATCTATCTATCTATCTATCTATCTCTCTCTCTCTCTATCTATCTATCAATCTAGATAGACAGACAGACAGACTGACAGATAGATCTAAAGATAAAAACCAACATATCACATGACAGTATTTTTGCCATATAAAAGACACTTATTTGTTTCAGAATATAAAACTATAATCCATATTCAGTATAGCAAGTTGAACTCTTTAATTTACAATTTCAACGTAATTTTATTGTAAGGGAATGTAAAGCTTAACCTTTTTTGTGTCATATGGAAACTGAATATACCAAAATATTTTAACAGTAAGAGTGCATATTTATTGAGATAATACTATGCTGTAATTCACTATGCCACGTGAAAAAAATATTATTTCCCCCAAACATTGAATATAATCTACTCTAGGCACCCTATAACTCAAATGATTATGCAGAACATTTGGTCGGCAATGAGTCCCAATGGATCTAGGTAATGTTCACTTATAAATACTGTTTGGAAGGACCCCGTGAGGACACCACCACATCTTTTCTTCAAACTACTTGGTTACTAATTTCATTGATATAAAAGTTTGTTGAAAAAATATAGACAGTAAATAAATATACATTTATTGGGTATAGCAGAGGTAAATATACTCACTTTCCCCCAATAAAACAAAACGGCGTAACTCCGTCAGTAAAATTTATGGTCCATATTCAATTCCAGGTCCGCAACTCAATCTCAGATGGACGAATGTCTGTGGGTGTGTTGCGGGCTCCCATTTGTCTCTGATTGGGATGCTATTCAATTGCTCAAGGCCGCAAGTTATGGCCCCCAAGGCAAAACCGTAAACCATGCACTGTGTCGTTGCCGTTCAGGGCGGGAACATGATCAATTCAGCAAACCCGTAACAGCCCATTTTGAGTCAGCCAATAGAAAATGAGACGGTCATTATTACGGCAGTAAAACATGGAGGTTACATGTCAATCAATTAGGTTTGGGGGTCTGATATGTGATCAGACTTACAAATGCCCAAATTAAAGAATTATGAAAAAGAATGCCAATACTGTTTTAGTCCATATGGATGGCCTGATATGTATTAACTCATTGATCGATTTAACACCAAAATGACACATGAACAATTTTTATTTCCTGACTATTTGCGAGCTTGAGACTGTTGTGCAATTAATTCTAATGACTGTCATCGCTTTCCCATCATTTACTGTGCAGTATTGATTATTTATTTGCATTTACAGTGCTACGTATAGGTGTTTAACCCCCTTGTGGGTCCTCTCTTGCACTTGTTGGATTTTCTCCTTCATTTGACTTTTACGGGTGTGAAAACATTTGCAGGCTTGGGGAAATTGAGCGATTGTATAGCGATTTGCAAGTTTAGCCTTGCGAAAGTGACAGATCAAAGGCTTCTGGAGGCTGTAAGTTATTCTGGAGGGTGTAAGTTATTATTAACCATCGTCATTTTTTCAAGCTCGTAACTCGGAAGCCGATCCGAGCCTGCAAAAAGACGACAATTGAATAGCAAAATAGCTTGCGACCTCACTTAGGAGCCTCCGGATCTCAAAAAAGCTCAATTGAATGGGGCTCTAAGTGTTCAAGACAGGAAGATTTTTCAAGACGTAGTAAAATTTGAATTAGAGGCATTTTTAGAAAAGATCACTATCAAAGACCTACAGGAATACTTTACTTTTCTATCTACCCTAATTAAATTCAACGCACAAGGGGAACCATTGATAGAAAGATTACATTGTTTACCATTACCCAAAAACATCAAAGATGATTTACCTAGGGATGTAATAGTTAAATCCATCATTATGCAACAAAGGAAGCAATAATGAGAGCTTCATATAAGCAAAAAATATTTCAGACACCCTACCAAAGTCTTGGTCCTTGATTAAACGTAGAGAGCCTCATTCAATTCATAGTTCCCCAATTGAATAGGGCTCTATATAAGCACATACAAAAACATTTCACAGAACTTTTTAGTTACTGAATTTCTATCCAAAACCAAGGTTTTCACTAACTAAAAACTTCTGTCAAAAAAAATATGCTATGTGCTTATATAGAGCCCTATTCAATTGACAAAATTCAAATTGAATGAGGACCAGAGAATTTAGCAATTTTACTAAAGTCTTAAGAGACAATACAATATTATACGGATGGTTATATCCCACGTCTCTGATAGTGATCTCTGAAAACTCTAAGACAACAATCAAAACACTGTTACAAGGTGAAAAACTCCTTATTCAACAGTTATTATGGATACCTAGGGCCTCATTCTATTAGCGGCCGTAAATCGTCCGTAAGGCTGCGATTCCTTGCGGGGGTTCAGTTAACTCGCGATTCTATTATACGGCCCCGCAAGGATCTCCTCTTACGGCCGGCCGCATATCTTGGAACCGGCCGTAATCTCAGAAATATAAAAACTCAAAAATAAATTCAAGCCTGCACTGTACAGCTCTGTAAATGCTAGGGATCATATTGGGGGACATGAGGATTCAAACGAACCCACTCTCAAGCTTGCACATCTGCCCAAACCCGAGTTCAAATTAACTGTTTATTTTCCGGCTGCGGCGTGGGTGTGTCTGAAGTGCTCCAAGCACTCTGGACTTTTTACATGGATATTTTACGGATATTAAAAATAAAATATTTTACGGATTTGAGTACAGGATAATTATGTGCTATTATTTCTAACACCTAAAATCTCTTTATAGTCTTTGCAAAGTGCAGGATGGCTTTATTTGAGCTATTTTATGTGCTTAATTGGTGCTAGCGAGACCTCTTTCCTGCAAGTAAGCTGCGGCTCGCTTTTAGCCTTGCAGAGAGGTTTCCCGGAGCAATTGAATTGCAAAACTCTTGCAGCCGTTTTAGATCAAAGGCTTTCCTCTGGCGCGAGCGGCCGCAAGAGATAGCAAGGCACCGGCCGCAAGCCTGCCGGAGCCTCCGGCCGTAAGGGAATAGAATAGCCGAATAGCTTGCGGCCGGTCCTTGCGGCCCCGCAACGGCTGCGGCCGCTAATAGAATGAGGCCCCAGGTAAACAAAACTGGTATAATAAACTAGAACAAAATGGTATAGAAATATGAGAATTCAGCTAGGAAAATTCCTCTTCCGTTGTGGACGAAATTGTAAGTTAAGAAATTACAACAACAAGAGGCTGAAAAAATTACAACAACAAGAGACTGAAAAGGTAAACAGATGGTAACCTGCAATTTGAGGTTATGGGACACAAGCAAATGTAGAAGAGCGATTACCAAATTAATATGTCACAAAGAGCACAAAATAATTCTCTACAAATCAACTTTGTTTTTTAGGAATATAAGTTAAAATAGACAATTAGGTTAATAATCACATCTAATAAAACTGTAGAAGAGCTTATCGCAACCCATACTTCCTTTGTATGTCAATTTGGAGGAGTGTTTATTATGATAATACATCACAAATAGCACAAAAGAGCTTATCACAACTTAATTTTGTTTTGTGGGAATATAGCCTAAACTTAAGAACTAAAGAATCACACTAAAAAAGATGTAATAATAAATTACTCATATCACTTATAGATATAAATAATTGGAAACATTTCAAAAATCCAGGCTACAATTTTAACCACCACAATTAATCGTAGATTAGAAGATATATAAGAATAATCTAAAAGGGATTAGCCATTTATAATTTATTTAATAATATTTACAATGAATAAATAACTAGAAATGCCTTTCAACAAATAAATATATGTTAATAGATACACAGAAGGGTTAAAAATATGAAACTTTGATGTGCTGAGGTTACCATCTATAGATTACCAATTATATGTTATAAGAAAGATTGTACAGCCTACTATATATTGCACAATAAATAGATAGACAGTTTAAATCTCAGTCCCTGTTAGAAAGAAATAACTCCATTGTAGTTTTCAAACTCAAGTGGTTTGATGTCATCTCGGTACATGCCGACCCACCCCAGGATATGGATGGGGACTGCAGATTCCATGGAGGACAGGATTTAGTTAGAAAAGAAGAATGTAAATTGTAATGTAAATTGTTGTATGTATGTTTTATGTGTAAGTCTGGAGGCAAACATGGAGCAAATCTTGAGAGGGAGGATTGGGTCAGAAAATAAAGAAAACAGAAATGCAGCTGAGGATCATTAGTCAGAGTTTCCAGGGTTTAAACCTGCCTTCAGTAGTTTTTATAAGGAAAAAATTTTATGTCTGCAGGAAACACACTAGCAACAGGGAAAGATCCCTAAATTTTTAGATAAAAATGAATTACTAATTACAATTCTACTTTTAATAAAAAGGCCAGAGGGGTTTCGATATTCTTTCACAAAAACTTGAAATTAGAAGAAGAACATGTGGAAACTGACATTGAAGGCAGATACATAATTTGTTTGGGTAAAATAGAGAGTCAATACTACCATTCTTAACCTTTATGAGCCCAACAAAGGACAAGTAAGACTTCTGAACCAAGTTTTCAAGATCATAAAGAAATATATGCAGGGTTCATTAATAATTTGTGGGGACTTTAATTATTAATTGAATCCAGAATTAGACAGGAAATAGTTAAAAAATTCAGTACTAATTTCACGGATGCTCGTAAAGTTAGATCATTTAATAATAGTATAACAAATGTAAATCTTTATGATGTATGGAGAATATTCCATCTGTTGGAGAGGGACTATACGATCTACTCCAACAGACACGAATCATACACTAGACTGGACTATTTCTTCACAGATCCTTAAACCTTCAAAAATATCATAGACATTCAGATAGGTTGAGACTAGACAGCTCTCTTTTTGAAGACATAATGAAGACTAAACTTTTGAAGGAAATAAATAACTTTTTTTTTAAATAAATAAGAACTCAGTTAAATCTGATGTTATTCTCAGAGAGCTAGATATACAATTAGGCCTATTGGAAAGAGACAATAAACTCAATCCAAACAGAAACAACATAGAACAAATAAATCAAATCCAAGTTCAGATTTAAAAAAAATGTACAAGCAATAGTGGATAAATCTATCTGATCTTTGCAGCAAATGTTATATTACAATGGCAACAAATCAAGAAGAACTAATAACTTTAAAAAAAATATCCACAAAACCAGACGACATAGCAAGTGCCTTTCCAGATTATTACAAGAAACTATATAATCTAAAAGATGAGAAAATTTTTCAGAGCCCTTCAAGTCAGGATATTCAACATTTTTTGAATGAAATTAACCTACCCAGGATTTCTAAATTAGAATCTGAAATGTTGATCAAAGAAATAACAGAAAGAGAAATTACAATGGCCATTAACAAATTGAAATTAAGCACAGCTCCAGGACCAGATGGTCTGGTTAATCCATATTATAAAGTATGTAATTCAGTGTTGACTAATTACTTGATTAAAACTTTCAATGAAATTAAAACTACAGGCAAGGAGCATTCAGAGATGTTAGAGGCAACCATTGTAAAAATACCTAAAAATAATCAAGATCTATCACAGTGCAAAAACTATAGACCGATTTTGTTGGTAAACACAGATATAAAACTCTACACTAAGGTGTTAGCAAACAGATTAAATCAGGTTATAAATAAATTAGTTTCACTGGACCAAACAGGATTTGTACCAGGGAGACAAGGAATGGACAATATCAGAAGGGTTAACCTCTTGTCATATTCTAGGGTTAAAAAAGTGCCAACGGTCCTCCTATCTTTGGACGCAGAAAAAGCATTTGACAGAGTTGGATAGGAATATATGGGCCAAATTTTGTTAAAGTTTGGTCTCTGTGAGTTTGACTCAAGGGCCATAAAAGCTCTGTACACAAACCCATTCACCTCTGATTTAAATTGGACAGATTCTGTATTACTAACAGCACGAGACAGGGTTGCCCTCTTTCTCCAGGTATTTTCATACTATTGATCGAACCATTGGCTGAGGCCATCAGAAGAACTGTAGATAGTAAAGGTATAAAGATTGGTAAAATTGACCATAGAATTACTCTATTCGCAGATGCCATAATGGTTACATTAACAGAACAATTCAAGTCCCCATGAGAACTGATAGCTAGATACAGTAACATTTCTAATTACAGTCTAAATACTGATAAATCTGAAGCACTGTGCTTCATAAAAGACCAAGTAAGGCTGAAAACAAAATATTTCCTTTTATTTCGTTTCCTTTAATTGGAAAGCAAAAAACATTAAATATATGGGTATTTTCTTAAGTGACAATTTTAAATATATGCTGCACAAAAATTACAACACAATCTTGAGTAAATTGATAGAAATGGTAACTTCCTGGAAGTGGTCTTCCTAATACATTCTGCTCAGATTATCAGAGGCTTAAAATAGCTTTCTTGGAACATAAAAGTACCTAAATGTAAATAGACCCTTAACACTTTTCAAAAAGCTGCTAATCCATCATGAAAAAACACGTATTGTTTCTATTTTTTTTCAATATCTTAAGGGGAAATATAGACAGGAAAAAATCCTGCAAAAAGAAATGCTGGGAAAGAGATTTACAAATTTTGTGGTCTAAAAATACTTGGTTTGGAGCATTAACATATACAGACAGATTTATTAAAAACACATCTTACAGAGAAATATTCTTTAAATGTATTAATAGATGGTACATAGTCCCAACCAAACTTACTCAAATCTCTAAAAGAGAAGATCAAAAATATTGCTGGCATCTATCTATAGTATCATATAGGCATATATGGTGGAATTGCGATAAGATTCAAGAATTTTGGACGAAATGTTTCAAACAAATCTCAATAATGACTAAGATCCACATTCCTACAATGCCAGAAATAGCCTTAATACATATTCTTCCAGCCAGGTTTTCCCTGGAAGTCAATGCTTTTATATTACAGATAGTAATGGTTGCAAAGTGGCTAATTGTCAGAAAATGGAAACAAAAAACGGTGCTTAGTTGGGCTAAAATGGAAAAAAAAACACAGAAAAAACTGGAAATAGACTTTATAGAAATTGGTATGACTAAAAATCTAAAAGTGAAATGGCAAATTTGGGACAAGTTATTACAAGAGACAACATGAAAGCCACTTAGCCACCAAATAAAAAAAAATAAAAAAATACTTGACCCCCCTTTCACAAATACAAGGCTGCTACCAAAGTTTGCATCACAGTTTTTAACTGTCTATATATGTAACAATATTCGAGATATAGTAGATACACAACTGTATGCAGTATGTATATGTACATGTATATGTTCTTGAAAATCATAAAAAAAATATGTATACATGTATCATACAATGGTAAAACAATTTGGAATCTGGTATTATTTAGTACAAACTCTAAATATAAGGATATTTATGAATACCTAAAAGTATTAAATCTTTTAACATAAATGATTTATTACGTGAAGTTTAGTCTTTTTCTCCAATATGCTTGTGTCAAGGGGCTGTCATCTACACTACTTTCAGTGCAGAGGTGTCATGTAATGTCAAGTAATTTGGCTTGAGTACAACTGTACATTCATTTGTAAAAGGTTGTGCAATAGGTTGTCCAAGAGTTTCATGAACTGATACCACCAATATGCACTCCAAAGTATGTTTTGGCTCATTATGTCATATAGTTGCAGAGTTTTCGGAAAAAAATTGTGCTATAATGTGTGGAGCAGAACATATACAAGTAAGATATATTTATCTATTATGGAATTTGTTCTGGTGTAATAAGGTGAAAATCAGTGGCGGAGCTAGAGAATGTAGGGCCCTGGTGTAAAAAATAAATTTAAACTCAATACCCCTCTCCAAGACCCCTTCCCAAAACCACACCCCTCCAAAAAGACAGCACAGCTCCAGGATGCACGATCCGGTGACATACTCTATGAGGGGGAATAGATAGTACCCAGTCACTCTCAATGTCCACCCTCACACCAGCCCCTCTTAGCATCCATCCCTACTTCGCACTTAGTCTTTGTCAGCAGCCATCCCCTCTTAGCATCCGAGCCGACACAGCACCCAATCTCTGTCAGCACCACCTCATATAGCACCCATCCCTTTCTCCTTTGCTCCCCCCACATACCCATCCACCTGTACGTTGTTGTCACTTTGCAGTCTCTCTTGCTCTCTTGCCTTCTTATCTGGTACACATCCCTAGCATGCTCCGATCTGCCACGCTTCAATAGAAATCATCCTTTTTAAACACACCAATTTCCGTCTGGGCGGTGGCAGAGGAGGCCTGTGGTGTTTAGGCTGGGGTGGGGGTTGGGGGCCCAAGGGGGCTCCTACACTACAGAAAACAAAATATATGCAAAAATATTCACATAGCATTGGGCCCCCTCCCATAGGAAGGCCCTGGTGCACTGCACCTCCTGCACCACTGGTAGCTCCGCCCCTGGTGAATATCTCTTGGAGAACATTTCCGAAGGAAGATCTTTAGATTGTAAGTTTGCAAGTTTTCAATGTTGCAAGGTGTTTTGGGGAAAGCACTATGCACACTATATTCTAATCTCAAAGACAGGGCCCTCCACTCTTTGTGATTTGTTAAAATTGTTTTTGCTTTATACTTAACCCATGAATAGCACTTTGGAATATATTGGTGTAATAAATTATAACAAGAAGATTTACTAAGAATTCTATAAAACTGTGCACCCTATTAAATCTGCTCTAAAAAGAAAAATCAATTTGGTTTATAAGACAGTGCCCTCCATTCTTTTGCAATGTGCTAAAATCATTTTAACTTGTACTTAACCCCTGTATAGAGCTACAGAGTATGTTGGTGTGTTACAAATAAAGGATAATAACAATAATAATAATAATAATAATAATAATAATAAGAAGAAGAATGATAATTATAATAAAAAGTCACAATGTTTATTTGCTGACAAAATTAACTACCAATTCATTTGTTTTATTCATTCACATACTTATAATTACTGGATAAGCATTTATATAATAAAATGGAAGTTTCAGTGCCAATATAAATGTTTGTGATTGGAAATTATGGTAACAGAGAAAATAAAACAATCTTTGACACAATGGCATTAGTGAATAGTACATGAGATTTAGATTTAGGAAGACTGTGCTTCTCAGCACGATGTCCATGATTGACTCCCCTAAAAACAGTCATAATTGAAATTTGGCAACATTCAATAACAGTCAACAAGTTTGGAGAGTCAGAGGTTCACTGCTAATCACTACGGTGAATTTCACTGTATTTGATAAGATTTCCTAGTATGTCTGTAGGTGGCAATAAAAGTCACCAGCACTTCACCACTATGATCAGAACAAAAGTACTAATTTCTTAAGATAATAGTCTATTCATACATGTAATGAATTAATTGTTCAAGGACTCATATTACCAGTAATTTATGAATATGGCCAAGGGTGTATGACATTGTTACATTGTGATTATGTATTATTGTGTGTGTTATATGTTGCCTGTACATTGTTATTATGTATACTAGTTATTATATATTATGAGAGGGAAAATGTCTTATCATGGACCACTAGTAACCTGTATGCAGTATTATCATGGGCCACTAGTAACCTGTATGCAGTATTCTCTGCCTGTACCTCTTTAGAAGCCATCTTTTGTGCCACAGAGAACAAGAACTACATGATTCTGCTGGGGTAGGTTTGAACTAGGTTCATATCAAGCCCCCTTGAAGAAGCAGATCGTGACAATACACTAATTTCTATTCTAATAAAAATGAAGGACCCTATTCTATTGCCCAATTTGTAAATTGATACACACTTACAACTGCTCTTAATATTGCTTCATATTCTATTGGCTATTCACATTCTGATAATAAGTTACCCGCCCACAATCACAACAAGCCAGCCAAAGATGCCAAACCAGCCTTAGAACTCCATTGGTTTTAGCATGGCTCAAATATTACAAGTTCTAAATAATTAAAGTTACACAAATCGATATTGCATTAGACCTGTAGTTCTAGCTCACAAATAAAGTCTAACCCGCAACTAAAAAAACTTATCACTTTTCTGTTAAAAATATTACGAGTACTAAACAGGACTCGCAAGCGCATTTTCAAACACTTATTAAAGCTATAACAGCAATTAAACACACAATACCATACTTTAAAAACACGGGAAGGCATGGAAACACATCAGAATTAATTGCATAACAGTCTCAAACCCACAAATATTCAATTAAAAAATATTATTTTTAAATTTTATTTCTGTGTGATATCGATCCTGGGACTCAAGGGGTTAATACATATCATGCAACCCACATGGACTAAAACAGATGATCTAATGCATTTTATAGTCTGCTTGATTGATTGATTGAGAGCTGATCAGCAAATATTACTTACTGGCACTATTTAGTTTGTAACCTCCGATTGCAGATTACGTCTAACTTCCACGTTTTACTGACATCATGATGATGGTCTCATTTACTATTGGCTGTGTCTGAGAAGTAAATTACAGGCTTGCTTAAATATTGTCAGATCATATGATTACGCCCGCTGATATCTTACTTAAAAAGGCAGGGTTTATGTGTTTTAGGCTTAATGATGTAAATTGCGGGTTTGAGTCAATAGAATACATTTAAACATTTAGAGAAAAAAAAACACATGCAGCCAAATGTAGTTGTTTGAGACATTTGCAGGCTTCTAATAGAAATGGGCCCCAAGTAGTAAATTTGAATATGTGTTTATAATCTTAGATAATTGTTGGTGTCTAATATAATAGATAGCATGAAGTTATTAATGTATAAAATATGTATTTTCGTTGTGATTTCTATTATAATGTACTGTTTCCAAATGAGTTCATATTACAGAAAAATGTCACTATCAATAAGACAGCAAAGCTTCCAGGTTTATCTAAATGTGATTTGCTAAATGTGATTCAGTTTGCTGAATGGGGGTCATTGTTACTTAATTATATGCAAACATGTGTACAATACATCTTAATGAGCACAGTTTAGTGAATAAGTGTACTTTACCATATACAAATATATATGAATGTAGGCCATCATTTATGTTCTGACCTACATTGTAATATAGAAATATAATTTTATTTACATGTGAATAAAATTAGCAAAAAACAGTTAATTATCAAGCATTGATGAAAAAATAAAAATCAGAATACTTAGAATAGAATAGTGGCTAAATTAAATGTATGTGAGTTCTAAAGATAATCTATTGAAATTGGCATTGCTTGTATCCATACTGCTTGAAAAATTTAGTTTATAGCTTTTCTAAAAAAAAAAGAGTAACAAAAAAACTTCAAAGTTATCTAACCCATAAATAAGAAGAAACTATATTTAACCAAGATATTTTCATTTTAGATATATTCATGAGAATTTTATTTGATCACTAAATTAGACATGCCAAAGAAATACAAAGTAATACAAAACTAGCAGATAGTGCTGAAATTATTATATAAAAATATTTCTGTGTTGGGCATTAGCATAGATCTTAATGCACAGTAAAAACAAGCATTTAATGAATAAAATAGCAACTTGATTTATTTACTAAACATAGAATTTTTGACAATAGTTTTGATGTTTTATTATAAACTTGTTAGCAAATATTACAAAAGATAATTTAATTGAGATGTTTAACCCTAATGTAAATATCAAAACAAGACAAGTCATTAGTCTAAACCTTCTGCAGAAGAAAAATTGATTGGCAATTAGATAAGGTCTTTACCTCATCTAATTAGTGTGTAACAGTAATTAAACATTTGTGATAACTTCTTAATCCCATAGAGCAATTCATATTTAAATATGTTTTTCAACAGCAATGTCTTCTGTTTTCTCCATATCTTCTTCATCACACTCGTCATTCGAATATATTTTATTGCACTGCTTCATTAAATATTTTTCATTATTGCACTATTGGTCTGTGTTCTCCCTTTCTATTGAGTATCTTTATAGTTGGACTCTCTAGAAGCAAATATATGGAATCATATAAAGATTTACAGCCTTATTAAATTGTGATTCGGCCAATTGAATAGGGCTCTATAAAAGCACAGAGCACATTTTTTCACAGAAGTGTTTAATTAGTGAAGACCTTGCTTTTGGATTGAAGTTCACTAACGAAAAACTTCTGTAAAAACAATATGCTCTGTGCTTATGCAAGCCGTTGCTAACGCTTGCGGGCTTGCGCAGTTGCTGGCATGGAGCGCCTTAACAGAATAAATACAAACAACAAACACATAAAAAGCTTACCCACAGCAAGGGGTGCACCCAGGACCTCTGCAAGTCAAGTTACACCTCAATTTAGGTAGAAAGTTCAGAGTTTAGACACCCAAAAATCACCTAAGCGAGAAAAAAAATGGCCACCGAACAAAACGAAAACGAGGCTAAAGGACCCTAAACACGTAAAACACCACCATAACCACGCAAAACACCACCAAACAGCTACGGATATTCCGAAATAGTCGGACGACATCGAAAACAAAGGACGCTAAATCAGCCACAGCCGCATACCACACATTAGCCGCCATTTTCAAACAATAACTTATACAAAGCGGATGTACACAGCTATGCTGACGGATTTGTCTCGCGCACGTACACTATTACACTCCACACATTCATCACGCTTACACAGCAGATCCACAGCACTAATGCTGCAGCAACATCAAAACAGATTGCCAGCTCTTCAACAGAATGCTTCCTGCATATATTACTTCAAAATAGGTAAAGTATATTACTTTTTTAATGTATTATTTATTTTATTATTATACACCAAACAGCATTAGCTCACTTACAATTTCATTGCTGTAATTTTTTGACGGGCAATATTCTAGTATATAGATAGTTTTGGCATTAAAACAACATGTATAGACAAGGAGGATGAGATAGATTAATGATTCATGTACAAGCTATGGACCTCTAGTTAAACAAGGTTATATAGCAATATGCAGTATTCTTTGAAGTGGAGGGATTTGCCTTTATTGTATAGCAAATTCTCCAAGTGCCAAATAAATAGTTGGTTAAGATGGTTAAGAAAATCATCTGCCTGATTTTACTAGGTTTGTGCTACATCCACACATACAAAAGCATGCTATGTTCTACACAATATTAAATACAACTTGATTGTAGGTTGGATTTACCCTTTATTCTCTGCTGTCAAGAGATCCAGAAGTCATGCCATTGCGAGCCTCTCCCCACTCTCTCACCTTTTGTGTCTCTTTCCCCCCTCTTCCTCCCCTGTGTCTGTTTCTCCGTCTCTCCCTCCCATGTCTCTTTGCCCCCTCTGCCTCCCCTGTGTATCTTTCCACTCTCTCTCCCCCCTCTCCCTCCCGTGTCTTTCTCCCCCATCTACCACCTCTGTGCTGCTGTTTCCATTTATGGGTGTAAAACCATTTGCGGGCTTGGGAAATTGATCATTTTTGGAAACAAAATAGGGCTTTACGGCCGCCGTTTTTTTCTCACCTAGCTGTTCTGAGAGCGGCAAAAAACTCCAAATAAATAGCAAATTAGCTTTCAACTTCACTTATAGACTCCCTGCCTCTCCCCCTGTTCTGTGTGTAAATTTGTAAGCTAATTTTCTAATCAACTGGCTTTCGAGTTACAGACTTGAAGAAAATAGCCTCCGTTAAACCCATCATTTTTTTGAAGCCTGTAACTCGTAAGTCGTTCAGAGCTTCTCTCCCCCTTTCTGTTACGGGCCTAGTTAAAAATGGTTTATGGTTTGAAGAGCGAGGCATTTGTGGGCATATTTGCATGTCCCTGCTTAGCTTCCCAGCATGCAGTGTAATAACTGTACGTCTTACAATTTTGAGATGGAAACAGTTTTTTGTACTTGTTTTAGACATTCAAATGTGAACACAGATGTACTATTTATTTACTGTACTACTGTACGGTGGAGGGCTTCTATCGCTCTTTTGCCCACTATATATATATATATATATATATATATATATATATATATATATATAGATATACATATATATATATATATATATATATATATATATATATATATATATACACATTTATTTTCATTTATCTGTCTTTTATTTTTTTGGGGGGATTGCTATGGAGAGTGGAGAGAGGAGAGAAAAGTGGGGAGGAGAAGGGAATGACAGGGGAAGAGAAGAGAGGTCATCCTGGGAAGTGGAGGTGAGGGTGGAGAGAGAGAGGGTGGAGATAGGGGGAGGAGTAGAGGTGAGGGTGGAGGGAGTGGAGGTGAGGATGGAGATAGTGGAGGTGATGGTAGGAGAGGGAGGTAGAGAGGGAGTGAGGGGAGGAGAGGGAGGAAGAGAGGAATTGGAGGTGAGATAGAGGGAGGGAATCGCCCATAGTGATAGGCAGCCTAGCACAGGGTCAGAGGGGGAGGTGCCTGATCCCAGGGGAGTATTAAAGAGAAGGGACAGGCCCCAGGGTCCAGAGGCTCTATAGGGAGGTGAAGAGGCACAACCTCATGATGGAAAACTACATGGCCAGTCTGCTCCAGTCATTGGATAACCAGAGTATGCTCATCCAACAGAACACTGACCCCACCCAGCAGAACTGACTCCTCTAGCCCAGAGGCCTCCCCCACACACACGCAACCTGGCCACTCCTCACCTCCCTCAACTCCTCCACCACCTCCGATGCTGCTGCCTCCTGTGGGGATGCCTCCCCCTGCAACCCCCTCACCTAGGGAGAAGGCGTGTGGGCATGTGGGGGTTGGGCCCTTTGGCAAGGTGGAGGAGGGTGTAGGGTCTGCACATAGTGTTGGACCTTCTCAACAGCATTCCTGTTGATCCAAATAATCTAGCCTGGCTACAGAAATGAGGATCATAGCCTATGTGATGGTGATATTTTGTAAGCAGATACCTAACCTCCAACACATGGTTCATACTCCTCTTCTCTGTGGACACATACGGTTATGTTTAACATTTCATCAATTGATGGACACTGAAGAATGCTGTTGAGAAGGGATGGTGCAGTCCCTATTTTTTTTTTTTCAGTCCTTATTTTTTTATAATGTTTTGATTATAGGCACAATTCAGGTGCATGAAGGCAACTTCTTCAGCTGCAAGCAATGCTACAAAATAAAGTAATGGAAATATATTCACAGTGTATCAAATAGACATTCCATAAATGACATCACCTCCCAAAAATGTAGGCAACACGTTTGCAAAGTCCCACAATGACATGTTAATCAAATCCACCATTAATACATTAGTTCGTACTTAACAGACATTATGGCTGCTGACCTTTCTGTCCTCTCAGTACTAATGGGTAGGTGATCAGACATCATGATAAAAGATTCATTCAAAATGTGATAACAAATGTATACCAGATGAATGTGATATCATTATGGCCAAACAATTTTCTAAGAGCCAAGGTTCTGGTGTAGATGGCATATCTCCCTATGGATGTGGGTAGATGATCTGTGTCAGCAGTATGCTGTGGTAATGATCAATAGTGTTGCTGAGTATTATTTGAGGTGTGTCTATCCCTTTAACAGTCATTGCATTAGAGCAGCTGTTGTGGTCCCTGAGTTTTTCCAGATTGGTATTAACCTTGCGTACTGTGGTGTATGATATGTTCCCCTGATATGTTCCCCAGGTTTTGGTGGTTGGGGACTCTATTACTAGGAAGGTGGATAGGGTGATTTGTCACCCAGATCCCAGCAATCAAACAGTTTGCTGTCTCCCGGGTGCTCAGGTTCGGCAAGTTGTGGATCAGATGGATAAATTAATGGGAGAGGCTGGAAATGAACTGGCGGTCTTAGTACATATTGGTACAAATTACAAAATTAGTGGAAGATGGAGTGTCCTAAAGAATGATTTTATAGAACTAAGTACTAAGCTGAAGGCAAGGACACCCAGGGTAGTATTAGACTAGGGAGGTTAATGCATGGCTAAAAATGTGCTGCATTGAGGAGGGGTTTGGGTTTGGGCTGACTTCTCACTTGGGTACAATTCTCACTTGGGTACAATCTCTATAGCAGAGATGGATTGCACCTTAATGATGAGGGTGATTTTGTACTAGGGGATAGGATGGTAGAATGGCTGGGGGAGATTTTAAACCAATTGGTGGGGGGAGGGATGAGATAGAAGTAATGTGATAGAAAGTATAGAGGGGATAAGGAACGCATTAACTAGTCATGGGGGAGGAGATGGGGAGGGTTAGTACAGTCAATAGGGAGGAATTGCTAAGTAACTCAAGTACAGTGGCAGAGACTTCAGAACTATAGACTCATAGCATAAAGTGTATGCTTGCTAATGCCAGAAGCTTGCCAGGAAAAATGGGATAGTTAGAATTATTAGCAGTTAATGAGAAATGGGATTTAATAGGCATTACTGAAACATGGTGGAATGAATCTCTTGACTGGACTGTTAATCTAGATGGTTATAACCTATTTAGGAAAGATGGGGGCAATGGTAACAGAGGAGGGGGGATTTGTCTGTATGTTAAGACTGAATTTAAGCCTATAGTCTGAGAAGATATTTATGGTGGAACTAGCGGTAATGTTGAATGTTTGTGGGTAGAAATAAACAGCGGAGCAGCAAATTCTAAAAGAATATTAGTAGGAGTATGCTATAAACCCCCAAATATAATTGAAAGTGAGAAAATGCAATAATTGTTACAGATTGGAAATGCAGCTAAGCCTGGGAAAGTTCTAATAATGGGAGATTTTAATTACCCTGAAATAGACTGCATAAATGAGACCGGCAGTTCAGCTAAGGCGAGCAGGTTCTTGAGTACACTCAGAGATCATTATGTGGCCCAGGTTATACAAGAACCTACTAGAAATTAAGCTATCTTGGATTTAGTTATCACAAATAATATTGATATTGTATTAAATGTTGAAATAGGGCAACCTTTGGGAAACAGTGATCACAACACAGTCTAATTTTAGATTAAATTAAAAAAAAACATAACTGTAAGGGGCTAACAAAAACTCTTTATTTTAACAGGGCAGATTTTAACAGTTTAAGGGCAGCAATACAAAGTATAGACTGGGACAGAGAACTGACAGGTGGAAATACCATGTGGAAATAAAAGTAGAAGGTGTAAATCCCAACCCATGTGGCTTGACAATTAATTAAAGATGAAGATGAGGAGTAAAAAACAAGCATTTAAATTATACAAACAAGAGGAGACAGAGATTGCTTTACGTAAGTACAAGGAAATCAATAAGGCTTGCAAAAGGGTTATTAGACTGGCTAAAATCTAAAATGAATAGTTAGTTGCAAAGGAGAGTAAGACTAACCCTAAAATATTTTTTTAGATATAGTGATGGGAAGAAGGCCAGGAAAGAAGCTATAGGAACATTACAATGTGACACAGGCCGTCTGATAATTAGTGAGCTAAATAGGTTATTTTCTTTGGTATACACAAAGGACGTACCAGTGGTTGGGTCACAGAAACATAATGGGACTACACTACCTTCACTAAATAACTGGTTAACACAGGAAGAAATCCAAAAGAGGTTGGAAAAATATAAATGATAATAAAGCCCCAGGTCTTAATGGAATACATCCAAGGGTACTGAGGGAACTGGGCTCTGTAATAGCAAAACCATTATATCTAATTTTTGAAGATTCACTCAACACCGGGTCTCTACCAGATGACTGGAGAAAGGCAGAGGTGATACCTATGTTTAAGAAGAGAGCAAGAGCAAATCCAGGGAATTATAGACCAGTGAGTCTCACTTCGTTAGTGGGAAAGCTTTTAGAAGGGTTAATACGAGATAATCTACAAGAATATGTTGATTCAAACAGGATTATAAGTAGGAGCCAACATGGATTTATGAAGGATCGGTCATGTCAAACAAACCTAATTAGTTTCTATGAGGAGGTTAGTAGGAACTTGGATCAAGGTAACTCAATGGATGTAGTCTTTTTGGATTTTGCAAAGGCTTTTGATACAGTGCCAGATGGGAGACTATTGAGTAAACTAGGGGATACAGGACTTTCCATAAATATTTCCATATGGATTGATAGTTGGCTAAAAGAGAGGAAGCAAAGGGTTCTGGTAAATGGAACATACTTGGATTGGGGTTCCTCAGGGTTCGATTTTTATCATATTTATTAATGACTTAGAAGTGGGATTGGAGTGTGGTGTCTCCCTTTTTGCTGATGACACAAAGTTGTGCAAGGTAATTAAATCAGAAAATGATGTACTTTCCCTCCAAAGGGATATGCATACATTAGAGGAATGGGCATCTAAGTGGCAGATGAAATTTAATATAAATAAATATAAAGTTATGCATCTGGGAAGGAAAAATAGCCATGCAATTTATAATTGTAATGGTGCAAAACTAGGAGTATCAGATATGAAAGGGATTTGAGAGTACTTGTGGACAACTGCCAAGCAACATCTGCAAAGGCAAGTAAAATATTAGCATGTATTAGGAAGGGTATAAAAACAAGGAACGCAAATATAATTCTCTCACTATACAAATGCCTAGCACTCCCTCATTTGGAATATGGAGTACAATTTTGGGCACCACTACATAAAAATGACATTTTAGAGCTGGAAAATGTACAGAGTAGGGCAACAAAGCCAATAAAGGGAATAGAGGGGCTAAGTTAAGAAGAAAGACTAACCAAATTAAACTTATTTACTCTAGAAAAAAAGGCGTCTAAGAGGGGATATGATTACCTTATATAAATATATCCAGGGTCAATAAAAGGCTTTGTCAAGGAGGCTTTTTGTGCCAAAAGGGTTTCAACTGACAAGGGGACATCCTTTGAGATTAAAAGTAAAAAGATTTCATCTTAAAGAAAGAAAAGGGTTCTTCACAATAAAGGTGGTTAACCTTTGGAATTCTCTACCAAAGGAGCTGGTGACAGCTGATTTGATAGATAACTTTTAAAAGGGATTGGATATATGTTTAAGTAAGAGTAAGTTTAAGAGCATTAAGGGCTATCCTGGATAAATAGAGAGGTAGTATTGATCCAGGGATGAATCCGATCGCCAGTATCTGGGGTCAGGAAGGAATTTTATATTTTTTCCCTGTTGAGACAATTGGCAAAGTTTCACTGTTTTTTTTTTTTTTCTGTTTGCCTTCCTCTGGATCAATTAACAATAAATCTGCGTATTGCAGATCAGAGGAGATCTAAAAAGGTTGAACTTGATGAACTAAAGTCTTTTTTCAACCTAAATAACTATGTAACTATGTAACTATGATAATTGATATTTGTCATGTTCAGGTGTAATATTGGCAATGTTTTTTGTTCCAATATAGATATGATGACTCAGTGAGTGTTACCTATTATTTCTAAGGCAGTTACAAGTTTTTCTTGCTATCTAATCATGTGGCGTGTCTTTAATTGCTTTATGCATCTTTCAGCAACACTTTTAATATTACCATATGCATACTCAGTCCAAAATATTATTTAAAAAAAATATTTTGCATATTTGATTTTTGAAGACTGTTGTACAATTAATTCTAATGTATTTCTATGCTTTGCCATGCTTTTAAAGTAAAGTATTATGTATTTAATAGCTGTTACAGCTCTAATAAGTGTTTGAAAAAGCCCTTGTGAGTCCTATTTAGTACTTGTAATATTTTAAACAGATACTTGATACATTTTTCAGTTGCAGGTAAAACTTTATTTGTGAGCTAGAGCTATGGGTCTACCAGAATATTGATTCAGTGTAACTTTAATTAATTAGCGCTCATATTATTAGAGATGTGCTTAAACCAATGGAGTAATTGTGGGCGGGTAACCCGTAATCAGATTGCGAGTAGCTAATAAAATATGTGCCAATTATAAGAGTGGTTTTAAATGTGTATACATTTACGATTTTGCAGTGGAATAGGGCCCATGGTCACCATTATCAGCAAACAAAATAATGTTAATATGTATGCCTGAATAGTTCAATGTCATTATGAAAATGGAGTCAAGGGGCCCTACTGGTATTTTAAGACTAATGGCAAATTCTTTAAAACTTTAATTCAAGTTGAATATATTTTGTTATCAGCATATTTATGCAACATGTCCTTCAAATGTGTTTCAAATCAAGGTAAAATGTTTAACTATATTCCAAATGCCTGCTTTGCACAATATCGCCTTTTTATTCCAATTTGAAAAAGCCTTTGTAAATCCGTAATAGATTATTCCTGCTGCATTAACGCTGCTCGCAATTTCTTCACTCTCACATAAACTAGTTAAATTATTCTGCCAGTAACTGCCTCTTACTAAACTACACTGACTTTCAATTTAATGTAATACCATAACTAGCTTTCTGGATAATACTGTTTCAAAATGATTCTCATATTTTCATTATCCTCGTTTGAAAAAAATAAACTTTATAATCTGCAACATGTTTCAGACAGTAATAAAATTAAAAAGAGCCTTTAGTTTATTGACAATTACACCAACTTTGTCTTTTATAGGAGCCACCATTTTTGTCCCTGTTTATTTGCCTCTACAAGTTATCGTCACTACGGAGAAGTATTTATAGTAAACCCCTACTTGTAGAAGCAAAATAACTGTGGCAATCCTCAGTATCACTGCTTGCAGTAGGACTAATGGTAAGCTACTTAGTCTTCATGAAGGGAAATCAGCAGTAAAATAATTGATTATACTAGTTAATATATTTTACATGTTAAATATTTTGCAGATTATCAGGTTTAGTTATTCAAAAGTGCCCACTCTACATTTGATACTTCAGTGATCCTTTAATATCAGACACATAGTTCTAGCATATAGTGCTGAGTTCAAGTTACAGTTAAAATAGCATTAAATCTGCTCCAGACCACATAGATTTGGATTCCTTTAAATGACATTCATGTCTTTTCTCAATTCTTTCATTGTGTGAAGTTGGAACTATAAAAGTAAGTTAGCTATCAGCTCTATTGTAGTAACAGTAATTGATGGTAAACTAGATAATCTTTGCTGCACTGACATTATCTGCATTCTTTCCTCCTTGTAGAAACTAATTAGATTTATTTTACTTCACACTGTCTCTTAAAACGTAATTAACCCTCATTTAATCATCTTATGCAGAGTATATTGTTGAATACTATTGCTTGGAGAACATGCTAGGAGCTTCCGCACCACTGATATCAGACTTACAGGTCTGTAATTCCCTGCTGAGTAAAAAGGACTTGCATCTTTACACCAGTCCCCTAAGGAATAGATTCCTTAAAATAGTAGTCATGGTATCTTTTCTTTAGCTCTTTTATGGTGCTGCTTTGGAGCTATAACAGTAAGTATGCTATCGGCAGTATTCTATTTTCAGCATGTGAAGGTTGCAATGAGATTTTCACTGTCTTTTAGAGTTAGAATAACTCCCTCTGAATCTCTGATCCATTTCAGCTTAAAAAAAAATGTTCCTGTCTGCTATGGTATAAATGAATCTGATATTATCAAGCTTCCTTTTTAGCATTATTTAACACATTTCTAAGAATATAATCATATAATTTACATGAGTAAGGACTTTTTACATAAACACTTATACAATATTCAGGTTATACTGAATATTATATTACTAGCGAATTGCCCGTCAAAAAATGACGGTCATAAAATTGTAAGGCAGGTAACGCTGTTTGGCACACCATGTACCTTCGGGGCTCATTGCGAGCCTTCTTGCGTGGCTTGCAATGAGGGCTTTCGGGGTTGATTGCGAGCCTCTCCCCTCATGTACTTTTGGTCGTCTGAACACCTTTGGTGCTCATTGCAAGCCCCGCGCTGAGCGCCTTTGCCTCTCATTGCGAGCCTCTCCCCTTGTGTAATTTTGCTCCTCTGAGCACTCTTGGTGCTCATTGTGAGCCACGCTGAGCGCATTCGGCGCTCATTGTAAGTCTCTCCCCTGCTCTTTTTATTTTTCAAATAAATATATTTTTCAATACTAATTAATTAATGAATTAATTAAATAAAAATTAATATACTTTACCTATTTGTAAATAATATATCCAGCAATCAATGTCCTGAAGAGCTAAAAATCTCTTTAGATTTTCCTGCAGCATACAATGTACATTTGGACTGTTGCTGACCTGAGGTGCAAGTGTCAGCAATGTGGCAAGTGTGCAGTATAAATAGGCTGTGTGCGCAAGGTCAAACGGTTTGTTTAGTTGTGTAAATCACATTTTCAAATGGTAATGTTATTAGTTGCAAGTTAGTTTTGTAAATTGGCGGCGATTGTGTATGTGTTACATGGGTCTGGAGCATTTTCCGTGTTTCCTAATAGTGTCTTTTGTACTCTGTATGTTCCTTGGTAAAAGTCTTATGTGCCCGGTGATGTTTTTCGTGGTTATGTAGCCTTGTTTTAGTTTTTTTCGTCCACCATTTTTTTTGTCGCTTAGGCGATTTTCGAGTGCCGAAACTCAGCTAAGTGTGTTTCAATTGTCGTGCAACCTCACTTCCAGACGTCCTGGCTGACCCTGCGTGTGATGTTTATTTTTTTAATTTTATTATTTTCATTGTGTTATTGGTTGTTTTGGATGTGCGCGGTTTGGCCGTTAACTTCGTATCTTTTTGACCTCGTATTTGTTTTTTTCGAAGTCCTGCTTTCCATTCTTATGTGTCTGGTGGTGTTTTGCGTGTTTAGGGGTCGTGCAGCCTCGTTTTCGTTTTTTTTCGGCTGCCATTTTTCTTGTTGCTTAAACAATTTTCGAGTGCCGAAACTGGGCAAATTGTGTTAAAATTGTTGTGCAACCTCAATCCCAGATGTCCTGACTGTCCCCCCATGGTGTGTGTGATGTTTTGTTTATGTTTTTTTTTTTCTTTTCTATGAGTTTTTGTTGTTTTTTTTATTGTGCGCGGTTTTGGCCATTAGCTTTGTATTCTTTTGGACCTTATATATATTTTTTTCCGAAGTGCCGCCGTCGTATTTATTTTTTTCTAAGTTTCGCTTTCCTTTTTTCAAAATGTTAAGGGCCGTAATTTTTCCATTTGATTTTTCAAAGTGCTATGGGTCTCGCATTTTAAATTGTGTAATTGTGATTTCTGTTGATCTGTAGTCCCGCGGGTCATAGGGATGAGTGCCTATGGCGCTCATCTCCACCAGTGCAGAGAGCACCTTCGGTGCGCACTGCCTAAGTCGTCCAGGGTCGAAGGGATGAGTGCCTACGGCGCTCATCTGCACCAGCTCAGTGAGCGCCTTTGGCGCTCACTGCATGTGTCGTACGGCCTCTAGCAATTGTCCGTAATGTAGTCTGTAAAAGTTACTGATTTTTAATTGGCCTCTTGTAGTTATCCGCAATTGATTTGTGGGTTACTGGCTCGAAATCTCTACGTTTGTCAAAAAAGTAACTCCATTTTTTACTGACGTCATGATGACAGTCGTTTTGCTATTGGCTCTGTCTAAATTGCATCTTGCAGGCTTGCCCTGAAATGCTACATACGTAATTGCGTGTTTGAGCAATTAAATACATCTGTAACTGCAGCAAATTTCTAACCCGCAGACATACTGGCAGTGTGAAGGTAATTATGGGCTTGACATTGAGGGCCATAGTCTCCACATTCTCTTCCAACATTTTTGCAACTTCTCACACTTGAGCACTTATAGTTGAGAGATGTTACAGCAAAAAAAAAAAAAATATCTACAAAACATAAAAATGTACATTTTGATAGAACTTTTCATTCTTTCACATCATCTACGTTCATGATACATAATTAGTCCTGTTGATAATACCCCATATTAAAACAACACATGTTTCAGCTGTGACATTCTGTTTGAAGATGAAACAGTGGTAAACACACTAGTAGCAATATGGTACACAACCTATTGTGGAATGTAACCAATGCTTTGCTGACTTTACCTAAACTTCATAGAAATATAAAGCCTACACAGCTTGTTTAAGCCTTTCTTTGTGTCTATGAAGATTACATAGTGAGCATGACGACAAATATGTAATAAAAAGGCTATAATATATAAATATATGTATATATATATATATATATATATATATATATATATATATATATATGTGTGTGTGTGTGTGTGTATATATATATATATATATATATATATATATATATATATAAATACATAAGAGAGAATTGAAAAAAATGCATTGTTCACATGATGCAAAGTTTATTATAACTGTCCATATGTGTCCTAGAATATTCAAAGGAAAGATTAAAGTATTCATTTTTTTCCCTAAACCAACCACATCCACCTTTTAATGAACTTAATTTCATCTTTCCCTTACACATCTTTGAAGTACAACCTTATGCCGCCATTCATCTTTGTAAATTTCATTTCTATTTTGAACAGATAATTGACTGTCAATGATGTAGCCTCAAAGGAAATTCATGACTTTCATTTTCATTGCATTGAAAAGAAGCACATCATTGTCCCAAACGTGACAGATTCACACAACTTTGACAGTGATTGTCAGGGCTTTAGTAAGAGACTTTGCTATAGATTATATTGAACATCTTTAGTATGTCAAGTTGTGCAGGACTTTCCTGTTGAACATGGTGCAGCTTCTACTTTATGAGAAATATTATTGATCTTTGTATATTAAATGTCCATATTTTGCACATTTTAATACATGCTCAGAGAAAAAGAATTACATCACGTCTGACTAACTGCATTCATTTTAAGTGATGTTATTCTTTGACCCTGCTGTAAATTTAAAAGGTTTAATAAGAAAGTCATCTTAAATTTACTCGGAAAATACTATGTGATACTATTGGAAGCACTCCAGAAGGTCTAAAAGTCATGAACTTTTGCACATTATAATGGAAAAACATTAAAATTATGTTTCAGTTATTATTAGCCTGTCTCAGTTCTTCATAGTTCTTAAGTCCAGTGGTTACCAACATTGTGAGTAAAATAGCACAATCCAACTGAAAAAATAATTAAAGTGACTTATAATAATCAGAATTGCTACAATTACAATCTTATTGCAGAGTGCTGTACATTGATATACACCGATAAACACAAGGATTTATATACTCTTCCCTTGCAGATCCTTTTCTGCCTCATTCAATTTCCATCTCTATTACCTCTTTTCTCTGTAAGCCTCTCTACAATTCTCCATTCAATTAAATCTCTCCTTCAGATAATTCCCCACATAATATCCTGCATTTCTTCCCACAACCCCCTCAGTTTAATGTCCCTTGATCCAATGCATACTCATTCCGTTAGCACTTCAATCAATTACTACTTCAGTTTATCCATTTTTATTACAATGTACTTTTGGTCAATTTCCCTTTTAACAGGTCTGCCATTTGCTGCCACTTTTACTACCCCTCCATTCCACTTTCTATATAATAAGATAACCACAAACAGATAAATAACTGTACACGTTCATATATGTTTATGTATATAAACATTTTTGGTTTTGTGCATTTGCTGCCTGCTGAAAGTGTTCTGCCATAAGCGTAGGCCCTACAGCGCTCTAAACTGTTTAAACCGTAGTTATTCTGCCCTTCCCACCTATCCCATTCTCTAATTTCTTTAGTCCTGTGCTGTGCTGAACATGTGAGGGAGAGAAGAAAGATGTAGGGTAGATAGCCAGTGACTGGTTATTCACAAATGCCCATAACTCTAACCAATCCGTGAATGTCTTATCTGGCACATTCTGTATTACAGTAGAGGAAATTCATTCACATTCTTCACCTACTTGAACTCTGGATTTTAAAATTCATAATGGGATTCTCCCAAGCATACTTATATAGTTTTAAGGGCACACCAGAGTTTAAAAACCCCCAACCTACACACAGCCTAGTTTATACAACTTCTTGAGATTTGAATTGTGAGACTACATCAAACCAGTTATTATTGGATTATTTACTACTATATTGTTTATTATCCTATTTAGTTATCAGCTATGCTACATTTATTTTAAGAGAAACAACTTGTTCAAATTTAAAGTTGGATATCATATTGTATTTAAAACCACTTTTCTCTGAAGTCTGGAAGTCAAGCTGACAGCAAATTGGCTGTTTCTATAACTGTCTTTTTCAATGATTTGTTTCAATGAAAGAGAAAGTTAGCAAAGTGATAGAAGTCAAGACTACGGTATTGTCAGAAAGACAAACATGGCAAATCAAGTATACAGACATGCATTCTTAGTTCTTAGTTTTCCTGTGGTACTCAACAATGCGTGAAGAGATATGCTTTTTGAAAAAAAGCTAAAAATGTTCTCAAAAATGTTAACAGAAACTCACAACTTTAATTTTGCTTCTGCATTAAAAAAAACATGTCGATTTTCCGCAAGAAATTGAAACCCTGTTCCAAGGTCTATTTTTATTTTTATGTTTTGTACCATGGACTGTGCCCCTAATAATCTACTGAAAGTGCTATAATCATGTGATTTTGTAGCGTGTGTAATAGGGGACTTATGATTGAAAACTGGTTATATGGGTATCATATTCTGGTAATATATATGGAGAGCATGGTGATTCTTTGTTAAAATATAGTGAATTATACCTGGGGAAGGCTGATTAGGATAGCCACTTCTTGTAATAATTAAATTTTAACAGGTTAAACATTCAAATAAATATTGTCTTTATGCGTTAATGCCAAAGGTGGCTATGCAGGCAAAAAGTTACTATATACATGAGAAATCTAAGCTGATGAATTATATGCAAAGTCTTAATTTAGTTAGTGAAAATAAAGTAAACTATGTATTTGAGAAGTTGAGTATTTTAAAAGTATATTCTACCATTATATATGGTATGAAGCTGCATATACATTCACAGGCTTAACTACAAAATTAACAGGAACAACTGTTATATGTGTAGAGTCTCAGGCAGGGTCCGTGATGCAGGGGAGTTCCTGAGAGGGCAGTGATACAGATCCAGCGCTACTTGGTAGTTTGACTTTGGAGAAGGATGGTTTCCTCAATCTCTTCTGTTTAGGAGGCTCTGTCCATTGTTTGCCAAGAAAAGGAGCCTTGGCTAGTTCTTGTCTACCCACAGATTCCCTCTCAGGTCTAGGCGCCCTAACAGGTGAAGGCAGTCTTTCAGAGAATGAGATGAGTAGAGGAACCCGTTGAATCGTAAGGAGAGGGCGAATGGAAAGTTCCATCGATATTGGATGTTGTGTCCCATCAGGATCACTAGGGCTGGCTTCATTGATCTGCGCTTGGCAAGCGCACTTGGTGCTAGATCCGCATATATTTGAAGTAAGGTGTTGTTCGTTCCACTGATTGTCTTTATCTTCCTGGAGACTGCCAAAACCTGTTCCCTGGTATTTTGCCTTAGAAATCTTGACTTTGACATTTTTGGAAGCTCTTGGGTCCTCGCCAGTCCTAGTGCTCTATGAGCCCTTTTGATCTCCCAGGTGTTTTCAGGTTGGTCAGTCAGGATGCTTTTGGTATGCCGCAGATCAGAATGTTAAGTCTCCTTGAATGATTCCCCAGATATTCCAGTTCATTGAAAAAACTAGAGATACAGGAGGTATTTGGGTAAATCTCCACTCTGTCTCTATCTTAAGCTTCCCTTATTTGATCTACGGTTTCTTCTAGGTGGTGAGTTCTTTGTCCAAGATCATTTATGCCCTTTTTGAGGGCTGCAACAGCCTAGGATTAGTGAGTTTGAAGCATTTTTTCAATCCTGGCCATAGACCAATCTGACAGATCTATGTTTTGTTGTGAGGATGTCATGTTGCCTTCTCTGTCTGAAATGTTGGATTGGCCAGAGATAGAGTATTGGATTCCCCCATTTCGGATCATTCCAACCTTAAATGCAGTTTGGAAGTTTTGTTCTGTTTAGATTTGAGTGGAAGGCTTTGGTCAGGGACCTGCCTTGTGTTTAATGTCAGAGAGAGGGAGTATGGGTCTTGTTAAGAAGGGTTAGAAAGTTTAATCATCTTATCTTTGCCGGCATAGAATGTCCCATGGGGATAATTTTATTCCATGGCTGTCATTTTGTTTATTTCCCTTTGGGGAAAGGTTAAGTTATAATTATTTGCAGTTGGATATTGCTGCGTGTTCGAGGAAGGGGACGTTTTATTCTAGATTAATATATTATCTTTAGCACTTTCGTCATATCCAAGCTCTTTGTAGTCATTAGCAATTACGTTTTCAGATAAAGCCCATATAATTTGTGTTAGAGGAGGGTTAGTTGAGACAGTAGAGGATATTATGTAGCAAATGTTTGTATCGCAGAGTAGGCCTCAAAGGGTTAATGCCATCAAAAATCATCCAAGTTGTATATGCTTCATAGATTGGCTAGGATTGTAAGTTGGGTAACTTCATGGAATAAAAGTTGTATGATAATTTTTAATAGGCTCTTGAAGGGTGTATTTCTCAGAGTTGGACACAAAACACATCTCTGTTTTATTAAGCAGTCTTTTATTATTTGTCACACGTTTTAAGATGTTCTTGTCAGAGTGTGTTAGTTGAGCCATTGTTTTTTTTCAAGTTTTATTTCTCAGAGGTTTTTCACATAGATCCCTTCCCAATATTAGGGATTATTCCACATCTCCCCTGTCTAGTAGCTTTGTCCATATCCCCTTAAACACTCAGCAAATTTGTTTCTTTGGCTCACTTTAATGTGTGACACAGGGTCAGCAGGCAACACCAATGCTCTAGTTCACTGTTGTAAATTATCAGACGTAGAAGTGTTTAGGACAAGTACTTTATAGGTCTAGATCTCATTTTAGTATGTGTTCCCGACTATGACTGAAGCAGTTTAGGATTTTTAGTTAGAAGAGATTGTTGGCCCCCCAAGTACTATTAGTAAGGCCAATTTAAGTAGGTCTGTAGGGATCTAAAATGGCTGCCCACAACGTTTTTCCTTTCCCCCAGGACTCTTTCCTGGTCTGTCACATGAGGAGAGACTCTGGATTGCTTTTGTTAGTTATGTGCCTTTTGATGTCAGAAAGGTAACATTTATTTTTGTATTTAAATGTCAGAGACCAAGAAGAAGCAAAGATGGTTTACCTAATATTTTTTTCCATATAGGGCCCAGTGAGTCTGTGTGGAGTCGAGGCCACTGGTGTAGTATCTGTTGCTGTGTAAATTAGTACCAGTAGTAGGCCTCAGGAGATGTTACCCCCAATTCCTGGAGGAAAGGATACACCCGGCTGGCTAAACCGTAGGAAGATGGCTCAATTATTCCTCTGGATTTAGGAATAACTTCAACATCGCTCCAAGGGAATTTTTTAATCATATACAGTGGGGGGGGGGGGGGGGGGGGGGGGGGGGGGGGGGGGGGGGGGGGGGGGGGGGGGGGGGGGTATTTGATTCTCTGCTGATTTTAAACGTTTGTTCACTGAAAAAGAAATGATCAGTCTATAATTATAATAATCAGTGTATTTTAACAGTGAGAGACAGAATAACAAAAAACAAACAAGAAAAATGCATGTTGAAAAATTGATTTGCAGGTCAATGAGTAAGTATTTGATCCCCTATCAATCAGCAAGATTTCTGGCTCCCAGGTGTCTTTTATACAGGTAACGAGCTGAGATTAGGAGCACTCTGTTAACATATGGCTCTCCTAAACCATCCTGGTTCTCCTCAATATGTCAAAACCTCCCCCTAACCAAGTGAAACCTAGGCTCCCTGTATGACATCTTCAATTCTCCCAATAAAGACCAAAAATATCCCTTCATAGTTAAATGGGAGTCTGATTTAGATCAAGAATAAGGAGGCCAATAAATGGATTGAATCTTGTACCAATCTTTCAAAGGTCTCTCTCTATAAGCTATAATTTGTTGGAAACCTCTATAAACACATAGAGCATACTTCACTCCATCAATACTTCATAAGATTATATTCCAAAATAGTAGCAATTGTTTCAGAGGCTGCCAAATCGTGGGTGACTTCATCCACACTTGGGGGAAGTGCCCAATAGTTCAGGATATATTCAAAAATACAACCCAACCTCTAAAATACTGAATATCCCAATCGTTCCGACAATCGAATGTTGCCTTCTAGGCGTTCACATTGACAACTTAAATACAACTTATAACAAATTATTTCAATCTATAGCTTTAGCTGCTAAAAACAATATACAGTAGCTAAAAACTGGAAAGCCCAATCTCTTCACTACTGTGATATCATTCTTAAAGTCAACTTTCTAATGCTTAATGAAAGGATGATGCACATCTTGACAGACTCCTACCCTCGTTCTTACAAATATGTAAACCTTGGATAAAATCCCCAAATTGCATATCTCTCCCCTAACACTATTCCCAATTATCAAACCCTCCATCTTGGCGGGGAGCAGAGACCAGGGGACCCTTCATAAGGATCCCCATATAGTCATCTTGTAAGGAGGAATCTCAATCACCACCTTATTCATTTCCCCCTTTCCTCTTCTCCTTTTTCTTTTCATATTTCCCTTTATTATTTACTATTTGAATTCACACTGTAGTTACCCCGCCTTATATATTAATATAAAGGTGGCCTAGGCCTGACTGAATTCATCAATTAAATAAAAACATACAATCTTTAATCTAATCTACCCTTACTTATACCAGGTGAATATGGAATAGGCAGACTGAATAACTTAAGAATTCAATTGAGAGTGGGGAAATGAAAGTTAAAAGGTTAATAAGTTAATCAAGTTGATAATTATTTTTTGGTAAATTCAAATATGAATAACATTTAAAAAAAATATCATGCGTTTTGTAACTATTTAGAGGGTTTAAAGATATGTTCTTAATGTTTTGGAAATTGTGTTGCGAAATTGATAGGCAGATGTAGAGTGTTTGCATTTATCCCTGAACCTTGTGTATTAGTGAGCCTGCTCCATCACTTGGTATGCACCTACAACTGACACAGCACAGAATGTCCCCATCAAATAAATCTGGCTTCACCCAACACTATCAATCTCTATAATACCTCTGGCTACTTTTGTGTATGGCAGTTGTAAATAAGTCCTTCTAGTAGTTTGAAGCCAAATGAAATTGAGCAGTAGATAAACATGTGAGCTGGATCAAGACAGGGCTTCTTCAAAATATGTACAATGAGTTACTGCGGTACGGGAGACCCAAATGTTCCCATGGTAAGAAAGAAGGTGAATAAATGGGTTAGAGCTGGTGTGGTCAAGAGGGGGCTCATGAGTTGTGAGGAGATATAGTCAAGTACATAGATTGCTAAATAAAAGAAGAAAGGCTAGCAAAAGTAAAAACAAATCATCCATTGCTTTAATAACAAATATTTCTAAAAATGTATAATATAGACTGAATAAATTATAAAAAAAGATAATTTTTTTTAATGCCGAAACAAACTTTTACTAAAACATAACATATATTTGTATAATGACTATAATGACTATAAACATGCAGTGGAAAAATACATATTTTTTTATTCACTGATATTTTGTGGAATTCTTTACATTCAAGAAATGATTTTGATCATTTTAGAAAATGTATACCTAACTCTTTACTCTCACCCCTTGGCACTTGCGCCATTGTATTTTTAAAAAGTATCTTCCTATATATCTTCCTTACCTTTAAACATTTTTTTTGTTAAAATATTTGCCTTGATTAAAATATATTAATATTACAAGTCTGGAAGGTTTATATTTAAGTTACATGTATTCTTATGTTTCCCAAGAGCACAGTTAAGTCAATATTATAGTTTAAGTACATAAGGCCTTAAGGCAATATTTAGCATATTTTAAGTGAAACCCATAGAGTTTTTTAGGATGGTTGTTTCAACTAAAATTAATAAAGTGAGCATGAAAATAGAAATATTATCCTTACTTTTCCGTTTCCAATCATGTCAATACTATAAGGTTAGCTAAGTGATGAGATTAGATACTACTTTGGCTTTGAGCTAGATCCCATTGTTGTTTTCTGACACTCCTTCAGGTCTCCTATTATTTTTATTATTATTATGTTTATTTATATCGCGCCAACATATTCTGTAGCGCTGTACAGGGGGTTAGTACATGGCAAAAAACAAACTTAACACCTTAAAGAATGGAGGGCCCTGTTTTTGAGCATATAATCAAATGTACATAGTGCTTGTTTCCAAGACACGGACACACAATTGAAAACTCACAAACTTACAATCTAAGGGTTTAGGTGTGATACAAGAGGATGACAAATACAAAATGGCAACGTGAATGCAATTTGTTTAGTCAATTGGAGGGGTCTCTGTGTTGTACTGTAGATTGTGGGTGGGAGTGTTATTAAGCTGTGGAGTGTGCAGTTGTAATTATTGAGGATGAAGGTGATATGATTTTTTAAATAGGTTTGTTTTTAGTAATTTCTTAAAGGTTTTGAGGCAGGAAGTTAATCTAATGGAGCGAGGCAAGGAGTTCCAAATAGTAGGGGCTGCACGAGAAAAGTCCTGAAGACGGGAGTGAGAGGAGGTGATGAGAGAGGAGGAAAGAAGAAGGTCGTTAGCAGAACGAAGGGGGCGGTTGGGAGAGTATTTTGAAACAAGAGCAGAGATATAAGGGGGTGCACTGTTGCTGAGGGCTTTATGCATTAAGGTCATGATTTTAAATGTGATTCGGGAAGCTATGGGAAGCCAGTGGAGTGATTGACAGAGAGGAGCTGCAGACACTGATCGTTTTGTATTGAAGATGAGTCTAGCAGAGGCGTTCATTATGGACTGGAGGGGAGATAGACGAGAGATGGGGAGGCCAGCAAGAAGGGAATTGCAGTAGTCGAGTCGAGATATGATGAGAGAGTGTATTAGAATTTTAGCTGTGTCTTGTGTAAGATAATGAAAAATTTTGGAGATGTTTTTTAGGTGAAACTGACAAGATTTAGTTATAGATTGGATGTGAGGAATAAAAGAGAGGGCGGGATCCAGTAGAACCCCAAGACAACGGGCCTGGGAGGTGGGAGTGATGATGGTGTTGTCAACAGTGAGAGATATTTGAGGAGTGGAAGCTGTAGTAGAGGGTGGAAAGATTAGGAGTTCAGTCTTAGACATGTTGAGTTTGAATTGACGGGTAGACATCCAGGAGGATATGCTAGAGAGGCAGTTGGAAACTTGAGCTAAAAGAGAGGGGGATAGATCGGGTGCAGAGAGGTAGATTTGAGTATCATCTGCATAGAGATGATACTGAAATCCAAAGGATTTTATGAGGGTGCCAAGGGAGGAGATGTAGATAGGGGGCCTAGGACAGAAGGGAGGGGAACGCCAACAGACAGAGGGAGAGGTGAAGAAGAGGTGCCATAGAAGGAGACGCTAAATGTACGATATTTTAGATAGGATGTATATAAAAGAGCTGTGCCCTGGATGCCAAATGAATGGAGAGTTTGGATTAGAAGAGGGTGGTCAACTGTGTCAAAGGCAGCAGAGAGATCCAGGAGAATTAGAATGGAGAAGTTACCCTTTGATTTGGCAGTTAGCAAGTCATTGGTGACTTTTGTGAGGGCTGTTTCTGTTGAGTGTTGGGCACGGAAACCAGATTGGAAGGGGTCAAGAAGGGAATTGGAAGAAATAAATTGAGTGAGGCGATTGTAAACAAGCTACTGTGTCACCTCCACTCTTGCACAAACAATTACCTTTCACTCTCTATAGACAATATCACTATCACTACAACATATCCAAGTCAATAGTGTAGAACGTGATTAAATCTTGAGGCAAAAGAGAGATGAAAATTGAGAGAGAAAAACATAAGGATTCCTTAAGAAATTCAGTCAATGAACCATTTTTAAGACTCAAAAAGTGTAAAATGCATATGACCCAACAAATAGTTATCTTTTAATCCGACAGCTTTGTGACACACTAACGTTTTCACAGAGAGAAACCTTTTGGTCAAATTGTCTAGAGGAAGCCCTGGATACACACTGTGGAATTCCAATAGACAAGATATGAGGAAATCCATGTGATAGATGTAAAGGGTTCCTTTAGAGATATTTCTATAACTCACTGTAGGCTCCAAATACAAATTATATCTTCACCTTAAACTAGTACCAAACACATGGCTTTCTCTACAAAGACTTTCTAGACTATTATATTGTTTAAGTTTTTTATATTTAAAAAATGTAATCTATACATTTAGTAAACATTACTCTACTACAAAAGTAAGATTTGTTTTTATTTAACAACATTAAATATGTACTACTATAATAATATATATAATTTATAAAATACAAAAACAGTACAACAGCTACACATAACATCTAACCAGTATATAATTTTATATCCATTTATTACAGAAAAAAAAAGACAATGTCACCTGTTTCCTCACCAAAAATATCCATTGAAATCTATGGAGGGTTTTGCTAAGAAAATTATAAAGATTTTTTAAACAGTATGTTTTAAAGCACTAGATATTTGTGTAAAATAAACAATAAGCATCAAGTCTGTTTAACCCTCTCTCTAAAATGAGAAAAATAGACATAGTTGTCAAAAACAGTTCTGTATTGTACATATTTTATTTATGGATCATTACCTAAGAGTTTTAATATTGTTGCACAGAATCATACGCTGCCTGTCAGAAACAGGTATTGATCAGTTTAGAAAATAACCTGGACTTTTTTTTTCAAAACACAGTAAACTTGAAAGTGTAACTAGATTGAGATTATAGATTGGATCTGTAAAAATGCATGAGCAAAATATTTACAAAAATCAATATATTTCTACTGAACATTTTATATCTTAAAAGGGTTTTGCACTTTCCTAGTGGTGAGTGAAAAAATGTGAAGCTGTGGCAAAAAAAAATGTTTATCAAATATTAATTTATTTCATGCTGTGTAAGAAAAATGAAACTAGTTTTATTTATTCACATACAGATTTGGAAAGAGATGCAAATAGATTACATGGAATAAATAAAGTTTAAAGATTGTAAATGTATAAAAATTGCTTTCTGAAAAAGCCCATGTCATTTATGTTAGTAATTGTGTTTTTGTAAACTGACAGCATCTAGTCATCACAGCAAAACAGTAATTTCCCCAGTAATAAGACAATTGTAATTCATACTGTAAATAGGACAGAGTTAATAATTGTAATCTTACTTGAGAAATGAGAATAAAAAAATGTCATTATTGTATTATTTTTTTATAAACCAGGAACATATTTGAATAATGAATTATAATACAATATTCTGTATTGCCATTTATTCAGATAATTTTTTTTAAATCATAAATTATATAGGCCTTTGACAGAATCTCTATTACAGAATAGCAGACAAAATACCATATCACCTTTATTTGCTCAAATATGAATGATAATTAATGATCTACCAAACCTCAATATCTACATTATGCTATTTTGAAGCACTAGATTTGATGATGGACAAAACACTATTCTGAAAGTAATATGAGTAATATGTACTTCATAGTAATTCTGTGAGTTTCAATCCTGCGCAGTGCTTTAGGGAAAGCGCTATGGACACCGAATTCCAAGCTCAAAGACAGGGCCCTCCTTTCATTGCAATGTGTGAATCTTGTACTTGTAATTGCCTGTAACTTAACTTATGTATAGCGATACAGAATATGTTGGCGAGTTACAAATAAACAATAATAATAAGAATAATAATAGTAATTGAGGTTGAAAAAATACTTTTAGTCCATGAAGTTCAATCTTTTTCAATCTTCTCTAACCCTTGTATTATGTGAACTGTTAATTTGTATGACTTTGTTAACTTTTATATGCAGTTGTGCTGTAATAATGTGGGCATCCATTGATATGTTTATCTACCTGGGGGCCTCATTCAAATGCAATTTGGCCAATTGAATAGGGCTCTATATAAACACACAGCATATTTTTTTACTGAAGTTTTTAGTTAGTGTAGACCTTGCTTTTGGATAGAAGTTTACTAACTAAAAACGTCTGTAAAAAAAGTCAATATATTACATAGCAGTGTTCCAGTTTGTCATCCTGATAAAAAGAGAGGTGAAATTGCCAAAAATTATCTCAGACACTAGAAGTATCAGCATAAGTTTCAGTTACAAAAAGAAGACATTTTCTTCTATATGAATCCATTGAGGTTTAACTGAATCCTAATAGGGACAACCAACAGTCAAAAGATGTAGTAGAGGAGACAATAGGAGAACTGTGGAGATAATAGCACCTAAGGGAGGCAAATCCATAGCAACGTTTGAGGTAGAGAAGTGAGGGGTTGTCACAATGACTGTATATAGATCCCCCTGACACTGATAATATACTCTTACAGCTTTGGGGCTGTATTTTCATCTTCTGAAGTCTTTGAATGCTAATAAAGTAGTTAAGTTGTTTTTTTTCCTTGCCTTGCATGCTTAATTTGAACAAGGTCCGAACCATCACACACTTACCAACAACAATAACCAGTTACATCTATGTTACATTGAGAGACCCTAGGAGTAGTGGTGAGCTTTCCCATCCTCTAGAGCGAACTATTGCAAATAAATTGAAGAGAAATATACACTAATTCAAGACAGGGTGGATAAGTCCCCGACAAAACACAATGTTTAACAAAATAGTACATACTAAATGACAATATTATTGCATAACACAGAGAGCAAGAGATAATCAGCAATTGTTTGCCTTTATATAGCAATTCATCTAATCAATAACACCATGTATTTCCCTAGACCGCAATAATTATGCTTAAAATATGCATTGTAGCTCTCATAACTGGATATTCAAGAACATATGGTTAAGCTGCATTTTAAATCACAGTTTTAAGATACCTTTTCAGTGTCACAATGCTGCACAGTTCTATTAGAGAAAACATGTATCCATATAACTGGAAAGATTAGAAGGCTACTGAAGAAGGCATTATAACATTTCAGGAAAAGCTCAACTTGTCAGGAAACTGACTATTAAAATATGGAGGTTGTTAAATATAAACAAAACTTTGCAAAATAACAAATACTGAACCAACCTGTAAGACTAGTTTTAACTATATCACAAAAATATGTAATTATACCAGATCATACATTTATAAAAATATATTTAGCATTATGCAAAACATAAAATAGATATTATGAATTTCTATTTTATTAAGTTAAGAAAAACAACTTTTTGAAAATGCTGTTTAAAGCGTAACCCATTTTTTCCCCTCAAATACTGGAAAATCCTAATGGAGTAGAATCATTAAGCCTTGGCGCCGGGAGGGGGGGGTGGGGGCCGGGGTGCATTCTGCATTCTGTTTTTTGCAACATGCCTGTGGGTGCTTCCAAAGCTAAAAGTATTTTTTTACTCAAGTTTTACAAAAATGCATGCTCAACATGCACTTTTTTTAAATAATAATTGTTATTGTGAGAAAGATTACAAGAAATGTTAACATATATTAAAGTGTAAACAATGAAAAATTGTGGTCTAAAACATACGCATTTTCCTTTGTCTTTTCTCAGATATTTTTCCTTTTTTTTGTTTCTCTAAAATTATATTCACCTTCTTGCATTGTTTCTTAACTCAACTTTAACAAGTAGATAACAGGGAAAAATATAAAAAAAAAAAAAAAAAAAATAACAAAGGAGAGGAAAGAGAGGAAGGAAAGAGAAGGGAAAAGGTTATCTAGTCCATGATATCAGACTCCTGCATTCACCGTCTGTCGGCCCTCAGGCTCCAAATTTCCCAACATGTAGCTCATCTTCTGTATTTCTCATCTAACTCAGCAGATAATACACTCATAGGATGAATATAATTGATTTTTTTCAAAACTTCTTCGTATGTTGGAATGGCAGATTTCCATTGTTTTGCAATTATACTTCTGGGTGCTAGGAATATCTGGTTTGACAAAAATGTTGCTGATTTTGGAAGGCCTAGGATTGGTAATCCTAACAAAGCTTACTCCAGCTTTGGAGGGATGTTTATATCCTATAATTTCTCTAGAGAGATATAGGTTTAATTCCAAATGGGCTTAATTTTGTGACAATGCCACAGCATGTGTTTTAGGGTTCCTGAACTGTTACAGCCCCTGAAACAATTTTCCTCTAGTAACTGATTTGAAAGTTGCATTCTAGCTGTGGTAAGGTACTATCTATTCTCAAGATTTGTATGCATATTCTTTCAGGGTTATATTTAGGGAAGAGTTTGCTGCATTTTTGTAGTTTTTTTTTTGCAGATGAGTTGGGTGTTTTTGTTTATTGAGAATTCTTTATGGGGTAGCCAAAGAGGCGAGAGCCATGACCCTTTTTCCAGCAATTGAGATCTTTTGTTTATTTGTTTCCACAGTGTGATAGAATAACTAACACTTCAACATGCACTTTTTCTATTTTAAATGTATCTTTATTATTGTGGAAGAGTGATTCGGCTGCCAGATAGATATGCATTGTGGTACAATTATGTTATAGTCATAAAAATTGTAATACACAATTCTTCCATACACCTTTTCCTTTTTTAAAGACAATATAAAGTCCAAAACAAAATAGTGGAGGTAATGGAAAAGCATGAAAGAAATGGAGAGGAAGAGTTAAGGGTAGTTGAGAGGAATGTCTCCGGTCTGGGTGAGACTTGCAACAGGAGGATATTACACAATTTCTTGGTTTAACCAAGGTGCCCACTTTTTTTAGGCAAACAGAGAGAGAATTTCTAACATGTATGTCAGCTTTTCTGGCAAGGCTGTTCATTGAACTTTATTAAGTATTTTGTGTCACGACAGTCCAGCTGATTTCCATTTTGAAGCTACTGTATATGAAGTTTAGTGATTTAAGCAGGGTAGGTAGAGCATTTTTATACTACAACTTGTGTATGGAAGATCCCAAAACTAAGTTATACACAGAGTCAAATAGAATAGAGTAGGCAACCTACTATTCTTCTCTTTCATTTATACACATTTAACATAAAAATAACCATAACCATCAGCTAGAGTTGCATATATAAAGAGTCAAAACAAATTTAAGGAGAAAGAGCAACTATGTGCCTAGCTGCACTCCCAAACGTGATCTGATTCAGATCCATATGGGGCAGTACATGACAATCACTGCTTCTGCAACCGAGTATGAGGGTATCAGAGATGGTATTAGATGTCACAGATGTAAATCATTATCATTACGTACTGAATCTATTTCTGGAATCTGTGCCACTATTTACAACATAAGCCTCTATTTACAACATTAACCATCCAATAATCAAGGAGCCAGTAGAGTGAAATAAAGTTGAACTTAACTGGTTTATATAGGGGTATAGTAAGAGATTGAATAAATATTAATATATCTACTAAGCAATCCAAAGGTAATCTCACATGTAAAGTGTAAAAGTGTAATCGCTACTCGAGTTACCCCTGCTATAGTAGTTAGATACAAGCAACTTCTCTGACATCCAACAGGATGATTAAAAAATGTGAGATACAAGTAACACCACAAAAAATACCAGTAATCCATAGTGTGGCTGTTTACAAGAAACTGCAGCTCCAGTAAGTGTTTTGCATTCTCCTCGAGCAGCCGGGATATCGGCGTCTGACGTCATCATAAGGCTGCAAAATGTCAAAAAGCTAGCCTAACGCACATTTCGTGAGAAACAAGAGGCTAGGGTAGAAATGACAGTTGGCCTCATGCCAGTTAAATCACTAATTGATGACATGAATCAGTGAGATCAAACTGTTAACCCCATCTTTACGAGATATAATGAAATGTAAACAACAGTGAATTAAAGCACTATGTTACCCATTTACAAAGATTACTCTAATATGTTTAGAAAAGTAAAAAGCAGTAGAGACATAATTGAAAGGGATCAGACTAAATATATCAATTTGTACTACCTATAATATGGAATGAATTTATGATATATTTATGTTTTTAATTGAGATGGACTGTACCTGCTCCACTGCACTGTGAGGGGAATTAGTCCATCATTAATACATTTATACAAAAAAAATAGACTAGACAAGACTAGAACAAAATGTATTTGTTCCATTAAAGATTAGTATCTATATATCCTTTAAGCAAAATATAATTTATCAACTTGTATGACTTCCCTATCAGATATTGTCTCCTCTGCAGAGTAGTCTACAGATGTTACATAGTTAGCTAAATAAATTATATTCAGCCAAAAGTAAATAACTGCTATAGTAGACGGCAGAATTATATAGAGAGGCGAGAGAGATATCATACATTTTACTTACTCAAACTACTGACCTAAAGAGACCAACTACTCAATCTAAATAAAGACTGTATAATTAATAGTTGGTGCATTCCATTTGGCATCAATGTATCAAGCAAAAATATCCACTTGCATTCTATCTTCAAAATAGCTTTTTCCAAGTTACCATCTCTGATACCCAGTGACCTTCTGTACAACCTAGCATTTTAAAAAATGCTTTTAAACTGTGGATAGATAGGTAGAGCCTTTTTCCCAGCGGATCTTATATTTTTTGGAAAAAAAATGGGGGTTTCAAGGGTACCTGTCTGTCATACATTTCAGAGATGTTCACAGAACACGACCATCGTGTGTGATAATGTGATAATGCACTATTTTATTTTCACATTTTATTTCACTCTCTATATATCAATAATGCTTAAAAGTGGATTAAATAAAAGAATATCAGTAGTTTAAAATGCAATAAGTATATTACATAAAACTACACAGACAATGCAACAGCTGATGTTTTATTCCTAAATATAATGATTATCTGTAAATAGCAGAGACACATTAGAGGTTACCAAACAGACAAAAGGTAGAACTATTCTATAACAAGCAAAAATATATATTTGCAAATCTTTTGATGACACAAGTTTGAAACAGGGCAGATAATTATATAGCTGTGATGACTTCACAGCCAGTAGGAAAATGTATGTTTAGTCAACTTGCTTTATTCAACAAGGTTAGTTATTGTATTCCCAGTAGTCTAGCAATGCATAACAATACAAATGATTATGCATTTGTAAGAATTCTCAAATGCACATCTCAGTCTATCACACAGAACCAATTGTTTTATCCAAGATGTTAAGAAACTGAACAGCAAAAATAACTGAAACCATCTATTGTCTTTTAAGATCTGTTTCTTCGTGATAACATTCCCATCAGATTGATTTATGCCAAAAACCTTGGGTTCTTTTCTTTAAAATTCTTAAAACATTGAAAGTGAGGATTTCTGAAATGTGTCTCTGTGTAAACATGCAGAGAAAAGTAATGCACATTTTAAAAAAAACAAGCATATGGCATCTTGAATAAATCCCATACTGGAAACATCAACAATGCAGAGATACAGAGCCATACTGTGCACTGTGAGAATGTAATCCTACAGAGATATTCTGGGGAGTTTTTATAATAATAAGATCAAAAGCTTAATGGGGGCAGGGGAGATAATGAGTTGATGGAAATGCATGCTCTCTGATTAAAAACAGAAATTATGGTAATCACTTCATAATCAATTTGGTACATTTTGTCAGTTTACATTAACAGCAAGAAAACCAAAGTATAATAGTAAATGTAATATCTGTTATTAAACAGATATATCCCTACCTCAGAACATTCGTGAGGTCTAAGATCGTCTTCCAGTTTGCTTTGTCGTTCCAGTGGCATTGAATAGAAATGGTATATTCTTCAGCCTCCACCCTATAAATAAATGAGCAAATAAATTTAAAATATATGCTATGCAGACCAATAATGAGGCAAACAAAATAAATAAAATTGCTAACATTGATTAAAATAGCCTTGGACTGTTATCTATTGGCTTATTGACAACATTAAGCAACAGCAGAATTTGGGACTTCTAATTAAACACTTGTAACAGAGTGTATCAAACTGACCAGGTCTTTAAGACTTTAATAATATTTGTCAAATCAACTTTATTTATGTTGTATCTCTCTTTGTAAGGCTATGTATGCAAGGGTCTCTTAAAGATCAGATTAAAAAGGAAAGAAATAATTCAAATTACAATTTGTGCTGTGATAGTTCTCATTACCTAACCTGAATACATTTTAAAATAGTAATCTACTGAATAAGGACATATTACTTATTATTAAATTATATTCTCATTCAAGCATTTGTGCTTCGCTATTTTAATTTAGTGCATCTAATGATTAAATCCACACCTTTCCAAAAATGTATAAATCATCAGTTCACCTAAATGGCTAAATGGTGATTTTGTTACTCTAATCAGATTCATTATAATTTTTAATTTGAGTATAACTTTACATTTATATCATAAAAAAACAAAAACATTACAGTAAAATAACACATTTAGGCCTTCATTTTTTGGCGCTTGGGAAACCTGAATAAACTCCAAAACAACGAATAGGACAAAATAACAGAAAAAGTCAATGAGCATAACTATTCACCCCCCTAAAGTCAATACTTTGTAGAGCCACCTTTTTGCGGCAACCACAGTTCCAAGTCGCTTTGGATAAGTGTATATGAGCTTGCCACATCTTACCACTGGGGTTTTTGCCCATTCCTCCTTGCAAAACTGCCGCAGCTCCTTCAAGTTGGATGAATTGCGCTTGTGAACATCAATCTTTAAGTCTGGCCACAGATTTTCTATTGTTTTGAGGTCTGGGCTTTGACTAGGCCATTCCAACACATTTACATGTTTCCCTTTAAACCACCCAAGTGTTGCTTTAGCAGTGTGTTTGGGGTAATTGTCCTGCTGGAAGGTGAACCTCTGTCCAAGCCTCAAATCACGCACAGAGTGGTACAGGTTTTGCTCAAGAATATCCCTGTATTTAGCACCATCCATCTTTCCCTCAACTCTGAACAGTTTCCCAGTCCCGGCTGCTGAAAAACATGGTGTTCTTTGGCTAATGTGATTTGTTGGGTTTGCTCCAGACATAGCATTTTCTTTGATGGCCGAAAAGTTCAATTTTAGTCTCATCAGACCAAAGCACCTTCCTCCATACATTTTGGGAGTCTCCCACATGCCTTTTCGCAAACTCAAAATGTGCCATTTTGTTTTTTGCTGAAAGTAATGGTTTTCTTCTGGCCATAAAGACCAACTCTATGGAGCTTACAGCTTATTGCTGTCCTATGTACAGATTCTCCAGTCTCTGGTGTGGAACTCTGCAGCTCCTCCAGGGTTACCTTAGGTCTCTGTGCTGCCTCTCTGATTAATGCATTTTTCCATTTGGTTATGATAGATTTGATGGTGCTCCTGAGGATCATCAAAGATTTGGATCTTTTTTATAACCTAACCCTGACTTGTACTTCTCAACAACATTGTCCCTTACTTGTTTGGAGAGTTCCTTGGTCTTCATGGCAGTGTTTGCTTAGTGGTGCCTCTTGCTTAGGTGTTACAGCCTCTGGGGCTTTTCAAAAATGATGTGTATATGTGATGACAGATCATGTGACACTTAGATTGCACACAGGTGGACATCATTTCACTGATTATGTGACTTCTAAAGGTAATTGATTGCACCAGAGCTTTTTATGGGCTTCACAAAGGGGGTGAATACATACGCACATGCCAAGTTTCTGCTTTCTATTTCCAAAAAATAGTTTTATGTATATATTTTTCTCATTTCACTTCACCAACTTAGACTATTGTGTTCTGATCCATCACATAAGATTCAGATTAACAAAACATTGAACTTAAGGCTGTAATGTAACAAAATAGGTAAAAAGTCAAGGGGGTGAATACTTTTGCAAGGCACTGTAGTGTATTTGCTGAGCATCACTTAATAGTAATCATCACATGAAGTATCATCACATGTCTGATGACATCATTACAATAGTCATTGTCGAATAAAGTAGAATAAAACATATCCCTTAATTTTAAAGGTATTCAATTCAATTATATATGTATCTCTCACTAACCTAACAATCACATGTTGAAAATGCATCAAAGCAACAATTTAGCAAAATATTGGTCCTAAATCTGTAGATTTTGCGTGTTGCACATGTATGTGCAATGTAACTTTATTTTCTCAATAAAAATAGGTATGACATCAAAACATTTTTCAATAGCCCTATAATAATACAGTAATATTCAACACATTATGAAGTCATGTACATAACAACACATACAGATTAAATGATCATTACATGTGGATTGTCAATATATTCAAAAATGTCCCTTGAGGTTCGAGTACATCATGGAAAGAGCAGCCAGTACCACAGGAAGAGAAGCAACAAGAGGATCCATCGTATGAGGAGACGGACCAATACATGTAGGCAGTTAAACCACCTACTGGGCCATTCATTACCAAAGTGGTCTTTGATATCCCAGTCCCCCATTCTTCCTCAGATTGACCCTCCTCCTGAAACCTCCTACTGGCAGGACCCAGGGTCTTCGGCTGCTGCCGGTCCCACAGTCCCACTGCCACCACCAAGATCACCATCACCTCCACAGACAGCCTCTCCTGCAATCGAGGTTGAAAAGTCTGATATATATCAGAAACTCGAAATGCATATAGGCTCAGATAATAAGAACAGCCCAGGAAAACCAGATGCACATTTTACATATGGAAAAATAGGTACAGATATTGTGCCTACTGCAACAGGGCAGAACGCAGGCCATCACCAGGAGCTTTAATCACATAGGGAACCTCCTACAAATACTAGTGGGTTTAACACAGAGACAGCTGGTGTTGCAATAAAAAAACATCCTCAACGAGTGTGTACTGGTCAAATGTTAACCTATCCATGCTTGGCTACACAGGAGCTAATCATGACCTATGTGATCATGACATAAACAAGGTATGTGGCTTATCTGCATCATATAGGCCATAATAATCTTATCTCTCGACAAGAATGAATATCGCTATAATTTGAGCAATTGATGGTAACTGAGGAATGCAGATGGGAAAAGACGATGTAGTCCCAATTTAATTTATTTTTTCATATTAATCTGTTATTTTTATTTTATTTTTGGCAAGTTTCACATCAATTCAGACAGTTTGTTCATCTGAAAGCAGTGCTACCTGATACTGCAAATGAACCATATACATATTAACCATATTTATGTTAAGTTTTAATATTGATTACTAAATACTACTACTATTACTACTAAAAAGACAAATAAGGAATGCAAGCATATAAGAAAATGCATTCTATGTACAATATATATGCAATGCAAAATATCACTTTTACGGAGAGCTATTCATATCATGATAGATTTAACCTCTCATCCATCTGTAAAATGTGCTTTATTAGATATAATTGGATTTAAAGAAGAAAATACATGATTGGCTTTAATGAACTGGTAATTTTTTTCTAGCTACATTGCAATTGTGGATAAGTGAACAATCAGGATAATTTTGAAATTGCAACAATGGGCTATTCCTTGCACATAGTGCTTCTATTGGTAATAGATGTACTAGCCACTTACAGATTGTCTTCAAACAGTACCTTTTGCAAAAAAGCTGCATAGAGACAATCTACTAATGTTTGCAAGAGTTAAAGGAGGCAGACATTTGTTAGAACTATTTTGAAGGTTTCAGTCAGTAAAACAGAGTTTTAAAGGCATATCTAAGTTTCCTAGATTATGAGTATATCTGATAGAGTAGAACAAGTGGTGAATGCAAATATTTCTTTGCATGAAAAACAAAATCAAGAATAAACATTTAAAAATGTGCCTTGAAGTTAGCAAAATGTCTTGTAATTTGTGACAGTTAAAAATTAGAGTAGCGACCCATTTAAACCTAGGCTAATTAGTTTTGGCCAATCAGGAGGAACCTCAGACAACTGAAACATTTGTGTCAATATCTGGGGTTTCTGGCTATGCTGCAAAGCAGCCTGGGATATGTAGTAAGACAACAGCTTTGTCTGTGCTGATCTGTGGCAAGGGGTGTGGGCAGCACAGACAGAAAGCAGACACTGCAGCAGGAAGCAGTGACTTCAGGGCTGACATCAGTGCTCTCCTATTGGCTGAGGAAGGTGAGTAGTGAATTTAAACAGATCCCCTAATTCTGCATGCTCATTAGAGGGATTTATAGATTTCCCACAATAAGATTTCCCACTTTAATTAATGTTATACATCTGGCTATCTTAGTAGCCTATCTTGCACTTCTCTTAATCAAGTGATTCCCATTGCTCTGTCCCAATGTTCATGTAATGATTCTTAGATGTTTTAGTGGTGAAATTAACATGTGATAAACAGCTGAAAGAGTTGGGTCACTAAATGATAAATTATTGTTATGTGACCAAAATATCTTTGTAGATCTTGGGGAAACTGGATTACATGTAATTGGAGTCAGTAGAGAGTGGGATATCATGGATTCTCTCTAGAAAAATAGTGTGGGCCATATTCAATTAGCTACTTGTAAATGCATTGAACTCTTAAATTGGCTTTGGGTGTTTTATTTGTAAATGTTTATATTCATTCTATTGACTTAAGAATTAATTTGTCCCAATAAATAATATTTGCCCGGATATGTAGCAATAGTAAGAGTGATTTTTAGTGTATATAAATTTATGAATTGGGCAATTGAATCAGGCCCTGTGTGTATAACATGGTACACACTTCTTGACATCACATTATTATATCTATTGCTTGATATCAATACTTAATATTAGTTCATGTATGTAAATGATAAAATAGTGATCACAATTTTCTAGTTAATCCTCTTTCTTGCCTAGTTTTCTTATTTAAGATCCCTGTGTTACCTGAATTGTTTCTTTTCATACTGACTCCATTTAAGTCCGTCTCAGTATCCTGCATACAGTGTCATACTTTTCTGTCTCATTTGTTTATTTTCTCACTTACATTAGGAGACATGTGGGTATAAATTAAACTGCCTCCTGTGATAGTTCAAGTTACAAACAATACGCTTTCACACAATCCCATTAATTTTGAACTAATAAGATTTAAGTGCAGCTGGAGAGAGTTTGGCATGGCACGTTAAGCCACTGCAAATTTATTTATCTGCTTCTGCAATATTTTGCTCATTTATTATTTGCATGTGTTTATGTTGGCATTAAACCAAAATAACAGAACAAGAATAATGGATATTTAGAAAAGAAATGTGAACTGAATATGTCCATTAGTTATATACAGAACACAAGCTGTTAGTTTTCAATGCTCACAGACTAGAAATTCAATAGCTAACTTCAGCGACAGTTTCTAGAGAGTTATAGTAATGTTAATTTTATATTGCCCAAAAGCATTGGAAACTTCAGGAATTGACAGATGCTAAGATTTATTTTTTAAGTATTTAATCTAAGATATTTTGTGCTGATTATGAGCTCATTCAGTCTCGTAGTAGCGAAAAATGGATCCCTTGTAACTGTGAAAGCTTTTTTATACATGCTAGAGAGCCATCACTAGTCTCCTAAAACTCCCCCTCTACATAAGTAACATGCACAAAGGAGGGATTTCCCATTGCTCTTTCGCCCTAACTTGTGCATGCAACTTGACTCTGAAGCTCAGTAATCTCCATAGCAATGCTGCGAAAACGTACCAACTACATTAAAACAGTCCTAACATGCTCCCTTTCCCCTATCTATATAAATCCCTTCGAATGGCAGGGAAAAGAATAAATAATATAAAAAAATTATGTAGGAGATTTATGAACTCTCTGAACATGATCCGCTGCTACCCCCTATGAGCCAAGGGATTCTCTGGATCCTTCAAAACCTGCATCTAACTATAATCATGGGGGTCCCTATAGATGGCACCTGAAGTTAACTCCATGCCAAGAAGGACCTAAAAGAACCCGTAGGATCCCCCCTGTCACCTATAATTATCGCCTCAATCACTGAGGTCCTGTAAGGACTACCATGGCATCTAACATTAACTCTGTAGCGGCCTCGATGGCATCTAAAATTAACCCCCACTGCAGAAGTCCCCAACAGACCCCGAACCCTATATGCCACAGAAATCCTTTAAGGACCCCTGTGGCATCTATAATAAACCCTATGCCAGTGAAGTCCTGCTCCGTGGCATGAAAAATGTTTCCTTCGCCACAGAGGTTCTGTAAGGACCCCTGTGGTATCTAACATTAGCCCTTGCCATGGAGGTCCTGGTCTCCTTGCCATCTATAATCGACCCCTTAGCCTAGGAGGAGCTCCCACACCGACTAATGACATTTAGTGTGCTTTCCTGCCTTACATTTTTTTTGTGGCTTCGGACTGTCACATATTTCATTCAATTAGAATTAAGTATTTGATGTCACCCTGCTCAATTATTCCAGGGTATAATTTTTACCATTTAGAATTCACAGAATGTCAATACATTGTTTTATGTAATGTGTCTTATTATGTAGGTTTAGACAAAGAGACTATTATTGGTACATATGGACCCACATGGGGAGTTAGTTTACATGGAAATACATATGGACCATATGGACCCCATGGCACAAGGGTTTATAATATCAGTGAGGTCAGTTGAGGACCCATATAGTGTTAACTTTAGGTTCCACACAAGTCCTTTAAGGGGCAGGGGTTACTTTTCATGTTACATGGGGGTCTAAGGATATGTTTTACTGCCATGTTATAAGATTCCATTTTACATACCAAGGTGTCCATACCACCCTTAGTAATAGTTATATAGGGATCCCTGGGTATAGCTCTTGGGAAGGGGGAATCTCCAGGGGTTCACTTTGTTTACATTGGGTATTGCGTAAAAAATCCGGAGGGCCCCAGAAAGAGTGGTACAGAAAGAGAGTAGATGATCGAGAGGGTAGAGGGGATGTGATATGGCAGGGAGTAGCAATGAAGGGGGTTTGTCAAGTAGATGTGGAGATAGAGAGGGTAGAAGTAAGGTAATGTATATATATATATATATATATATATATATTTTTTTTTTTTTTTTATATATATATATATCAAAGCTTAAAGTGTGTGAATGCATATTTTAAGAATAGATGATGAGAGGAGTGTATGTTTATGTGAAGCTATCTCTCTCAACCTTTATTTGGAAAACACACGTATATAAACTCTTTACAACATAGTAGAGGGAGGGGCTACCTGAGGTCAGCCCCTAATGGCCTCTGGCCAATCCCGTAGCGTTACACCGTGGGAAACATGAGACTCCTCCCAGGTCCACCCACTAGGTGTGGCTACCTAATTCACTTGGCTTCTAGCTCTCAGGAGAGACATGTGTCCCATTGCTCTGCTCCCTGCACTGATAGTTGGGAGGGGACAAGCTGTAGACCCCCAGGAGTTATGGTAACTCTGTGTCTGTGGAGATCCCATTGTTTATGGCTATCTCGTAAGTGAGTGTATGTGTGATGTCAGACCATCTGACTTGCAACCTTGGGCTATCAAAGCTCTTGAGATCACATTCATTAGATATCTAGTGAACAAACCTTTATGTTAAACTCAAGTGTTTGCCCAGGACCACTTGAAGCACATGCATCTGTCTTGACCCAAGGTCTGCATGTTTGAGTGTGCAATGATCTGCAGCTAACATCTATGCAGAGCATTTCTACCAATTCCACATATGTTCTATATAACATTTTTCCCTCATAATATATTATACCTAGGATACATAATAACCATGTACAGGCAACATATAACCACACAATAACACATAATCCCAATGCAACAATATCATGCTCCCTTGGACATACTCACAAACCACTGACAATATGAGTCCTTAAACAATTAAATCATGACAACCTGCATAAGAGGTAACTGAGTACACAGTACTAAGAAACTTTTAATGATCCCATAAAAGTCGGACGGAAGTAGTGGGCGGTCAAATGGAAGAGGTACCATTAAAGAAAAAGAAAAAAAAAAGAAAAGGAATAGGTATACTCTGTGTATTTGTGTGTGAATTTCAGTAATAGGGTTATGAGGTATGTAACCTCTGAAAAACCTGCCAACATCCCTGTAAAACAAGAGGGTCAAGCAAAGCAGATGTGCTAAATGGATTATCTATGTATGTTACATGGTTTTCAAAGTTGGAGCATGGTCTTTTGGCCCTCTATGATATTTGTTGATATCTGCTGCATATAAAACAAGCTTGTTATATTCTGCCTGTGAGGAGGCAAAACAAGAAAAAAAGGGAAAAGATAACAAGCTAGCACATGATACCTATTGACTGTTCTTTTGGTTGGTCTAGCCTTTAATGAATTTGTAAATTGTTTGGAAAGATCAAGGTGGACTACGACAGCTGTGATGGTAAATAGATTATTGATCCCATGAAAGACTATAAAATGTAACAGTCATACAGGCGAATATCACCTTTAAATCTGGAGCTTTTGACTATAAATTGTCTGCAATCTATAAAGTAATTTAAAGACATTTAAAAACTTGCCTATCAAATTTAATCAACCTGTATAAAATGGATATATCTTGATATATATTATACTGAAATGTTGGCTTTGTATTCTTTCAGGCTGTTGAGTAATGAATGTACATAGGTGACTATTTTCACAGTAAGGGTGGTTAATCTGTGGAATTCTCTACCAGAGGAGGTGGTGACGGCGGATTCGATAGATAACTTTAAAAGGGGACTGGATTTATTTCTAATTAAAAATGGAATTCAGGGTTATCATGGATAATTAGAGAGACAGTATTGATCCAGGGATAAATCCGATCGCCAGTATCTGGGGTCAGGAAGGTTTTTTTGTTTCCCCTTTGAGATGACTCGCTAAGTCTTACTTGTTTTTTTTTTTTCTGTTTGCCTTCCTCTGGATTAATAATTAAAAAATAATAATAAATTAAATAATTTATTAATAATAAATTAACAACTAAGTAATTAATATTTAATCTGCATATTGCAGATCAGAGGAGATCTTAAAAGGTTGAACTTGATGGACTGAAAGTCTTTTTTTAACCTTAATTACTAGGGGCCTCATTCTATTATCGGCCGTAAATCGGCCGTAAGGCTGCTATTCCTTGCGGGGGTTCAGTTAACTCGCGATTCTATTATACGGCCCCGCAAGGATCTCATCTTACGGCCGGCCGCATATCTTGGAACCGGCCATAAGCTGTGAAATCTAAAAACGCAAAAATAAATTCAAGCCTGCACTGTACAGCTCTGTAAATGCTAGGGATCATATTGGGGGACATGAGGATTAAAAGGAACCCACTCTCAAGCTTGCACATCTGCCCAAACCCGAGTTCAAATTAACTGTTTATTTTCCGGCTGCGGCATGGGTGTGTCTGAGGTGCTCCAAGCACTCTGGACTTTTTACATGGATATTTTACGGATATTAAAAATAAAATATTTTACGGATTTGAGTACAGGATAATTATGTGCTATTTTTTCTAACACCTAAAATCCCTTTATAGTCTTCTCAAAGTGCAGGATGGCTTTATTTGAGCTATTTTATGTGCTTAATTGGTGCTAGCGAGACCTCTTTCCTGCAAGTAAGCTGCGGCTCGCTTTTAGCCTTGCAGAGAGGTTTCCCGGAGCAATTGAATTGCAAATCTCTTGCGGCCGTTTTAGATCAAAGGCTTTCCTCCGGCGCGAGCGGCCGCAAGAGATAGCAAGGCACCGGCCGCAAGCCTGCCGGAATCCCCGGCCGTAAGGGAATAGAATAGCAGAATAGCTTGCGGCCGGTCCTTGCGGCCCCGCAACGGCTGCGGCCGCTAATAGAATGAGGCCCTAGGTAACTATGTAACTATTTAACTATTTGCAAAAAAGAAGCTGACTAGATGATACAATAAATTGGGGTTTAGAGATTAGCCAATTAGTAGCAACTACCACAATGGCCCCAAAAATTAAACCAAAAGATAAACAAAATGAAATATCAAAATGTACTGTATGTCCTTGCCATCCCCAAGGAATAAACTGATGCAAAATGGTCTGCTCCAGGGAGATACCACCCCAGATCAATCAGTAATCATTTCCCCAGAAAATACTTTTCAAAGTTCAGATGATAGTAATATTTCCCTACAGGGAGAAGAAATACTCTCCTGCTCTAAAATTAAAGCTGTCCTAGATCGCTTTCAAGAAAACCTTATAGATGATCTGACTAGGAAGATAGCAGATAATTCTCAGGCTATTAAGGAAATAAATCTGAAATTAGAGGCTACTGAAGATATGTGAAAAGCTGTCTTTAGATAATAGTGCCCTATTAATATATACCTCAAAATTAGAGGATACAATAGAAGATCTTACTAAGAAAGTATATAATATGGAAGATCGATCTAGGAAAAAAAATCTACGTCTAAGAGGTATTCCAGAGTCAGTACAAGGACAGGAATAAAAAACCTATGTTGGAGACATGTTTCAGAAGCTGTTACCGAAATTCCCTAGAGGAATCCAAAATTGATGTTATACTTAGGATCCCTCTACCAAAAAATTTGGATCAAGCAACATCCAGGGATGTAATTATGAGGACTCAATATCTTAGTTTCAAAGAGGAAATAGTTAAAGCCTCATATGAGAAAAAAATATGAATCCCCCTTATGATAAGGTTTTGATATTTCAAGATTTATCAATGTATACCCTTGCAAAAAGGAGGGAATACCAAGTGATAACGCAGGTGTTCTCCAAACGCTATTACCATATTTAGGGATCATACATGGTTTAAGGTGGGCTCTGTCCAAGATGGAATGGCCTTGTTACAGAAATGGAATATACCAATAACTGAAAAGGGCATTAACAAACCAGAATTGCAATTGAGAAGCATGGGTTGGCAAATAGTAACCAAATAATTGGGTGGTGGATAGAAATGGGATTGGGCATAGTAACCTTAAGTTTTAGAAGGTATATACTGAAGGGAAGAAGGCCACGAGTAAAAAATAATATATTTACTCGATATCGAAAATAATATAGAGTAAAATAATTCACACTGGTTATGTAGATATGAGCAGGTGGGGGAAAAGGGACATAATATTGTCAAGAGTTTTGATGTCTGTACATTATAATATTGGAATTAAAAATCTTTTTTTTATATAATGATGCAATTGACAACAATTGAAACAATTGAATTTAAATAATTGGTATAATATTTTTAAAAGTTTACTAGAGAGGGTAATTGATATGGTAAATAGAGGAGAAAGAAAAAGGGGAAAGTCTGTTCTTCACCGATAATGTAATACAAACTGGTTACTGTGACAGTCTAATGTAACTATTCTGAAATGGTATGGCTGGAACATCCGTGGGCTTAGTTAACTAACAATGACTCACAGGGGATAAACGTGACTTGATTTAAAGTGAGGTTGTAAAGAATGTAAACTAAATTATTAGATCCCATCCTATTCTATCAATGTAGTTTTTCAACTCCCGACATTTCCCTACACAGATACGAGTGTTCTGCTAACCAGCTGGGTAGTTGTACCCAGTTTGATATTTTATGTTATTTATGTTGTTAAGGTTGATCTGAATTATATAATTGCATGTCTGATTCCAATGACTAATTTGATTCCTTTTCGGGATATTAAAAGAAGGTTTAACGAAGGGTGCAAAACTAAGGATATATCAAGCTTCTTATGGGTCTCAAAATTATCTCACATAACGTTACTTGCATGAACTCTCCCTCTAAAAGGAAGATTGCCTTTTTAGATTATATTAAAGTTGGGGCAGACATTATCTGTCTCCAAGAGACGCACTTAAAAAAAGACTTTACACACTATATGAGTAATAAAAAGTATAATACAAGAGTAGACGCCTGCTTTAAAAAAAAAAGCTAGAGGGGTATCTATTTTTTTTGACAACAGTTTAAAGGTTCAGGAAAAACTGGCTATAATTGATCCAAATGGTAGGTTTCTCATTTGTCCGGGATTAGTGAACAATAGATTAGTACAATAGCCAATGTCTATGTTCCTAATAAGAATCATATTAAATATTTGAGAGGTTTTGGGGGTAAAATGCCAAAGTTTAGGACCGGAATTACCATTCTCTGTGGAGACTTTAACATGGTCCAGAATACTTCTGTGGATAAACAAGGAATTTATAAAATCAAAACGGAAGCCCAAAATCTTAGGGTATGCAGGACATTTTCAGAACAAATCAAAGAGTTAAATTTATATGATGCATGGAGGACCCTGCACCCGTTAGATAGGGATTTCACATTTTTTTTTAACTCTAAAGCTAGTCATCAACACTAAAATAGAATTAACTCCTTGGTCAGATCATAATATGATTAGTTTCCGCCTGGAAGATAAAAGTTCATTTAAGAAGAAGAAAGATTGGAAAATGGAATCTGTAAATTACCTAAACAGAGAATCCATGGAATTGTTTTAAATTAATAGACAATCAGTAAATTCTCCAGGGGTCTATGGCTTTGACCTAATCTTTTACCGTGCTCTTTCATCAGTAATAAAGACCCACCTGTGTGAGGTTTACAATGAGATAAAAAAAACTCAGGAACATTACTGACGGATCTATTCAAGACTAAAATCGTAAATATCTTAAAACCAGGTAAAAACTCGGAGGATTACAGGAGTTAGCGACCGATTTCCCTCATTAACCTAGATATAAAGCTGTATTCAAAGATATTAGCTAATCATCTGAAGAAAGTAATATCAGCCTTAATCCACCTAGATCAAACGGGCTTTATAGCTGATCGTCAGGAGTCAGATAATACGATGCGTTTATTAAACATTGTTAACTTTCTTAAGGCAAACAACATCCCCACATTGATCCTGTCCTTAGATGCTGAGAAGGCGTTTGACAGGGTCAACTGGGGGTTCTTGAAGGAGGTCCTGCAGAGGTTTGGATTGGGGGATTTTGCAAGCAAAGCAGTAGCCGCCCTATATTCTGATTCAAACGTGTTCGATTGTGGTGTAGACTATGAAACAAGGAAATTTATGATCAGAAATGGAACCTGCCAGGGTTGTCACCCCTGCTGTTCACCCTTTTTTTGGAACCATTATCTATTTTCATACGAAATTTGCGGGAGATCGAGGGAGTGGTTATAGGTAAGAAGGAATACAAATGTATGTCCTTTTGGATGATTTTGTTCTTACCGTGACCTTACAAAAGATCCTGGTTGAATTTGGTCAGGTCTCCTATTTTAAGGTTAATCTTGCCAAATAGCGGGGGAGACAAGAGACTCCCTGAAAAGAGATTACTCGTTTAGTTCGAGAGTGAAATTCCTGGTACATTTGGGAATACAATTTTCATTTTTAGCTAAAAATATTTTGCTGTTCAACTTAGGTGACCTATTGAAAGATACAAAGAGGATACTGGATTGGAGGAAGTTAAAACTTTCTTGGTTAGCCAGAATTTCGTCCTTTAATACGAATATAATTCCAAAGATTATCTTATGAACTGTGTTCCAGGATTCCTCCCAAATAGATGTATAAAATTGATACAGTCTCTAATTGATGATTTTGTTTATCTCTGGAAAAGACCTAGGATCAAGCGGACTATAGCCTACCCAAAATTTGATAAGGAGGGCTTGGGGGTTCCGTGTATTAAAAAAAAAAAATATGAGAATATAGCAATTTTCCAAGTCATCAGTTGGAATAATGAATATAATATGTCCAGATGGATAACACTAGAAAATGACCTATTGGGAGATAAACCTATCCAGACCATCCTCTGGTATCCAACTCTCAATCTTAATATAGTCAAAAGGTTGCCTAGATTTATGAGACCTGCCCTAAAACTGTGGTATAGGGTTAGAGATTAAAATGACCTAGTGTGATTTCTCTCCCTAGCGGCTCCAATCAAAACTATAATGTTACAAGAAAATAGTGCAATAATAAAATTGTTAAAAAATAAAGGAGCTGTCTATGTCAATTGTCACGATCTGCTTCTTCTTGGGGGCTTGATGTGAACCTAGTTCAAACCTACCCCAGCAGAATCATGTAGTTCCTGTTCTCTGTGGCACAAAAGATGGCCTCTGAAGAGGGCAAGGCCCAAAAGCTACAGGCAGAGGATACTGGATCCAGGTTACTTAGTGGCCCATAGCAAGACCACTCCCCAAGTCAGGATACAACACACAGAAATAGTCTCACACCTTGTTTATGTGAAAACTATCTCTCAACCACCTTTATTTTGAAAACACCTGTATATAAACTCTTTACAACACAGTAGTGGGAGGGGCTACCTGAGGTCAGCCCCAAATGGCCTCTGGCCAATCCCGTAGCTTTACACCGTGGGAAACATGAGACTCCTCCCAGGTCCGCCCACTAGGTGTGGCTACCTAATTTAGTTGGTCTCTGGCTCTCAAGGGAGAAACATCTCCGTGCCTTCTGGACTTTGCCCTGATTCTCTGAGTGGGAATCCCTGTAGACCCTCTGGGGTTATGGTGCCTCTGTGTCTGTGGAAACCCCTTTGTTCCTGACTACTATCATTTCAAGTGTTTACCTTCAGGACCATATGGGCAACTCCTTACTGAGAGTTTATACAATGGGGGAGGGTTGACTAATCAAAACATAGCTATCACTCCATAATACAATATACAATATAATACTAACATATTATAACCCATAACATATTTCCCCATTAATATATTATACCTAGGATACATAATAACCATGTACAGGCAACATATAACCACACAATAACACATAATCCCAATGTAACAATGTCATGCTCCCTTGGACATACTCACCAACCACTGACAATATGAGTCCTTAAACAATTAAATCATGACATCAATGATCTATATCATGAGAAAAACCTTTGCTCATTGAAGGAACTACAGATAAAATATGAACTGAAATACTTTCTATAGTTGTATTCAAGGAGGTAAAGAGGTCAGCCATTAATTCCTCATATATTGAGTTGTTTTTCAAGACAAATTATAGATGGTACATGACTCTGGTAAAAATGATAAAGTTTAATTCTAATGTAGACAATTTATGTTGGAAAGGTTGTGGTCAGGAAGGCTCGGACTTCCATCTCTTGTGGAAGTGTCTTAAAGTGAATGATTACTGGCTTAAAGTTTGTTCCGAATTGTCCAACGTACTAGGGTCACCAATTTTGTGTACACCATCAGTGGTATTGCTTCATATGAATCTTGATTATTTACCAATTGACGACAAAATTATGTTTATTCATATCCTATTGGTAGCAAAATCTCTGTTGGTTAAATACTGGAATAACCAAAAAGTTCCCTCATGGTTTAAGCTGGAAAATGTGATCGAGCACAATAGAGAATTAATGAATAGCCCAAAGACCTGGTCGATCCATAACAGTAATAGAACTCTTAAATGGTCTAAATGGGTAAAATATTTAAACGCAAGGTCTAATAAGGAATAACAAATAATATGGTTTACATCTGTACCCACGAGCCAGCTGAGAAAGAAACTTCCTGTATTAGTTTACAGCAAATAATTCTTAATAATCTCATTGGTCATTGGAATCATGAGTGTTTGGTTAATCTATATCTAATGTATACCAGAATTGGATTCTCTAACCAAGTGTTTTATGTGATTTTTGATTGTATTCATGTATTGTTGATTTTTGTATTGTCTGAAAACTTTCGAAAAAATAAAAAATAAAAAAAAAACTCTCATGAGTACACAGAGTGAAGCGCAGTGTTTTAAATTAGCAATTAATTGACCCCTATCAAGGACCGCGTTCCAGAATTTTGTTACTGATTGGTTGCTATACCCTATACTTAGAAGTGCACTGTCTTCATGAGCTGCAGAATGGAAAACCAGTTAGGAACTGTTGGCGAGATTAAAAGCAACTATTAAGTACTTTTTTATATAATAAAGTACACCAAAGTAAAGAGATAGATATTTAATATTACTAGGGAAATCCATAAACCTTCCATGTCCCTTTAACAGTCTGCCTTGTAACGTTCATAGCTGTCTAAGGCCTTGATTACATGACACTCATTAAATGTCTACATGTGAAAATGTATCTGTTCTATTTTTATCATGTAAAAATTAATATTTATTATATGCTATACATATAGAAATAATGTCTGCTTGCGAAGATCTGCAACCACTTGATGTGGGCCAAAAACGTTGTGCATTTCAAAAACACAGTGCACATAAAGGCCTCACTATTACTAGATCTAAAGGATAATAAGCAGGAGGGCCATTGGTTCCTATATCCCGAAACCCCTGGAGCTTTGTGGTTGGAGGCTACTTTAGCTCCGAAATACCACTACCTATCTGTGCCCCTGAACAGGCCAAGCTATACATTTCTTTTAAACCTCTACAAATTAATTCTAAGCATTATCAATGTGCAGGTTACTTCACTGAAGACAATGGATCAAATGCCTCAGGTGGTTATCAGTAATTATCGGCATGGATCTTTCTTTAACAAAATATATAAATCACATTTTGTGCATGGATCAACAAATGTCAAACGTCAAAGTTAGTTTGCTTTATGAAATACAATGTATTACTTATCATTTTAAATTATGCAATATTCGAAATCTCCCCTGTGTCACTTTAAGCGAGACTACTCCTAGACCAAAAGTGCAAGATCACTTTTAGCTATGTAATTTATCTATGCATTTATTTATTTTATGTACTTTGCTTTGTTAAGAATGACTTAAAACTCTGTTCTTACTAAAATCAACAAATAGTCCCTGTATATGTGTGCCCACTGCACCGTATGCAGACTATACAGACTCTGTAGGGCTAGATGTGCAGTGTAGTGTCCTAGCCTATCAGGGAGGAAGTCTTATTTGTATGTTGCAGAATGTTGCTAAGGCATGGTCACTGATTGGTTAGTATGAGTTAGTATCAGCAAATACAGCAGAGTCTGTGTCTTAATGAGCTACAAACAGCTGACCCAAGCAGGTAATATTTGATATTAGGCAGTAAATACAGAGCTTACATGAGTTTTCAATAAACTAAAGGACGTAAAAAGTATATAGATACACATGTATATCATATACCTTAAACAATCCCCCAAACCTTCCGTATCTTTTTAGGGTTGTAGTCTATGAACTGAGATTAGTTTTTTAACTTTAATATGAAGTACCTTATACAAAAATAAATAAAGAAAACTATGAGAATGAGATGAAAAACTATAATTATTTTATATTCGCACCTGCTATTCGATCTGCATTTATATTTAAAAAGATAATTAGATATATTTCACAACAAATCTCAAAACTGATTTCACTAGTAATTGGTTACTACATTACTGAGGCACCTGGCATTTACATTAGTAAAGTGAGATGAGTAGAAAACGACTATAATACATTTTTAATAATTTAGGATAACAACAACTAAGATTAAACACTAAAAAGAAGGCATGTCTGTGTTATGTTTCTCAGAAGGTCGAAGCGAACATTTGCCTTGTACTGATGGAGGGAATAGTAACGTGCTAGGTTACAGAGACTAATAGATAGAAATAATACATACATTTGAATGCAGGTAGGACAGCACATTGTACATACACATTGGTACAAGAGATGAGGTCCTGCTCTCTTGAGAACTGCAGTCTAAGAAAATTAAATTATTTAAATATTTTCGTGCTAATTATAGGCTGAAATATTCAAATGATTTTATCATTAACAGAAATCTTTTGAGACTTACATCTGATTATACTACAAAAAATGCATTGTATTTAAACAGACACAGCAAATAAGCCAGCTATTGAAGACATGAAGAGTACATGTGTGAATAAACACAGCTGAAATACATTTTTATAAAAAAATGAGTGGAACAATTGAGCTTGAAAGTTAGATATTTGAAGCATAAATTACTGACTAACTTTATCTAAGATGATTAATTAACAAATCTTGTGTGTGTGCCTGCTTAGGATGATAACCAGAAAGGACATGCAGAGTTGCTATTAATAACATTGTTTATAGGTGCGTAACACCACTTAGGGCCCTATTAAATTCCAGTGAAAATTGCAACAGTTGAAGATCGATTTAATTGAATAATTACATGGCCGAAAGCCAAATCCGTAAACCATGTAACCGTAAGTAGCATTTCAGAGTGTGATCATGATCAATTAGGCAGGCCCGTAACTACCGATTTTGAAACAGCCAATAGTAAATGTGATCATCATCATGACATCAGTAAAACATGGCGTTTAAACGTCAATCAATTAGTGTTTAGACGTCCGATATGCGATCAGGCTCGCAATCTTTCAATTAAAAATCATTGAAAATTAATGCAGAAACTGTTATAGTCCATGTTGGTGGCCTGATATACATTAACTCCTTGATTCCCAAGACTGATATAACACGGAAATGTAACATAAAAAAAATATTTAATAGCAGATTTGCGAGCTGGAGACTGTTTTGCAATTAATTCTAATGTCTTTCATTGCTTTCCCACATTTTAAAGTCCAGTATTGTGTTTTTATTGGCTTTTATAGTGTTAAGAACAGGTGTTTAACACTCTTGCAAGTGCTCTTTAGTACTTGTAGAAGTTTGTGCTACATTCGCCATTTACGTGTTTGAAGACAATTGCAGGCTTGTGGAATTATTGAAATTAAATAGCGATTTGCGATTTTTGTGATTGTAACATTTGCAGGTTTGAAAGATCAAAGGCTTAGATGGGTTGGAGTTACGATTTTGACAACCGCAGGAATTTTCAGCCTGTAGCCCGCAAATAGATTGCGGGTAGTTGGAGGAGGCAACTTTTGCAGGCTACATTATGGGCTTCAGTAATTGCGATTTTGACAATTTAATAGGACCCTTAGAGTACTACCGTATTGGTCCGAATATAAGCCTCACCCGCATATAAGCCGCAGCCGTAGAGTTCAAGAGGAAAAAATAGAAAAAATATAGTACTCAAATATAAGACGCACCCGTAAAATTGGAGAGGAAAAGACTCTGAAAGTGATCAGCCATTGCAAGAAACAGGCTTTCTAATTAGCACTGTAGCTTTTTTTTTTGCAGGTTACAGGCTATACAGGATGTTAGAATCACTAAAACCGTAAATTGCTATTCAATACTGCAGTCTCAAGCACAATCGCGCAAATCGGCAGTAATTTTACGGTCGCGAATATAAGCCGCACCGGTAACTCGCAAGCTCAAAAATCTGAAAAAAGGTGCGGCTTATATTCTGACCAATACGGTATATAAAATTGGAAATACTTTATTAAAACATCAAATAGAATCACAGCACAATTTAATATAGGAGATAGGAGACCCAGGGACAGAGCCTATGAACTGAGATTTTTTTTAAACTTTAATATGAAGTACCTTATACAAAAATATCAATTTAACAAAATGGGATGTCCTACCTGCTTTCCCGCCCCCCCCACCCCCCACCGAAAGTTAATTTATCACCCTTTTTTATGGCTCGACAAATGCCATGCACCAGGTTTCCATTGCAATTAACAATATATATATATATATATATATATATATATATATATATATATATATGTATAAAATTGCAATTATGTCTACTTTACTTTTAATTAAATAGGACTTTTGCTGTATCTCTTTAAACAAAACTTAGCATATGTCAACAGCATACATTTCTGTATCTAGCGGTCAAACACAATCTACAAATGTGCCTTAGCATCAAGTTAATTCATAATTGAATTTATTTAAAATGTGGAGATGTTGCAATATTAATAAATGCAATATTTTCTGGTTATGCATTGGAATGTATATAGCCAATGAATATAAGTAAGATTTAGTAGTATTGACTTAAATTAAAATAATATTGATTCTCAAAACAAAAAAAAATACTTTCTTAAATTCAATCAATGTAATTTATTATATGTTTTATTGCAAGGAAGCTTTCATCGTATCGTTAATTTCTTACAAAAAATACCAGTGCTCACATATGATCACATACAGTAGCGTGATACATGAAAACTACATACTGCAACACATGGGTGTCGGAACTGGTGGGGACGGGGGGTGGGGACAGGGGCAAATACCCCCAGACTTTCCAATGTGTGTGTTTATGTGTAGAAAAGCAGTTGTGTGGTATTGTTATACTATATGGGGTATCCCACCCCCCAGGTTTTCTTTGGCTCCTACACCCATGCTGCAGGATAAGAAACACATTTAGGATTCATAGAAGCCTTGTACTATGCATGTTTAATAAGTGCCACCTTAAAGGCGGTTATAATTGCCATAAAGTAATATGGAATTTCTGAAAAAAAAAAAAAATGATGTCAGGGAAGACCATACACCATATAAATGACCAAGCCCAAACAGAAGTTTGAATCAGATTCCTGATAGCACAAACTTAGAATGCTAATTATCTGTTGCCATGGATACCTGCTGATTTCCACTAGACAGCATAATCTAGATCTATGCCTCCAGCTATTTTACAGTTTAGAATAGAATCCATGGATTTTCTCAAAGACTAATTTTGGCAAGTTGGCTAAAAATATACATTTACCTGTAGGGCATAGATGAGATAATCAAAAGCTCTCTCCATCAAATTTATTCTATTAAAATAGTTCAGTGTCACATTTAGATTTTGTGCCCATATACAGTATGTATGGGGAAGAGGGAATCTTTGTTTCTTAATATTCAAATATAGTTTTGTAAATATTATGCAGTATTACAGTTCTTATTTTTTCCTAAGGAACTATTTTATTTGGTATTGTGTAATGTCTATAAATATTGTTCCAGAGTTATCTGAACCTGATCATTTATAAATACAACAACCAGTTTAAATGGTCACTGTAATGATCCAGCTTTCGTAGTTTTTTAATAGTAAAGGTCTTTATAAAATAAATCATTGTTTTTCTTTTCAAATATTTTTATTATAATAAAAAAGAAATACAAATAATTAACATCTATGTTGTAGATATACATAGATATAGAAATGCCTTAGTTCTTTTATATACTTTTTCATAACATTAACAGTGATACATTTGCAAAAGATGAGAGGAGCTCCAGTAAAAATGAGGAGCAAACAATATATTATCTCAAAAAAGCTCAACTTTTTCTCTTAACAAAATATATAATACTAGTCATTTGCCCATCACAAATGACAATATATTATTATATATTCCGCTCTATCTCTGCACCCTATCTCTCTCTCTCTCTCTCTCTCTGTCTCTCTCTCTCTCCTTCTGTCTCTCCATCCATCCTTCTATCTCCCCCTCCTTCTTCTCTCTTCCTCTTCCAGTTCTTCGTCTCTCTCACCCCTCCCCTCCATCTCTCTTTCCCTCTATCTCCACCCCATGTTTCTCTACCACCCCTCCCCGTCTCTCTCTTTCTCCCACCCCTGTGTCCCTCCCCTGTGTCTCTCCCACCCTTTCCCTCCACCCTCCCCTGTGTCTCTCCCCTCACCCTTTCCCTCCACCCTTCCCTGTATCTCTCCCCTCACCCTTTCCCTCCCCTGTGTCTCTCTCAGGCACCCTCTCCCTCACCTGTGTCTCTCTCACCTACCCTCTTCCACCCGTGTCTCTATTGTCCCCCCACCGTTCCCCTGGACGCTCACAACCACCCCCTCCCTCCCATCTGTCTCTCTCAGCTACCCTTCCAAACCCCCGCCCCACTTGTGCGGCCAGCGTTAAACACCTATGGAAACTATATTACTGATTCATATCTATATTTAATAGTCATTTAATTGTTTTGTTTTATAAAATATCCACTCAATATTATTTATATTATGAGTGTTCCTACATAATAGTCTAAAACTAAAACCGTTACAGGCGCTCATTAATCCCAGTAATATAAGCAATGTAAAATACATATAGCTGTACACAACCACTTTTAGCTTTTTGTGAAATATACATTTTAAAAATTTCCAACCCAAAAGGGCTCTGTTTATTATTGTAAAAATATATCCAGAGATTAGAAGTAGATGCTTGTATATATATATTTACATACTGTAGTGAAGCATGACCTGTATGGTACATTGTTATTCCAGATAACATGGGTTGACTGTAATTTTAAACATGAATGCCATCAGTTTTATTTAACTGTGCATATTTTACAGAATGGGTAAATCAAGAGATCCCTTCAAGAAAATTGGGAACCTAAAAGGCACCTTTCATGCCAAAGTGGGTATGATAAAAGACAAAAATGGTACGGACTTAACAGAAGAAGATCAGATAAAGAAGAGGTGGCAGGAATGCACTGACGATCTATACAGGAAGGATCTTAACAGCAGTGATGACCTAAAAAATGTCTCCAATGAGCTGGAGCCAGACATCTTGGAGAGTGAAGTGAGATGGGCCCTAGAATGTCTTGCTAATAATAAAGCTGCAGGATGGGATGGAATCCCAATTGAACTATTCAAAATCCTACAAGATGATGCTGAGAAAGTGTTGCTTGCATTATGCCAACACATTTGGAAAGCTCAACAATGGCCAATAGACTGGAAAAAGTCAGTCTACATCCCAATCCCAAAAAAAGGCAGTGACAAAGAGTGCTCCAATTATTGAATAATTGCACTCATTTCACATGCCAGCAAGGTAATGCTTAGGATTCTACAAGCTCGACTCCAACAATATATGGACCGGGAAATAATGGTTTCCGCAGAGGAAGAGGCACAAGAGATCAAATTGCAAATGTCTGCTGGATAATAGAGAAAGCAAGAGAGTTTCAGAAAATCCTATACTTCTGCTTCATAGATTATTCTAACGCCTTTGAGTTTGTGGATCACAAAAAAATGTGGCATGTTCTTATGGAGATGGGAGTACTAGATCATCTCATCCTCCTTCTAAAGAATCTGTATGTGGACCAAGAAGCCACAGTCAGAACCGAACATGGGACAACAGAATGGTTCAAGATCAGTAAAGGAGTGCGACAAGGTTGTATATTGGCACCTTATTTATTCAACTTATATGCAGAATACATCATGCATAAGGCTGGACTGGATGAATCCAAAAGCCGGAATCAATATTGCTGGAAGAAATATCAACAACCTCAGATACGTTGAAGATACTACCTTGATGGCTGAAAGTGAGGAGGAACTAAAGGACCTATTGATAAGGGTAAAAGAAGAGCGTTCAAAAGTTGACCTGCTGCTCAATGTTATAAAGACGAAGATCATGGCAAACAGCAATCTCACTTCCTGGCAAATAGACGGGGAAGAAGTGGAGTCCGTGACAGAATTTATTTTCCTGGGATCCAAGATCTCTGCAGATGGTGGCTGTAATCATGAAATTAACAGATGTTTGCTTCTGGGGAGGAAACTATGGCACTCTTGGACAAGCTAGTAAAAAGTAAAGATATTAAACTATCAACAAAGGTCTGCATAGTTCGAACTATGGTATTCCCATTAGTAACATATGGATGTGAGAGCTGGACCATAAAGAAGTCTGAGCACCATAGAATTGATGCCTTTGAATTGTGATATTGGAGAAGACGGCTTAGAGTCCCTTGGACTGCAATAATATCCAATAAATCAGTACTTCAGGAAATCAAGACAAACTGTTCACTAGAACAGGTATGATCATGAGGCTGAAGCTAAAATATTTTGGCCATATCATGAGGCGGCAGGATTCCCTATAAAAGACTCTGATGCTGGGAAAGATTGAAGGCACAAGAAGAAGGGGATGACAACGTAAGTGGTGGAGATTGATAGACTAAGTCACTGAAGCAATGAACATGAACTTGATGGAGCTCAGAGTTGCAGTGACTGAGAGATGTACCTGGTGTGCTGCGGTCCATAGAGTCACAGAGATTTGAACGTGACTGAAAAACTAAACAACAACAAACAATTTTACCATTATGGGATGCAATACATTTTATTTATACTAAGTCCCTTTATAGATCTAGGTATTTCTATATTATCCTAAACAACTAAGCAGAGGTAACCAAACAGGTAGCGTATTGCAACTTTGTACGTAGTCAGTGAGGTATTTTGTGGAGTGGAGGATTGTATTTCTGAAAGTAGCACAGATAGCATTTTAACCTAGTTCTTCTACTAAGGCCTTAACATATAGCAGTCTGATTTCACCACTATGACCAAATGGTAGTCTACACACGGCTGATACATTGTGCCTTGCTGTATTATGTCATATCTATCATTTTAATATGTTCATCAATGCTCAATATAGTTTATCTACCATGAAGATACAAGCTTCAAATAGGTGTGAAGATTTTAAGAAAACAGAAATAAGATTAATCAAGAAAACAATCGCTATTTATGCATAACTTTAAGAATTTAGGTTGCTGGAAACAAGATAGTTCTGTGCATTCCTTTTATAACAGTAGAACATATAATATCAATGGTAAATTATTCCATTCCTGTAACTTATGTTCTGAAGTTGTCTTGTACATTGAAAATTGCATTAGGTTAAGCACACCATGTAACTCAAATATTAGAAGCATCAGAACGGTTTCAGAAGTTGGCAGGTATTTTACATTCGTAAGACAAAATCACTGCCAATTGTATTTCTAAGTGAATGATTAATGATTTTGGAAGTAAACAGAGCTTTGCTACTAGAATAGAAAAAAAAAACATTTTGGGTTTGTGCATTAGCCTGTAGCAGTGATTCTGAACCTTTTGTGACCGAGCACACACTTTCAGGAAAAAAAAGTTTTCTCTGCCTTCCTCAAAGATATTAAAATGAATGATGTCTGTTGTCAGGACTTAACAAATCATAATTCTTCTACAATGTATTTGTTGACATTTACAAAATGCATGTAAGCTTGTACTATGGATTCACACAGAGTTGATTTGTCAAGCTGAAATGCACAGCTTGTGGTCTTCAAGTTGTTACAAGTTACTTTCATTCTTTCATCCTTCACCAACTTGTTGCTTAGTGGAATTGAGAAATGTATGCCACTTACACAAGGGTTCATTGTGGTGGTGGTGTTGACAAAAAGTTTCTTCTATGCAAGTGAGACTCAGTGTTTTTGATTTGAGTAATATCCCCAATGTTGCAATAAACAATAATATCTAACAAAAAGTATGTAGTTATTTATTATATTATTAGTAGCGACTTGCCCGTCAAAAATGACGGGGCAATAAAAAAGTGTTGAAATGCTGTTTCTCACACAAAGTGAGTGTACTGTGTGACTCAACTACATAGACCCCTATAACACACTAATAAACGCATGTATTAACACTATAAGTGCCATGAGGGTCATCTAGGACCCTCATGTCAGAAAGTGTAAGCACTATACCATTTTAAGCCGGTCTCTTATGGGGGTCTATACAGACCCTCATAAGCCTCCATTTAGTCCCATAAGGGTATTTAAAGACCTCATGGGACAGTTAGAAGCCTAACATTACCCCGTAAGTGCTATGAAGGTTCTCCAGTACCCTCAAGACACTAAGTACAAACACTACACTGCACTAAACCCACTCCAATAAACCATTAAATCTAAACTAACACCCCTCTACACTAACCTATTAACACTTACACTACCTACCCACACTACCTAACTACCCCCTACCACTCTAATTACAGCAAATAAAAAAACTAAGTCACAAAAAATAAAAAAGGAACATTACAGAAAATAAAAAAATACATTACAACCCTGCCCCCATGACAGAAAAAAAAATACACACCTGAAAAGGAAATACTTATAGAATACATACAATACAATACAAATAAAATAAAATACAATACCCCCTATCTATTTAACATACAATAAATCCTATCTATCTAAAATACACCCCCCCAATCTAACATCCCAAAAAATACTTTATAATATACAATAAATCCTATCTATCTAAAATACATACCCCTATCTAACATACAATAAATACTATATAATATACAATAAATCCTAACTATCTAAAATGCATACCACTATCTAACATACAATAAATCCTATCTATCTAAAAAACATACCCCTATCTAACATACAATAAGTACTATATAATATACAATAAATCCTAACTATCTAACATACATACCCCTATCTAACATACAATAAATACTATCTATCTAAAATACATACCCCTATCTAACATACAATAAATATTATATAATATACAATAAATGCTAACTATCTAAAAAACATACCCCTATCTAACATACAATAAATGCTACCTACATACAGTAACCCTAATTCTAACCTAAAATAAAATAATTAAGACCACTTACCTTTGCAGATGTCCCTTCAGATCACCAACCTGGGGGGGGGGGGAAATAGTACAACACATTTGCATACAATAAAAATACATTATAAACATTCTAAATATTCTACTCACCTTTCCAGGATGTCCCTGTCGTTCTTTTCTTCTTCTCCGGTGCGGCCCCTGTTAAAAAAAAAAACATTACATTAGTACAACATACATATAAACATAACAAAAATAAAAATAAACATAATATACTTTGTACTTACCTCTCCGAGATGTCCCCGGACTCCTCCTCTTCTGCCCCAGCTGGGCCCTGGAACAATCTGCACTCGCGGACCACCCTGACGCTAATGAGCCTCCTAAAGAGTTTTCCAGAAGAATATTGTCAATGTCGGCTTCTGATTGGCTGAAAATGCTGTCTATCAAATTCAGCCAATCAGAAGGTGCCAATGTGTGAGCCAATCAAAAAGGGATACACCCCAAAATCCCACTCTGATTGGATAATGCACCTGACAATCTTTATTTAAACCAATTAGAAGGCTTTATTGCCATCAGCCAATCACAATGGGATACACCCCCACGGGGGGATTGGCTGAAGACATCTGTGCCTTCTCATTGGGTGTAATACTGATTGACATTGACAACAGCCAATCAGAAGGCGTAAATGCCTTCAGCTAATCACTCCATGGGGGTGTACCACATTGTGATTGGCTGTTGTCACTGCAACCAATCAGATTGTGCAGATGCCTCCAGCCAATCACCCTGTGGTGGTGTATCCCATTGTGATTGGCTAAAGGCATCTGCACCTTGTGATTGGTTTAAATAAAGATTGACAGGTGCATTAGCCAATCAGAGTGAGATTTTGGGGTGTATTACATTCTGATTGGCTCACACATTGGCACCTTCTGATTGGCTGAATTTGATAGACAGCATTTTCAGCCAATTTAGAAGACGCTAATGACAATTTTCTACTGGAAAACTCTGTAGGAGGCTCATTAGGTCTGTGAGTGCGGATCTCCATTGTTTTGTTTTTTTAAAAAATTTTAGAGCGTGGATTGTTCCAGGGCGGGGCAGAAGAGGAGGAGGTCGGGGACATCATGGGGAGGTAAGTACAATGTATATTATGTTTATTTTATTTTGTTTTATGTTTATATGTATGTTGTACTAATGTAATGTTTTTTTTTTAACAGGGGCCGCGCCGGAGAAGAAAAGTAGAAGGACGCATGCTGGAAAGGTGAGTAGAATATTTAGAATGTTTATTTATTTTATGTAAATGTGTTGTACTCATTTTTTTCCCCTAGGTTGGTGATTTGAAGGGAAGTGTTCTTAATTATTTTATTTTAGGTTAGAATTAGGGTTTGTGTATGTATATAGCATTTATTGAATGTTAGATAGGGGTATGTATTTTAGATAGTTAGGATTTATTGTATATTATATAGTATTTATTGTATGTTAGATAGGGGTATGTCTTTTAGATAGATAGTATGTATTGTATGTGAGATAGTATTTATTGTATGTTAGATACAGGTATGTATTTTAGAAAGCTAGGATTTATTGTATATTATATAGTATTTATTGTATGTTAGATACAGGTATGTATTTTAGATATATAAGATTTATTGTATATTAGATAGATTGGGGGATGTATTTTAGATAGATAGGATTGATTGATTGTATGTTAGATAGATAGGGGGGTATTGTATTTTATTTCATTTTATTTGTATTGTATTGTATGTATACTATATGTATTTCCTTTTCAGGTGTGTAATTATTTTTTTTCTGTAGTGGTGGGGGGGTTGTAATGTATTTTTTTTATTTTCTGTAAAGGTTCCTTTTTTATTTTTTGTGACTTAGTTTTTTTTTTGTTTTGTAATGTAGTTTTTTTTTTTACTTAGGTTTTTTTATTTTTTGTAATTAGAGTGGCGGGGGGTTTATTGTAGGGTGTAGGTAGTATCGGTGTTAATAGGTTAGTTTAGGGGGGGTTAGATTCGATTTAATGGTTTATTGGGGAGTATAGTGCAGTGTAGTTTTTGTACTTAGTGTCATGGCACTTATGTGGTTAATGTTAGGGTTGTAACTGCCCCTTAAGGGTCATAATATACTCTTATGGGACTGATGGGGTTAAATAGAGGCTTATGAGGGTCTGTATTGACCCCCATGAGTAACAGGGTTATTTATTGGTTTATGGGAGTCTGTATTGACCCTCATGAGTGACAGGGTTAATTAAGTGCTTACGGGGGTCTGTATTGACCCCCATGAGTGACAGGGTTAATTAAGGGTTTATGGGGGTCTGTATTGACCCCCATGAGTGACAGAGTTAATTAATGTATTATGGGGGTCTGTATTGATGACCCCCATGAGTGCCAGAGTTATTTATTGGCTTATGGGGGTCTGTATTGACCCTCATGAGTGATAGGGTTAATTATGGGTTTATGGGGGTCTGTATTGACCCCTATGAGTGACCGGGTTAATTAAGTGCTTATGGGGGTCTATATTGACCCCTATGGGTGACAGGGTTAATTAGGGAATTATGGGGTCTGTATTGACCCCCATGAGTGATGGGGTTAATTAAGTGCTTATGGGGGTCTGTATTGATCCCCATGAGTGACAGGGTTAATTAAGTGCTTATAAAGGTCTGTATTGACCCCCATGTGTGATAGGGTTAATTAGGGGTTTATGGTTGTCTGTATTGACCCCCATCAGTGAGGTGGTTAATTAAATGCTTATGGGGGTCTGTATTGACCCCCATGAGTGACAGGGTTAATTAATGTATTATGGGGGTCTGTATTGATGACCCCCATGAGTGCCAGGGTTATTTATTGGCTTATGGGGGTCTGTATTGACCCCCATGAGTAACAGGGTTAATGAAGGGCTCATGGTGGTCTGTATTGACCCCATGAGTGACCGGGTTAATTAAGTGCTTATGGGGGTCTATATTGACCCCTATGGGTGACAGGGTAAATTAGGGGCTTATGGGGTCTGTATTGACCCCCATGAGTGATGGGGTTAATTAAGTGCTTATAGGGGTCTGTATTGACCCCCATGAGTGAGAGGGTTTTTTTAGGGATTTATGGGGTCTGTATTGACCCTCATGAGTGAGAGAGTTAATTAGATATTTATGGGGTCTGTATTGACCCCAATGAGTGAGGGGTTTAATTAAGTGCTTATGGGGTTCTGTATTGACCCCCATGAGTGACAGGGTTAATTAACGGTTTATGGGTTCTTGATTGACCCCCATGAGTGACAGGGTTATTTAGGAGTTGATGAGAGGGTTATTTTTTTTTCTTTATTACAGTGTTTTTTTTTATTTAGTGTTTTTGTGATTGCGCGGTTTGTGGGGTTAGTGCTGTGTTTTGCGAGACACAGGGGAGGGAGAGGAGGAGGCGAAGGAGAGGACTAAGTGCTGCAAGTAAACGGTTGTGTGGGGTGGTTTGGGGCGCCGTAGGATTAAGTGCTGCGAGTTTAGAGGTGTGTGGGGTGGTGTTGTTCCTAAGTCATGCACCGTAAAGCCTACACCTTCCGCAAATGCGGAACCTTGCGATTTGCGGACCAAACTGCGTCCCTCGCTTCACGAGGGACACAGTTCTTGACAGCTCGCTTTGCGAGCTCGGAAAGCGTGACGATTCGTAGTTTGACAACTATTATGTGTGATCCTTTCTTTGTAACTTGTAGTAATTTAAAATTGGACTACAATGTTTCTGTTTTTTAATACATAAATAATAGTTCATTTCTAATGTTTTATCTTCAAAATACATAAACATTACAAATTCCTTGTTAACTTTATCAGAATGTTTTAATAATTAAAAATCAAAAATTATACACTTAGGACCCCCAGCATGCCTCTTATTCCCTTCCCGAACACTGAGCATTTTCGGGCATTTGTGTCTAAGCAGAAGTTTTAAATATTCAGCACATCTATTAGCAGCATGTGTACAATTACTTTGACTTCCAGCTAAACTATTTAAGGGAGTTAGCCTAGTACCTTAGTGCCTGGTGTTTATAATCCTAGCATTCTGTGTGAGCTCCTGTTTACTGCAGTGTATGGTTGCAGCTTATTTCTGCAGCTGCTCCTCTGCTCACTTCTATTGTGTTCATGTATATAAGGATCCCTGTTCAAAAATTTTAGTAAAGATACCATAGCACTTGTAATATAGGTATCCATATACAGCTTAGTCTGGGATAGATAATACTGTATACAGGCAATGTTCACTCCAACTTCCCCAATAGTCTGTGTCTGTGCAGCTTTTTTATAGATCACTGATCACTTTTGTGCTCTTATATATGAAACAGATAAAAAGGTGTAGGGGAAAGAAGTGCACCATAACTTCCTAGTCCAGATCAATTATATCTATTAGAATATACAGATTAATTAATTTAAAAAAATGAACACTCACATATTCCTACCTCACATTAAGAGGTGTACAAATGGCATATAGATGCATCCACCTGTACATGCATCAATTCTTCTGTTCTTGAAGTAGGATTGATCATTTCATAGGTAAATGAATAGATACATAAGAAAAAGTAATACTAATACCATAACATGAGTTTGGTGTATATAAGGGGTTGTTCTTAAACATATAGCACTTAGGGGCATAAGGGACATATAGTACTTAGGGGCATTTCAGCCAAGTTAAGTGTTGTAAGAAACAGACTAATAGTATTGTAAGATTTATTTTAAAAATAATCACCATTTTAATCACACAGTTAAAGCTCTATGTTATTAACATGAAGAAATTAAATATAAAAAACTAAAATTAAATAAAATAAAGATTATAAAGTTAGAAACGCGTTTCTCTGCAAACTAGTAGCTTTCTCAATGATAGATATAAAGTATAATAAAATTGTACATACATGAACAATGTGCACAGAATTGTTCTGTACCTCCCTGGCTACCATTCCACGTGTGTTGATCTGCATCCTCTGATGCAATTCTCCCTAGTGTCTCTCCAATCGCATCACTCATCTTGTTGCCTCTAGCAACCCACGCACGAATAATGACTCTGCTGGCCATACTTGAAGAGGGGAATTAAAAATTGGAGAATCTATGGGATATCTTATAAAATGTGTGGAGGTTATAGATCCATTTACAAAAATGAAAGAAGATTACTGTGGTTATCTGCTTTCTTCATTGAGGCTTGATAAGTCTGTTATGGCCAAACCTACCCAGCAGACGCACAAGGTTCTTTATATCCCTTAACCAAGACAGCTGATGTTTCTAAAATGTCCTTACTCAGGTGCAGTATTTAAAGAAGGTGAATGCAGGCTCAGCACTATAAAACTCAGGAATTGCTTTTATTGCTGTTGGAAACTTCATAAAAGGTTAAAAAAAATGTTTTCCTTTTCTTTTAGGAGTTCATACACAGTTGATTAGTTGTACAGGATCAGGACAGCAATTTTCGTTGCTAGGGACACATATAGATCCTCCAGATATCTTAATATATATATATATATATATATATATATATATATATATATATATATATATATATATATATATATATACATATATATAATATATATATATATATATATATATATATATATATATATATATATATATATGTTAATCATTTCTTCACTATGGATTGTGAGACACATTACATAACTGTCTAACTGCTCTCTCTGACAGTTACAGACTTTACTTCAGAGAGACACATTACATAACTGCCTAACTGCTCTCTCTGACAGTTACTGACTTTACCTCAGAGACACATTACATAACTGACTCAACTGTCAGTTACTGACTACCCCAACATTCTATCTGCCAGTTAACTCCCTATACACTGGACACAATTAAACATACAGTAAGCAACATAACAAAACACAGCATAACATACTATAATTAACATACATATGGTAAACAACTTAATATAACATTACAAAACTATAAACAGATTTAGTCCAGTCCCACACCACATATTCCCAGGAGGCAGTCATGATGGTAGTCTTAAAGCAGACAGGGTAATGGCTTGCCTCAACATCCGGCCAGGAGGATCATGACAATTTACCTACATCTATTTGGAGGGCTGAAATATTAAAATAAGTTTATATGTGAACTTGATCATAAATGACAGTACTAGTTCATTCAGTTTTGGTTCTATATGTGGCATACATCATATATAATTTATTTTATTGCTGTTTTATTAATAATATATAGAAGTAAAAGGTAAAACCATATAACAACTGTCAAAAGACCATTATTTAATGAGTTTATATTTTTACATTTGAACATAACAGTTCTATAAGAAGTCTTTTTCATGATTTGATAAGATATGTTCTGTTGATTCATGTATGGGACCAGTGACACCAATGTTTGGGCTTTAGCTGATTACAGTGTCTTGCAAAAGTATTCACCGACCTTGGCTTTTTTCAAGTTTGGTTGACTCACAACCTGGAATTAACATGGATTGTTTGAGTATTTAAATAATTTAATTTACAGAAAATGCCCACAACGTTGAAGATGTTTTCTTTATTTTTTTTTATTGTGAAGCAAACAACAAATAGGACAAAATAACAGAAAAAGTCAATGTGCATAACTATTCACCCCCCTAAAGTCATTGCTTTGTAGAGCCACCTTTTGCGGCAATCACAGCTCCAAGTTGCTTTGGATAAGTCTCTATGAGCTTGCCACATCTTACCACTGGGATTTTTGCCCATTCCTCCTTGCAAAACTGCTCCAGCTCCTTCAAGTTGGATGGTTTGCGCTTTTGAACAGTAATCTTTAAGTCTGACCACAGATTTTCTATTGGATTGGGGTCTGGGCTTTGACAAGGCTATTCTAAAACATTTACGTGTTTCTACTTAAACCACTCAAGTGTTGCTTTAGCAGTGTGTTTGGGGTCATTGTCCTGCTGGAAACCTCCGTCCTAGCCTCAAATCACGCAGTACAGGTTTTGCTCAGGAATATCCCTGTATTTAGCACCATCCATCTTTCCCTCAACTGACCAGTTTCCCAGTCCCGGCTGCTGAAAAACATCCCACAGCATAATGCTGCCACCACAATGTTTCACTGTGGGTATGGTGTTCTTTGGGAGATGTGATGTGTTGGGTTTGAGCCAGATATAGTGTTTGCTTTGATGGCCAAAAAGTTCAATTTTAGTCTCATCAGACTTCCTCCATACATTTTGGGAGTCTCCCACATGCCTTTTCGCAAACTCAAAACGTGTCATTTTGTATTAGTAATGACTTTCTTCTGGCCACTCTGCCATAAAGCCCAACTCTATGGAGCGTACAGCTTATTGGTGTCCTATGTACAGATACTCCAGTCTCTGCTGTGGAACTCTGCAGCTCCTCCAGAGTTACCTTAGGTCTCTGTGCTGCCTCTCTGATTAATGCCCTCCTTGCCTGGTCCATGAGTGTTGGTGGGCGGCTGTCTCTTGGCAGGTTTGCTGTTGTGCCATGTTCTTTCCATTTGGTTATGATAGATTTGATGGTGCTCCTAGGGATCATCAAAGATTTGGATATTTTTTTATAACCTAACCCTGACTTGTACTTCTCAACAACATTGTCCCTTACTTGTTTGGAGAGTTCCTTGGTCTTCATGGCAGTGTTTGGTTAGTGGTGCCTCTTGCTTAGGTGTAGCAGCCTCTGGGGCCTTTCAAAAATGGTGTTTATATGTAATGACAGATCATGTGACCCTTAGACTGCACACAGATGGACATCATTTCACTAATTATGTGACTTCTGAAGAAAATTGGTTGCACCAGAGCTTTTTATGGGCTTCATAACAAAGGAGGGGACTACATACGCACATGCCAATTTTCAGTCTTCTCTTTCTAAAAAATAGTTTTATATATATATATATATATATATATATATATATATTTTTTTTTTCCTTTCACTTCACCAACTTAGACTATTGTGTACTGATCCATCACATACAATTCAGATTAACAAAACAGTGAACTTAAGGCTGTAATTTAACAAAATAGGTAAAAAGTCAAGAGGGGTGAATACTTTTGCAAGGCACTGTATATTCCATAGTTGTTTTTTCTTCATCACTTGATTCCCTGCATCCTTGATAATATAGAAGCATTGTACTTCCTCTATAGCTCCAACCAGATTTGAAACTTTTCTACCAGGGAATGTCATTAAACCTCATCCACAATATGAACCATACATTCACATATAAATATGTCTAGAACCCCTAATGTACATAACATAACAAATAATTGTGTTGTGACAATGTAAAGGAGTTGTGCTTTGAATATGCATATGCAAGTGATATAATTAGTGCAATCTTGAGTAATCTCAACTGTATATTTTAAGGTTTAAATGGTTAATTTGATTAATTCATTATTATAATAGATTTGTACTATTTTTCATTCTGCAATTGTCTACTTCCAAATCTGGCCCCCTCTTGCCATATCCCCCGCCCCAAACATACACCACCGCTTTTTAAACTCTACACTTTTTGCATTTTTTTCTGCACATTTTTGCAGCTGTCTGTGTCTAAAGCCTTTTGCAGCTGCTTTGGCAATGGAGAAGCAAAAACTTAAGACTAATGTTGGCACTTCTTCACAAACATCACAATCAGGAAAAGAGATGCACAAAAAGGACCAAAGTAATTGGCAGGCAAATAAACTTGCCTCACTTGCCTTGTCTACCCTATAACTGCAGAGGGAGCGAGAGAAAAGTAAGAAAAAAACAAAGAGTTTCTGTTGAAGACTTCCCTTAAAAAATCTATTGAAAAAGGCTAGTTTTGTTCCGCTGCAAGTAGATAATGTTAAAGATTTATTATACCTCAAGGAATTAACATAAATGGCTACTACTTATCTGTCTTGTAATGACAAACATGTTGTAATAGAAATACTGCATGCAATTTTAAAACCTGCCACTTTGTTAATTGATAACATCCATTCTTATATATTATTAACATTAATATTAAAATATCCAACACATTTGACTTCTTTGGCTAAATGTATTGCAGCTTGCAGACATCCATAACTACTCATATGAGACACAAAACGTTATGGCTAGTTATTCTATACAAGAGCACATTTATGTAAATATGGGAAATGTAGGCACATGATTTACAGGTACCATAAACTTCTGTCATAGTGATACATGTGGACTATAAGACAAGCATTTCCGAGCACTACTCTCATTTAGAATGGATGTTATTCTGTTATCAGTATTATCAAGAAAGCTTCCCAGGTCCATGAACTGATGGCACATTATTAAGTAGTTAATATGTTATAACACAATTAAGGTGCTAGATGGTCTCAGCATGATTAATCTGAGAGTCTCTGAGGTCTAGGTCTTCAGACAGAGAGGGACTCTTCAAGTAAAGTTTTAGTATTGGTAGTTACTACTGTTAAAGGACAAGTGATGGTTCATATTTGCTGTGTGCTCTTTTATTAAAACTTATATTTAATTTTTTTATTTATTATACATACAGGTCATACATAAAAACAAATAATGCAAAAACACAAAATGAACGTGACAAAATAGCTAATGTTGTTTTGCATTACATGACAGAGGATCATTAACTTAATGTCCATATCTTATTTTAAACTTATATAAAAGAGGAAGATTATTACCAAAATGTTGCTAAATCTAATTATTGTACTCTGCCCATGCTTTCCAAATACAGTAACATTGGTCTTCCTGCTCCAGCATAGCATAAACATTTTCTTTCTAATTGGAATATTTGCCAAACTTTTTTTTTTCTAGTCAATTAATGCTCTAGTCAATTGTTTTCGTAGCCATTGACCCCTTGTAACAGCTCTAGTCTCATTTATTATTTACAAAATTAGTATCATTTAGTAACATTGTTACTGGGTCTGAATTTAATTCATAACCTAACCTATTTGGTATAATTTATTGTACTCTTCTCCAGAATGTTTCAATGCTAGGGCATTCTCACCATATATGAATAAATGTGCCCAACTAAATCCTCTAAAAGATGGTGGTGATATGAGTGGTTTGTACTTATTTCTGATTCTTGGGATTCTGGATCAAAAGTAGAATATTTAATAGTTTGTTTCTTTAGTCTGCACATTTCTTGATGGTATGACATTGTGATCCCATATTTTTGTTGTGCCATGTTTTGTTATCTATTTTCCTATTTAGAGTTTCTTTTGCATGTTTATGTTAATGCACTTAGCTTTTGCAACATAGTGCCACGACCATCTCTACAGTTGACACATTGGCTTTCAAAAATGATATGGTTCTAGATAAATGTGAATATAATATTTTACTTGAAGATATTGCCATTTGTCAGAGTCATATACATCATAATTTGTTTTGACTTCTTGAAAAGTCATTATTTCTTACAATCTGAAATAAGTTTGAAATACCAGCATCTTGCCATCTTATAAAAGGGGCTAATTGCAATGCCTTTATTTTAAGCTATGGGTATTAAGATGTGGAGGAACTCTGAACTGCAAGCATTCTAAAAGAATAGCAGACATGTCAAGGAAATCATCTGTAAGACTGCTATTCTCCCTAGTAGGCAAATATAGAATCTAATCCAGTCTTTTAACTCATTAGTTTTTTTTGTTTTGTTATTAAAGGACACCTTATAAAGTCTGTGTGTGTTGACTGGGATGTTTACATCTAGGTAAGAAATGTATTTATTAAATCACTCAAAAGGAAAAAATACCTAATAGAAGTTGAATATTATTGTTAAGTGTGACACCCATAAGTGCCCACTGGACCTTTGGGGACTATGGACTGTTGTGGGCCCTGAGTTGAACCTGGTACCAGAACACAGCTAATTTCCTTTCCTGCCAAGAACATTGCCCAAACCCTTGAATACCTGGACTATGGTTGCCATGTTGTCAAAAGATGGATAATGTTACTACAGATGTTTGTGAGTAGCAACATATTGTGTTATTGCAACACCCAGGGAGACCCTAAGACTTATTTAGACTATTAGACTGGCTTGGGTCCTGGGCTAACATGGATTATCTGTGCAGTCCCTTTCCCCAGGAAGATGTCTACCAAGCCTGGATAGTGGGACTGTGTCAGTCATATTGTTAATATGTGCCATGTGTAACTGTCCTCCATCTTATGGTTTATGGTAACCCATGATATGAGTTTTCATTTGTGTTATTGTGTTATGTTCATTTATTGATGTATGGATGATACCCAGTGATGTTTGGCCTCTAAATGATGCAGTTCCCCAAAGAGTTCAATAATGCTACTAGGTTTTCCTGGGGATTTTGGGTACAGGGGACAAATTGTCTGGTTGAGAGGGGTTCAATACTGGGGCTGGTGGACAACAGGACATGAAAGGAGTTAAACAGATTTACAATATCTCCCCCTTGGCAGCTGGTTTCCTGACCGAGGATACCTAGCATAACACTAAAGTGTGAATTCCGAAACCAAGTACAAAGGGTCCAATTAAGTTATTCAGCCTATTAGGCTCCAGGACCACATGGGGTGGTTAGAAAGTCTGACATCCCTTGATTGACAGCCTTCGCACATGGTCAGGGGGGGAGATGATGGGAAGTGGAAAAATCTGGTTACCAAGGTGGAGATTGAATACCTAATAGATGATTGGGTAGTGTTATGGGTAAATATGTGCTGTGTGGTCATCAATAAATGAGTTGTGCAGTTTTAATTTACATAAGCATTGTTTATGGTTTATTCTGAGAGAATATAATAGTTTTAACAACTGGAATTATTACTACAGAATCTGCTTGCAACTCCGCTCCTAACCACTGGGATATTACTGCTGAACTGGCTTCATGTGCTTGCTGTGTTGATGGCATCAGGTGCATGTATCCTGATACTTGGGAAAGGCAGCTGGTCACTGAGATGGATAGAACCTCACTCAGGGGTTTCCTGTAAGCTGAAAGCAGAATGGTTTGGGGTGCTCTTGGTCACCTCGACCCTGGGTCATGACATTAAGGTTTACTGATATTGTGTATGATTTTGTTGTGTTCCTTTTTAGACCTGAGAAAGAGCTAAATATATTACTAATTTCAATAGATTTTTGGATTGCTATATACGTATTTGAAAGATAATGTCATCAGCATAAAATGCTAATTTATATTGATTTTTCAAAATCTCAATGCTAGTTATTTCATTGTGTCTTCTAATTGCTATAGCTAAGGGTTCGATATATGACATATTAAAGAGGGGATAGGGGACATAGCAACAAAGGTCTGCGTATTTAGAACTATGGTTTTGCCAGTAGTAACATATAGATGTAAAAGCTGGACCATAAAGAGTGCCACAGAATGGATGCCTTGGAATTGGAGAAAACTGCTTACAATCCTTTGAAATGCAAGAAGATACAATAAATCAGTACTTCAGGAAATCAAGACAAACTATTCACGATATTATCATGAGGCTGAAGCTCAAATATTTTGGCCATATCATGAGAAGACAGGATTACCTAGAAAAGACTCTGATGCTGCGAAAGATTGAAGGTACATGAAGAAGGGAACAACAAAGGTAGAGATTGATAGATGAGGTCATTGAATCAATGAACATGAGCTTGATTGCGCTCAGAAGGGCAGTGGCTGACAGATTTGCCTGACATACATACGGTACATAAGGTCACAGAGATTTGAAATTGACTGAATGACAACTGACTGCGACATCCTTGTTTTGTGCCATTTTGTAGTTCTATTGGAGTCAAATGAAGGTCCATTGTGCATTTGGGTTAAATAGCTTTATAATAGAGAGTCGAAATAGCACTGATGTTCTTTGTTGGGAAGTTGTAGCGGGTATAGAGTTGTAAATAAAAGCACCGGTTTACCCGTTAAAAGACATTCTGGGCATCATATGATAACAGGGTGGATTCAACATTGCGATTGATAGCATGTTGTTGTAAAGTAATAATCCTATGTTCTTTGTCTAGGGTTAGTCTTCCTGGAATGAAGCCTATTTGATCTGCATGTATAATTGTTTGTATTATTTTATTAATTCTCAGAGCTATGATTCGGGTTTATATTTTCACATCACAGGAATATTGCCCTATAGGTCACTGTATGGCATATATGTTTCCCTGATTTAGCCTATAACATAATATGTGCCTTTAGGAATTCTGAAGAAGGGTTTATATTATTTTGCAAAGCTAGACATGGAATTAATTGTTTTCTGTATATTTTATAGTAGCTATTATTGTACACATCCAATCCTGGAGCTTTACCTTTTGTTAAGCTCTTTATAGCTTCTCGACTTATTTGCCTTGCTAAGTCTTCAGCCTGGTCTATTGTGAGTTTTGGTAATTTAAGTGAATTTAAAAACTGAGAAATGTTTTATTATGTAGCTTCTGGTACTTTATTATTTTTATATACGTTTTTGTGAGAATGTTTTTAAAATTTTGCAAGGATCTGTTGTTGCATTTGGGTCATGTTATCCTTTTTATTTTTAATGCATTGAATAAATGTATTTGTTCTCTGTTTTTGTGAATGTCTGGCCAACATAGTAGTAGGATTATTATCCTGTACACAATAAACTTGTTTTGTATCACATATAACAGTTGTCAAACTACGACACCACATATAATATTTGTCAAGCTTTGCGTGTTGCGTACGACTTAGCGATGAGCGCCAAAGGTGCTCATCGCCCGCGAGACGTTAATTCGGAGCACTTAGGCAATGAGCGCTGAAGGCACTCATCGCCTGCAAGCCTTGCGTAACGAGGCAAGCCGATAAGGCACTACGACTCGCAGCACAAAAGCAATGAGCGCCGAAGGCACTCATTGCCTGCGAGCCTCACAAAGCGAGGCGAGCAGTGAAGGCAATGAAATACGCTGGACTTAGACACAATGAGCGCCGATCACACATTCAAACACGCAGGACCACAAAACATTTCGTAAACGCGGGATCGACTTACTCTGCAAGCAGTTGACCAACTAAATAAACTAAAAAAACAACAAAAACATCACACATAGCACAGGGGAACAGCCAGGACATCTGGGAGTGAGGTGGAATGCAAATTTAAGCCGAATTTGCAAGAAAAAAATTGGACACCCAAAAAATGAAAACTAGGCTATACGACCCTGAAGCGAGCAAAACACCGCCAGACGCATAGGACTTTGCCAGGCACGTACATAATACAAAATGCTGGCGAGGCAACACTAATTTGCTAATCTACACATTATAATTCTGAAATGGCGGCTTACCTGCCTAAACCAACGGTTCTGGCGCGCGCACACAGCCTATATATAGGGCACACTTGACACAGTGCTGACATTTTCTCTTTAGGTGATGACAGTCTGACTGGACATTTTCTGCTGCCGCAAAATCCAAAGAGATTGTTAGCTCTTCAAGATATTGATTGCTGGCTATTAATTATAAATAGGTAAAGTATATTAATTTATTGATTAATTAATTATTAATTTTAAAAAAAGATATTATTAAAAAAAATGCACATTCTTATATTTTACAATGCCTTTACTTTATGAGGACATTAATGGTTAACGCTTTCAAATATATTTATTAATTGATTAATTAATTTTTAATGGACATTAATTTAGTAATCATTAATTAGTAATCGTTATGAAAAATAAAAATTTCCATTGCCTTTACTTTATGAATATATTATTGCTTAACTCTTTCTAATATATTTATTCGTCGATTAATTAATTATTCATCTTCATTAATTACTTCATTAGTCATTATTTAGCAATAATAAAAAAACATTGTTTAAACTGCCTCAAAAGATATGTACATTTTACAGTGCACTTATATTTCAGTGTTGCTGCTCAATTATTAAAGTGCAGTTATATTTTTGTGTTGCAGCTCAATTATTACTGCTTTTATATTTGTGTGTTGCTGCTCAATTATTACAGTTCATTAATTGCATAAATTAGTAATTAATTAGTAATAATATAAAAGAAAATTGTTTAAAATGCCCTAAAAATATGTATATTTTAAAGTGCACTTATATTTCTGTGTTGCTGCTCATTGTCTAAAAGGAATAGGATCCTCAAAGCAGTTAGATATTGAAATGTTTATTATATTATGAAACCTGCTACATTTAATATTTTATAGAGCATTTATTTATGAATATATACATGCTTACACCTTTACGTTTTGCATGTATGCCAATTAAACATCACATCATACACTTAATGATTAATGAATGAATTGGGTTGAAACATAAAAAAATAAATAATAATAATAATATTTTACAGTTTGATCATCTGTGAAGCTGAGTACACAGTGTGACGTTAGCAGCATTTGATCTGCAATAATATCACCTTAAAAGGTATATCATTTAATGATGCTGTTTTTTAGGAGAAAAGGAAAAAGGCTTTTTGTCTTCCATTGATCACTGTTATTAATGAATTCATTCATTCATTAATATTAAATAATTATTTATTAATTAGGAATCATAAAAATAAATATTGTCTATTTTACAATGGATATATTTAATGCTGCATTTATATATCTGAAGTAATGATCATTAACATACATTCATTGATTAACTGTTAATTATTAATAATTACAGAAAAAAGAAAAAAAAAAAATTTGTCAAACAATTAGGTACATTTTTAAATGTATATATCTATGTTCCTGCTCATTCCCTAACATATTTATAAGCAGTTAAATATTTAAATCCCTTTATTATATTATGACACTTTTTAATATTTTTAAATGCATTTACTTATAAATATATTGATAATTAGGCCTTTACATTTTGCATGTATGCCAATTAAAAAGTATACTTTAAAAGATTCATTAATACATTCAAACAAAACATTAAAAATGCTTTTTATGTAATTTTACAGATTCCTCACCTCCGCACCTGCCTGAAGACAGAGTGACCTCTGCAGGATTTGAGCTGCTATAACATCAAATTGACAGGTATATGATTTAATGATGACATTTTTTAGAAAAACAGGATTAAGTCTTTTTTTTTTGCCATTGATGATAGTTATTGGTTAATTAATTAACGTATTTTATTTTATGAATTATTCAATAATTTAAAAAAAACATTATAAATACAAAAATGCTTAGCCATTTATGTTTTCATGAATGACACCTCATAACTTGATTTATTGATTAATTAATTTAATCAAAACATTACAAATCTATTTCATGCCAATCTAGGGTTTGCTCATAGCTCTTTGGGTTTGCCCTTCTTTAGGAACACATGAGTACCTGTTTATGTTTTGCAGGCATGACAGTTTTATATTATTTAATTAATGTATGTTCATTTATTAATTACTTCATAATTCAGATTACAATGGCAGACAACGCAGAAGACAAGAATGAACGTAAAAGAAAAATGGCAAGGGAACGGAAGCAGAGATGGAGAGATGCACAGACCACTGAGACTTCCCAACGATTAAGAGAAGAAGACGACAGAGACTTTTAAATAAAAGAAAAATGACTAAGAAAGCACAAACTGAGTCTGCTGGAGCTTTAAAGAAAAGAAAACATAAACAAAAAAAGTCTGTAAAACATTGCATAATGACCAAATATTGTCTCATGACACTAATGTTCATACAGATGACACCCATGTAGAGATAGAAAGTTGTAGTGATATCTATTCTGAGGAAGCTCACGATAGTGCTTTATTTACAGCACTAACAGTAGAACCTCATTATTGTGGATTAATGAACGTGGTTTGTCAGTTTTGTGGGGCCTATCATTTTCTGAAGAAAATACCTACTAATAGAGAGTTTATTAGTTGCTGTCAGAAAAGAAAGGTAAGACTTCCAGAAAGACACACATTTCATGAATATTTAGAAAGTATAATGAGTGATCCAAAATTTCAAAATTATACCAATCTAAAAAAAAAAAAACATTAGGTCTTATAACAGTGCAATTTAATTTGCTTCAATGGGTGCAACTTTAGCAGAAAATGTCCCAGGACATGGTCCTTACTGTTTTAAAGTACAAGGACAAATTTCCCACTGCACTTCACATTTACACACACACGAAGAACATGGAAAATTTGCACAGTTATATGTCCTTGATACAATGGAAGCTGTTGAACAACGAATGATGCTTCCTGAAAATAAACAGTGCTTACCCATAATCTTTGAACAGCTCAATAACTTTATGGCCAACAACCCATATAGTCAAGCATACAACAAAATTAGCAGAGGTTGAAAAAGAACAACAGGCACATACGCAAATAAATCAATTGCCAATATCAAGAGTAAATATGGTTCTCAAAAGAGATCACCATACTTATCAAAGACGGTATAATATACCAACAACAAATGAGGTTGCCATGGTCCAATGATGGGGAACCACCATTTGAGCGGGATATTAGAATATATCCAAGTAATCAACAACAACCTTTTATAAACATACATATTTTAAGTAGTAATTTGGATCCCATTTTCTTTCCAAATAGTGAGTTAGGATCGCAACCAAAATTACAATTGCAAAGTTATCCCAATAGTAAAGTTCGTGTTAGAAACAATATTTCTATGCTGGATCATAAAGTGGCACAAACTGCTATTAGGGATCATTTTAATCCTATTTTATGTGGGGGGAAACTCACACAACAATGGATTTTTGATTCCTTTCTACAAGTCAAAGCAAATAATTTAATTGTTATAAAAATGTCAACAAAACAAGCTTCAAGTAGAACAATATTGTGGATTGATGGATTATGTCACTGAATTGGCTGCAAACAGAGACATTCCTGCTGGAAGAGCAATGATTTTGCCATCCTCTTTCCAAGGATCTCCTCGCAACATGCAAGAAAGATACAATGATGCCATGGCTAATTTGGCAAACCAGATTTATTCATTACATTCACATGTAATCCACAATGGCCAGAGATCAAAGACAATTTTAAACTTGGCCAAAATACCTCTGACTGACCAGATTTGGTGGCTAGAGTATTCAAAATAAAACTAAATTCATTATTTCAGGCTATAACTAAAGCAGACTTATTTGGGAAATGTGTGGCTTTTGCTTATACCATTGAATTTCAAAAAAGAGGCCTGCGACATGCACATATGCTTTTAATACTGCAAGAAAAAGATAAATTGAATACGGCAGACAGAGTGGATTCAGTAATTACTACTGAACTGTCACATCCAGAAAAACATTCAAAACTTCATGAGATTGTAACTCATAATCAACAAATAGAACAAAAGGTAGCTCAAGGTTTAGGCAAGTACAATGAACCAATAGGGTGCTACTAGGGATAATATATGGTATATAGCAAAAAAAGAAACAACAGAGTTCCCTATTATGTGCACACCTATTTTAACTCAAAAAAGAGCTAAAAAGATTGTAAATGAAAACTTAGCTTTTAATAAATAGTTTAAAAATACTATAAAAATATTGAAAGGCAGGTTGTGTAAGTCGAAGTTACTTAAATGTATAAAAAATATCATATAGTGAATCCAGACAGTGGGAATAAATACTGTGTGCTAAATAAATTACTTTGAAAAGTAAAAATTGATGAGTGCAAATAGTGCAAAAAGTGCTAATGCTAAATGATATGGAACCATAAAATTAATATTGGTTCTAAAGTGCTAAAGTTTACTAAGTAAGTATCTAATACAAGAGTGAAAAATTCCCTTCATCTGGAATAAATATTGTGTCACACATTAAATGGGCCTAAAGGTTCCCCTTTATATTGGGCTGTTAGGTCAATGAAAGTGACTGGTGCTATTGCTTCAGTTTAAGTTTCGTTAATTCCTCAGTAAATATTCTGAGTTTATATATTCCATTTTATAAATATTCAGTTTTTTAAATAACTTCGTATTTGTATATACATCCGTTATATCGAGGTATAGCGCGAATATAAATCAAATGTGAATAGCTAGAGTAACTAAAGAAATTGCTTTCGGTTAGTATTCACTTCAGTGGTGAAATACTGTTTGAGAGCTACTACATACGAGGTAGAGACGCCTTGCAATGACGTCATCAACCTGCGGGTACGCTCTTGCGTCTGACCCGACGCACGTTTCTGGATTTTTCCAAGGGACCCTTCCTGGCAGATGAAGAAGCAGCACTATGTAAAATGCCAAAGAATGTGAGAGAACAATTTGCTTTCATTTGCATTAGAGATGTCGCGGACAGATAGCCAAGCTGTGTATTTAGCTTCTACTACAGGCCTGAAGGACTCATCTGATATCTGCTGCAAGGACAGCAACCCAAAAAGCCCCTTTTTATGGCTAGAACATCATTTATTTATTTTTTTATATTTTTTTTCTGTGTAATCTAATTGCATATGCCTGCCTGCCTGCCAGCGTGTGTGTGTGACAGGCTAACAACTAACAGCTTATATTGTGCTTATTTTCACTATTCATACCTGGTGGTTTACCATACATTGAAAAAAAACAACCCTTTTTTCCTTTAATCTAATTTCAGTTGCCTGCATGTGTCAGGCTCACAGCTTATATTGTGCTCAGTGAAATAAAACAACACTTTTTTGACTGTAATAGATTGAATATCAGTTGCCTGCCTACAGGCGTGTGTGTGAGGCCTACAGCGCCTACTCTGCCAACTTTTGCCAGTGCACAGTGACACTCCTATCTGGTGGCACCTTAGATTGCAAGCACAGTGCCCCAAATTTGAAGTGGGAGGTCCGACCAAGCATCTTTTTCCATCTCCCACTTCCAAAAATCCATGCCATATACACGTCCCCTGATAGGTGACGTAACAGGTATCAATCAAACTGATAGGAATAAATAGTACAACTTAATACACCACTCCTATCTGGTGGCACATTACATTGCACGTGCAGTGCCCCAAATTTGAAGTAGGAGGTCCGACCAAGCATCTTTTTCCATCTCCCGCTTCCAAAAATCCATGCCATATATACGTCCCCTGATAGGTGACGTAACAGGTATCAATCAAACTGATAGGAATAAATAGTACAACTTAATACACCACTCCTATCTGGTGGCACATTACATTGCACGTGCAGTGCCCCAAATTTGAAGTAGGAGGTCCGACCAAGCATCTTTTTCCATCTCCCTGTTCCAAAAATCAATGCCATATACACGTCCCCTAATAGTGGACGTAACAGGGATTAAACCCATAAGAATAGTACTACTTAACAGTACACACCTTATAATAATGCAGACAGAGGCAACGCAGAGAGAGGAGTCTGAAGAAGAGGAGTCAGAGGAGGAAGGTGGCTTTGAGGAGGTGGAAGACCAAACACAGCAGGTGTCCCAGGGGGCTTGTTGTCAACTTTCGGGGACCCTTGGTGGCTGGGTGGAGGAAGAGACCTTCAATGACATCAGTGAGGACAAGGAACGGGACATGGCTAGCTTGGTATCCAACCTTGTGCAAATGGGGAGTTTGCGGTTGTGCAAAGGGACTGTTTGCGGTTGTTTGCGGTGCATTAAACGGGGAGATTGGTCTGTTACTGTGAAGCGGGTGTAACCCTTACACTACCTGATCGATACAACATCATACCTGATGTTTTAAAGCATGTTATTCCAAACAATTTAGGAATGTTAGGTGATTTATGCCCTTTATGGCTTAAAACAAGACTCTGCATCAACTATGTAATTTTCCGTGGGAGTTTTGCCATGGATCCCCCTCCGGCATGCCACAGTCCAGGTGTTAGTCCCCTTGAAACAACTTTCCCATCACTATTGTGGCCAGAAAGAGTCCCTGTGGGTTTTGAAATTCGCCTGCCCATTGAAGTCTATGGCGGTTTGCCCGGTTCGCCTGTTCGCGAACATTTGATGAAGCTTGCGTCCGCGGTTCGCGAACCGAAAATTTTATGTTCGCGACATCACTAATTTGCATCTTTTGCAATATACCTGATGCATTAGCATTGTGGGAAATATTTAAATTACATGTGTGAAGACTTCTTGAAATGTTACAATGAGACCATTGCGCTATTAAAAGTTTAATGGAAATTCAGGAAATCTTTCTTTGTCATGGATTAAATTGTCCAAATTTTAATCTGCCTGATCCAGGAATTATAGATGAAATTAACTTTGACGAACTGGAGTTGGAACTTTAAATGCATTACAATTGGAAGCATTTAAAGCCATCACAAATGCAATAGATGATGACATGGTCAAAGAGCATTGTTTCTATCGAAAAGGCCCTGGTGGATCAGGAAAAACGTATATATATAATTTATTGATGAGTTGCATTCGAGCACAGGGTCAAATAGCCCTGCCATTTGCAACCACTGGAATTGCTTCACTTTTGCTAGAAGGTGGTAGAACTGTGCATAGTGCATTTAAACTGCCAGTTCCCATTCTAGAAGCATCAGTGTCGGATAATCCAATTAATTCATAACAAGCCACAAAAATTCACAAGAGTAAATTAAATATAATAGATGAGGCAACAATGATGTCATGTCCTGCAATGTATTGATCAATTATTAAAAGACGTTATGGGTAATGATTTGCCATTTAGTGGAAAGGTGATTTTGTTAGGCAGAGATTTTAGGCAAACATTACCTGTGGTGCCACATGGCAATAGGACTGACATTGTCGAAATGTGTATAAAGAAAAGTAAACTGTGGAAAATATTTACACACCTTAAATTAGAAATAAATATGATATCTGAAGGCCAAAATCAATTCAATTATTGGCTGATTCAGATTGGAGAAGGAAAACATCAAACAATAACTAATTTATCTGATGATACTGATGAAGTTTCATCAGAAATGATTTGGAAAGAATCACTAATATCAACAATATTTCTCAATACCATCAATACGAGGATTACTCAGACATTGCAAGCAAAGTCATATTGACATAAAAAAATATAGATGCCTTGAATAACAACATTTTAAAATTAATCAATGCACTCCAAAAAAACTATTACTGTGCAGATGCCATTCTGGCCGATGACAAAGACAGTGAATCTAACTTTACTATATTTTACTATAACTTTATATATATATAACTTACTATAACTTTTTAATATAACTTTATTAATTCTTTAACTCCCTCTGGAATGCACCACATATTTTGCAACTTAAAAAAGGGGAAATTGTCATGCTACTGAGAAATAGGAATCCCAAAAACAGGACTTTGTAATGGGACCAGATTAATTGTGAAGGATTTAAAGGATCATTTTATACATGCAGAAATTATGAATGGAACCCATAAAGGTGAACCAGTTCTTATATCATATATATTCAGATTGGCTGATTAGATGATGGACCTGTCAATCTTTATTAAACCAATCAGAAGGCACTATTGCCTTCAGCCAATCAGAATGGGATACACCCCACAGGGTATATCCCATTGTGATTGACTGAAGGCATCTGCACTTTTGATTAGCTGCAATCTGATTGACAGTGACAACAGCCAATCAGAAGGTGTTATTCATTTCAGCCAATCAGAATGAGATACAACCTGTGGGTCTATCCCATTGTGATTGGCTCCAAGCGTCTGTGTCTTCTGATTGGCTGTTGTCACTGTCAATCAGATTGCAGCCAATCAGAAGGCGCAGAAACCTTCAGCCAATCACAATGGGATATACCCCGTGGGGTGCATCCCATTCTGATTGGATGAAGGCAATAAGTTTGACAGGTCCATCAGCCAATCATAATATATATATATATATATATATATATATATATATATATATATAGCTGTATCCCATTCTAAATTGGCTCACACCATGGCGCCTTCTGATTGGCTGAAATTTGATATTTCATTTTTTTCCAGGGGCCCAGCCGGAGAAGACAGGAAGAAGGATGGGGACATTGCAAAAAGGTAAGTTTAATATTTAGAATGTTTATAATGTTACTAACGACTTGGCCGTCAAAAAATGCCAGTCAATAAAATTTTAAGCCATGGTAATGCTGTTTGGCACACAATGTTAAGCTGCTTTTTATACTCTAAGGACCTTCAGCACTCATTGTGAGCCTCTCTTGCGCGTCCTTTGGCTCCTCTCTATATATTTTTTTTAAATACTAATTAATGAATTAATTAAAAAATAAATTAATATAGTTTACCTTTTTGTAATTGATATATGTAGCAATTAATAGCCTGAAGAGGTAACAATCTATTTTTATTGTCCTGCATCATATAATGTTCAGTTGGACTGTTGCTGGCCTGAGAAGACAGGTTTATGAATGTCCCAACTGTGCATTAGGAATATGCTGCGTGCGCAAGGGCAAACCGTTGGTTTATTTGGGTAAATCGCTAGTTTAGATGCGTAATGTTGTTAGTGGCAAGTTAGGATTAAAAAAATAGCATAGTTTGTCTATGTGCTACGTGGTTTCCGAGCATTTGCCGTCCTTTGTAATAGTGTATTTTGTAGCTTGTACGTTCCTGTGTGAAAGTGGTACGCGGTTGTTGGTGTTTTGTTCTGTCCAGGGTTGTGTTGCCTCATTGTCATTTTTTTGGGCTGCCATTTTTTTTCTTGCTTAGCCGATTTCCGAGTGGTGAAACTTGCCAAAATGGACTTAAATTTGCGTTCCACCTCACTCCCAGACGTCCTGTCTGTTCCCCTGTGCTGTGTGTGGTGTTTTTGTTGTATTTTTTTTTGCAAGGCGGGAAATTTGAATTTTAAATGCAGTGGGGGTCCCAATCGTGACCCCCACTGCAAGGGTTAATGTGGGGACCCCTAGCATTTGTGGTTAATTGTAGGTGCCGGCCTTAACTATTTGTGTGCTGTTGGCCCTTTAAGGAATTTAAACATTTTAAATGCAGTGGGTGTCCCTATCGGGACCTCGACTGCAATGGTTTATGTGGGGACATTGCGGGTGTCCCCAATGGGGACCACCAGCATGGGGTTCATGTGGGGACACTGCGGGGGTCCAATCGGGACCCCTGCATCATTGGGGTTCATGTGGGAACCCTGCAGGGGACCGATCGGGACAGCTGCAGCAGGGTTACCTATTGGGAGGCTGCGAGAACACTTGCAGCTTTGAGTACGGTCAATCATGATGGTCTCAACCCCCATTGGCAACTGGTAAGCAGAAGCTCCGAGCTTGCAGTTGCAAGCCTAACTCTGCTTACGTCGGAAACATGGGTTTCCAATTTCGGATGTCGGGCAGCATGACTCTCCCATGGCTAATTGAATATGTATGCAGCCATCTGCGAGTGAGCTGCGAGCTGGCAATTATATGAGGCTGTATATAAACATGGTCTGACCATTCTATATTATGAATGTAAGGATTCAAAACTTGTGAAAATAATTATTGGTCTAACATGATGTAATCTATCCTAGAATAGTATGGACATCAGAATAGAAACTATTAGCCTGATTCAATTGAGCTATCGCAAGTTACTGTAGCCTATAAGTGAGGCCGCAAGTTAATTTGCTATTTAATTGGCGTTTTTATGCGGGCTCCAAACAGGTTACGGTTACGGTCTTAAAAACTTTACAATGGTTAAAACGGAACTTACAGCCTCTTCCCATCTGCAAGAGTTATGATCGCTAAAATCGCAAATCGCTATTCAATTCCCCAAGACCGCAAATGTTTTCCCACCCGTAAATGGCAAATGTAGGAGAAAATCCTATGAGTGCCAGAGAGGACCCAAAAGGGCATTAAACACCTGTTCATATCACTGTAAATGCTAATAAAAAACAATACTGCACTGTAAATAATGTGGAAAGTGATGAAAGACATTATAATTAATTGCCCAACAGTCTCAAGCTTGCAAATCAGTATCAAAAGAAAATGTATTTTTATGCTTCATTTCGGTGTTATATTGATTTTGGGAATCAATGAGTTAATACATATCAGGCCACCCACATGTATTAGAACAGTATTGGCATTCATTTTTAATATTTTTAATTGTAAGTGTTTGCAAGTCCCATGGCATATCAGACCGTGGAACCTAATTGATTGTCATGTAACTTCCATGTTTTACTGGTGTAATGATGGTGGTCTTATTTTCTATTGCCTGTTTAGAAATGGGTGGTTACGGTCTTGCTTAACTGATCATCTTCCGGCCCCGAACTGCTATGAACCAGTGCGTGGTTTAAAGAGGTGGCCTCTAACTTGCGGGCTCCTTCAATTGAATAGCTCCATAATCGGAGATAAGCGGGAGCCCGCGGCACGCCCGCAGATGCATACGGCCTCTATCCCGCGAGATGGGGGCTTTCAATTGAATCAGGCTCTATAATTCCTATCTGTAGGATGTTAGCATCATGAATATGAAGCATTTATTCTACTAGGAATATGAATCTGCATTTTTGTGTCTTTTGTTGTGGATTCTATTTGCAAAGGAGTATTTTATGTATGCATACTGAGCAGCCCAACTGTTTTTTTAGCTTCCCCCGAAGCTGAAGTGCAAAAGTAAGATGTTTTCTCTTTTATTATTGTAATCTTTAAATGCAATTTTACTTTTATTAGGGTTGTCAAGACCTTTCACATTATGTGATAACATTTTTAACTTACATAATCTTTTAGATTTATTTTTGTTTGTGGAATTTGCAGATAAATGAATTGTTAGTATGCTTCTCTGCATTTCTTACTTTAAGCATGCTCTTTTGAAAAACTTGATAATGGATAGTATATTTTAGCAAGTAATACGTGACACTTAGCTTTTGGTTTTAACAATACTAACTTGAACAAGCCTTGAGTTTTTAGAGTGTAATAATAGCTAAAAGGGTCACTGTGCTCTAATTTATTCTACACAGTATTTTGCATATGACTAAACTTGATAATCAGCAGAATGTGTTTTTTAGAAAGCAAAAAAGCAATTATTAGATTAAAAAAAGTATTCAACAAATAATGTATTATTCATTTTTAGTTTCTGTGATTACAAAGTACAGGGGCCTATTTGGAAGTGTTGCACGGTCGTCAAAAGTAAACACTAGAAGTAACAATAATCAAGGAAATGAAGACTTGACTAATAAATATATATGTAATAAAAAATTACTTGGCATACTTTAAAATGACTAACTGTTCACAGCATTTGTAACTTTGGAGTTCCAAGAAGGTTTTCTGCTTATGCTTTCCTATAAATGTATTTTCCGACAGAGAAAATAGAAAATCATAAACAGAAGACCTATCTGGAACTCCAAGGCTACAAATGCTGTGCTGCTCCATTTTCTGGGTGTATTGGAAAAGCCTTGTCCTGATCGTCTGGTCTTTGTGAGGTTGCCAAAAGGTACCTGTTTGTTCAAGAGAAGAGAGTGGAAATCTAAAAGTGGAACAAAGGTTTAGCACTGACTATTTGAAATTATCAGCTGGTATATTATGTCTTTTCATAAAACAAAAGCTCTGAAAGTATTTTCGTAATCAAAGTTAGAAGTTTGTTACAAGTTTAGTCATTCATTTCATCCTAAGGCTCTCTAACAGCAGAAACTGTCCTTTTTGCAGTTCACACAGTACTACTTTATACAAATTAGGACGTTTGTCAGTGACAAGTCGATGTTGTATTGATTTTGACAAGTAAACAGGCAGGTGTTTTGCATGCTAACTTGTGTCAGGGAATTTGACACTTTGCAATATTCTATTTCACCATGCATTATACTGTTTAGTATTAAACTTTCGAAGAAAAATCTATGCAGTTTATACATCATACACAATCACAATGTGCATAATAAGCAACATGCAACATTAAAAACTTTATAGAATGTCCAATTCAATGTAGTAGCAATAATTATATTGACCAATTATGGAATTTAAAATAAGGCATATAAAGCATAACATAAGCATACATCCTTTTCAGCATTGCAAACTGAAACTAAGAAATTACAGGCTCCTTTCAGAAGAAAATGACCAGATCAGTATAAATGGTAATTATAAGGAGAAGGGATTGATAGTAACTAAGTAATATGCAGAAAATATACAAAGATTATAAATACAAAAATGTATCCTGATTTGAAGAATATACATTTTCAAACTGCTAAAAGTTACAATATACATATCTACAGAGAGGTCATATTGCTGTCCAGCTCATTTGAGTCCCTTTCCTAAATTAGCAGTCAAATAGCAAAATTGAGAATTCAAGATTAGAGTACCAAGCATTTATATAGTATGTAGGTATCCAGGGTTCCCAAAAGTGTCAGTTCTTTCTTTTCTTCCTACTAAGCAAAAAAAAATTGTTATAACCAGAGTGACTTTCTGAAGTAGACTCAAAATGTTAGTTAAGTATGGTGTCCTACATACACAAAAATTTCAGCAAAAACGTAGGTCTTATCTTTATATAACACTGGACCTTCTTGGTTGGTTGACTGCATAATATGACAGTACTGACTGGCATGTCCTAGTCTTCTGATGTGCTTGAACTAGTAATTAAACCAATCCTACCCCCTAGGACTATGATTTAGTTTCATATCCCTTCACTCGGATGGTCTGATGAGATTTAGAGTAATGGTCCCACATCATCAAATTTCTTAAAGCTGATGTATGCCAGCTTTAGTTGTGAAGTGTGGATATCACTGGATTCTTCCTGGGATCGGCAGGGAGAGGCACAGACTAATTGCCATTTACTTGTGCTCTGCAGTTCTTGACTGATGCAATCCATCAGTCCCAGTGCCTGGTCAGTTGTCAGTTCACCTGGCAGAGTGGCCATGCTGGCCTGATATCACCTCATCAGTTCAGCATCCTGCTTCGTTCAGTCAACAACCCATCCTGCAGCTTGAGTGCTACCCCCTGATGATAGTGGTACTCCCTCCCGCCGATCCAGTTGCTGGCCCACCTCATGCACCCAATGGAGTTCCAGGATCATGGCTCCTCAGGTCAAGTAACTTGGCAATGCGGTGCCCAGAGTCTCTGCAACTACTGTGGCAGAAGCCCTGATCATTATTTTTTCCAGGGTGGGGTTCCCAGGGGAAATTCTCTCAGATTGAGGGAACCAGTTTATAGCAGATCTGACTAACCATTTGTGGCAAATATGTGGAATAAGGCATCTGTGATTATCTCCCTCTAACCCCCAAATTAATGGGCTTTGTGAACAATTCAATGAGACCCTAAAACATATGCTCAAAACCTTCGTAAAGCAAGAAGGAGATTGGGAAAAGCTGCTTACCTACCTCCTTTTTGCATATTGAAAGGTATTCATGGATCTCTCCCACTGCACATCTGTATGGGCAATTTTTAAGTGGCATCTTGAATATCATTTGTGAAGCCTGGAAGGGGAATATGATCAAGCTGAGATGTCTGTAGTCCCCTATGTCCTTGCCTTTAGAGGCAAGTTAGCTGCCTTAACAGGAATGGTTAGGGAGCATCTAAAGGCTGTCAAGAGCAAGCAGAAAACAATGATATGATCAGAGTACCCAGCAGAAAGAGCTAACAGTGAATAAGAATTTGTTGATGCTGGCCTATGAGGTATTTTGCAAATATGATAATACCACTTACATATTCGAGACAGATCCAGAATGACATATCCATAAAATTGTCCACATGAATTGTCTCAAAACCTACCAAGAACAAGAGCCTGCCGTCATAGCAGTCTGCTTGCCCATGGGAAGTGATCCAGAGGAAGGAACACTGCCTGACCTATTAGAAATCCAAAACCTCTTATCTCAGGCACAATTTGTAAGTACCACCTCAGCCACCGACAATGTACTCACCGCTGACTATCCTCCCCTAAAATAACCATTTTACAGGGTTCCTGAGGCAGTCATGGATAGTATTCGTAAAGAGTTAAACTAAATGCTCCTCTTACACATTGTTGAGCCATCTAGTAGTCCCTGGGCTTCTTCTGTTGTACTAGTTCTTAAGAAGGACTGGTCTAGAGTCTTCACCTGTTGGGGATGACAGTTTGATAGGAGATGCAGTGAGAGAGAGTTTACTTGATTAGAAGTAATCGTTGAATGTTTAAAAACTCTCAAAGTCCAGTAAAAAGTTTATGCTCTCCTTAGAACACATATAGAAGTTGTGTTTTTTACTGAAAAAGAGGTCTTGTGTGACTTATTCTACACATCATCAGACCATTGGAGTGAGGGAATATCGAACAAAATCATATACCTACTAGGTAGGATTGGTACAATTACTAGTTCAAGCCACATCAGAAGAATGGGTTGGAACACTGACCTTCTTTTCTAATAAAGAAGTTGCTAGGCCATTTTAACAATACAAATCATGTTTACTGATCCGATTTGGCAGTATCAGCTATTGCCATTCAGACACAGATTTCATGGGATAATACCAGCAGCTAGGGTGGATTTTGTAACCAGAAAACCTCTTCATATATTATGCAAATGGATCTGGAAATAAATACAGCCTTTAATTTTGAATATTACAATTGAATCCTTTAAAGGGCAAGTTCCATCTAAAATATATTTTTTATAGTAAATCAATGCACCACTTAAATACAAACCCATTCACTATTGAGGAATCCACATATGCCATTTTATTAATTTGCCTATTCAAAGCTTTACGCTAGTGGCATATTGAGATGAACTTTGCATTTGCCCTTTGATAAATTTGAGCCTATGGCTTCAGAGATAATGACATTGTTTTTTAAAGTAGAAAATACTAACATCAAAAAAGCAAGTATCTCAATTCTTAACACAGCCAAGTAAATTTCACATAATAACTAACTCAGGTATGTTGTCTGAACTATTTATAACCATACACTGAACATACAAATTCATATATTTATCCAAGTACAATGGCTAAACCTATATTTAATTTGAAATCTGATGACTTTTCTTGTAAGAGATAAAAGAATATATTGTCTCAAAGGAACTGTTGCTGTACTGTCTTGGCAGGCGCCTTACTTTGAGATAAAAAGCATTGTCACTCTATCAAGTGGGTTGTCAAATATTATAAGTTATTATCCTTTTCAAGAGAGGATATTACCAGGAGAATGGATCACAACCCTACTAAATAATTCAAGAGCATAAAATGAAACAAAGGAGTTTAAAAAATAATGGTGTCTTTTATTGCAAGCTTAGCAATTTAACCACAGAAACTGCTTCATAAAATTCCAAGAAAATGTTTGGCGTTTTGCCACTGGCCTTTTGAGTGACATGTACTGTAACTATAGATTTCATTTTGATATGTATTAGTAATAGGTGTTAATATGGGCAATGTATTGTATAGTATTATTATATATTAAGTCACTACCCTAATAATGATGGCATTACTTTTAACCATCATTAAAAAGTCTTAAAAGTGAAATTTCAAGTAAAACTAGGAACTACATTTTTTAGTATTGTTGCATCCGAAGACGGTTGCTCTTAGAAAGCTGACAGTTACGAGATTGAAAGATTGTAAGTTTTCCTACTGAGGTGACACTTCTTATTTATTTATCAATTGAGCTGATTCACTTAGTGTGCAGTAAACTTTACAACTTTAAAAAAAAAAAACTCTATACGATAACAGAGAAATACTACATATATATATATATATATATATATATATATATATATATATATACCAACATATTGTATATTATGGTGGGCAAAAGTGTGATAGAAGCCTCCATAAATAAATACTACATTTATGTTTAATGTTGGACGTCTAAATACAAGTTAAAAGCATATTTTCTACACAGAATTCCAAGAAATACAGTTATTACACTGCACTCTTGGACATGCAAATGAGTTCACAACACATTTTTAGTCTTTACTCCAATACCACTTTAAGCATACAGTAGCATTTGCATGTCTCTGCCCGGTTTCCCAAAGTACAGTGCAATAACTGTTTTTCTTATAATTCTGAGTAGGAAATATGTTTTTAACTTGTTTTTCAACGTCCAAAATTATACACAAATGTACTATTTATTTAGCATCTCCCTGAGACTTGGTTTATAAACAATATATATATATATATATATATATATATATATATATATATATATATATATACAAACTAAGACTTAGTGAGATGATAAAAATGGGTGAAAACAAATATATTGTGTTGACTCTGAATAAAATATGTTCATTGTGCCAAATATATGTATTATGTTTATTGCCAAGAATGTGCACAAAAGGATTTGTTTTCTAATAGTTTAATTATTACTAAATGATTTGTGCTTTTATCAAGCCATTTTGTAAAATATATACACATTGGTCTTTTAAATTTTTAGTCTGGTTTACTCTTGAATAAAGTTGCCTGGTCATTTCACAGTGGGTCTCCTGTATTTATAATGCGAACATAATGGCCTACATTGTGTCACTTCTTCTTTTTCCAGTTATTTAGGTTAGAGAGATCACTCTGATGATCTATGTCCCCTGTTGTGCTTTACACTTCCACCTTCTGCCATGAACAACCTTGCATGCTGTAAAATTATTTCTAATTTGATTAATGGCTCATTTGTTTCTCTTGACTTTTTTTTCTCTTGATATTTAGAATGTGCAAGTCTAGATAACAGGCTGTCTTTGGATACATTTTTTGTAGTCAAGACCATTAAAAACTCTTCTTTTCTGCTTTAGTTAAATTGGACATCTAGATTCCAGGTAGGATGCATGCATGACACTTTAAACTCCTGGACTACGGATAGATTTTTCCTTTGTGGATTGCCTTTGCCTTGCAGAACATTCCTATTGTCTGCAGTTCTCCATGATAGAGTAGTGAAGAACTGTGTCTTGTTCATTTCTCTCAAACAATCTGGGCTTCCTCCCAGCTACTCCCTGTTTTGCATCCTGAAACACTGTTTTTTGTATGAGTGATTGTGTAAACTGAGCTGCCTGAATTTAAAGAGCCACATAAGTACTTTTAAAAGGTGCAGTTCGTAGAAAGGAATTCATTTATGCAAATTTGCAGTGTGGCATTGAAAAATGTATAAATAATCTATAAATGTCAGTGCAGAGTTTAGATAACATGCACATGTTTCATCCTCCATCCCTCCTCTTTTGACATTCATTTCCCTTGATATGGGGGGGGGGGGGGGGGGAGGAGCTGATTTTTTTTGTGAGGCAGAAGTAATGGGCATGATTAAATGAATAGACAAGAGACTTGTGGAAAATCCCCCCTATATGTATAGTCCTTATTGCCAATACAATATGAATTGTGCAATTTTTTCCTTATCTAGAATACATTAATTCAATTCAGTGGTAGGGCATGAGTTTTGTCAAGAGTAAATAGATAATTTAAAGTACAGCTGATGCCAGCTTTCAGGGACCAATTATTACAAAAATACATAATGTTTTTTTAGCATTAAAAACATGTTTAAAACAAAAAAAATTATGTTACAATTCTTGATCTGAAACCATGCACACAGTAGATCAAATCAGATACCTCTTATTGACAAACTAACATATTAAGGTCAAATAACAATTTGAATGAGTTAATATAAATCATGATACATCATGAAAAAATGTAAAAATGTGTTAACAGCATAAACATTATTAATGAATCTTTATATCACAAAAAAAACCTGCAACCACACAGCTAGAAACGAACTAAAGGTTCTAAGGGTTTATGTCGGAAAAAAATTATGGCTTAAAGTGGTTTAAGGGATCACACAATAACTATTGAACTATCCATCACAAAATATATTAGTGATTTCATGCTGCTATATCAACAGCATCCTTTCATTTGACTGTCATTTCTACCAAACCAGTCACATTCATGTAAAAAAAAATAATCTAGTATTAAAATATACAATGAGTTTTAAGTATGATACAGACATTTCATGTGGATAAAAGTATGGTAAATAATATAAATGTGCTCTCTTACTTTATCTCTTTCTTAATTTGTAGGTCATGCAATTCTATGCTCACGCAACTACTCCAGCTATTTAGAATTGCAAATGTTTTATTACACACAGCAAATAGAACAGGCAGGATAAGAATAGTGTTGCATAAGAATAACTTCTCTAACACAATTTAAATACACATAGCTTAAAGTTCATGCAAGGTCCGATTCATACTTGAACATAAAAATTCAATGAATATTGTAAAATGTTCTGATAACATACAAAATATTGGAACCCAGACAAAGAATTACCGAGACGATTCAACGTTGACATATAATTTCAGTGCTAATAAGAATCAGAATGTTTCTCATCTCTTTTGAAACCTCTTTTTTTTTTTTTTACCTCATTGTAGGAACAGCTGTCCTTATGCCTATAACAAGTTCACGTCTGCTGGAGAGATACGTGTATTTGTTATTCTTTGAGTAATGGAGTGTATTACATATTATCAGCCTTATTAAATTACAATTCGGCCAATTGAAGACCTTGCTTTTGGATAGTAGTTCACTAACTAAAAACATCTGTAAAAAATATGCTATGTGCTTACATAGAGCCCTTTTCAATTGGCTGAATCGCAATTTAATAAGGCGGTGAATTCTCATTTTACTTCTCAGGTTTTCTCATTCTAGTTTTAAAGCATTGAGATTATTTTAGCATTTTTTCCCCTTTGAAATACATTTATTCTGATTTGTTGAATCAGTTAATTCACTGAATGTGACTATTATTTTCAGCTGCTCTTTCTCTATAATATATACACATTAAAGTAAAAATAAAATAAGTATAGTTTACAGTGCCAGTGCCTTGGTTGGAGACGCCATTTTTGACAATCTAAATCACCAGAATAAAATGTTTTGACAGTAAAGGGTGGCATATTTTGCCAGTTACAAAGAATACATTTTCTCTTTCTGCTTATCCAATTGATGCTCAAAACTTTCACTTCATGAGTAATTACATTTTATAGGATTCCATGCAAGCATAAATATTTTTTTCTATGTTAGAGCTTTCCTGTTTTCTTTTTGCTCATACTCTCACTATGATATCAAATTTCTCTGTGAACCTAAAAATAGCAACTATATTATATAGGAAACTTGACATCGTTAACCTAAAAATAGCAACTATATTATATAGGAGTCTTGACATTGTGAACAGAAATAAACAAAAAAGATAAAGAAAAATATATTGTGATGAACAGTTAACAAGTCAAGAAAGATGGTGGCTCATATGCACAGAAACAAGTTAAATGTTAAATTTATTAGAAAAACATACTGCTCTAGGTGGAATCATTCTAAAGTAGATATATTACCAGGGGCTTCAGGATTCAGATATGCCCATGTACTGAATTAACAATGAATCATTGAATAAAAGATGGGAAGAAATATTGAGCACATGTTCCAGAAATGTTATGTCTATCCCTGCTGACTTGAAAATGAACTTCACTACTCAGAACAGGAGATCATTTCTACCATTCAAAGAATTAAGTATTTAAAAAATATTGCACATTGAGGGCTCAATTGCATGGCTCCATTATAAAGTATTGTATGGCTACCATAGGCTGGTGCATGTAAGAGCTTACTGATATGTAACTAGGTGGGCTTTGAAATTAAGAAAATTGCCTATGAACTTTATATGTACATAAGCAGCATGCTAATATATAGCAATGAAAATTAAATTCAAAGAAAATTGCTTTCACAGGTTCTTACGTGTATGTAAGCAGCTTACTGATAAGTAGCCATGAAATTGCTACTTGAGCAAAAAAAAAATACTTAAACTGCATCTTCCATATGCCTATGTCTATCTATATAAACTCCTTCCCATCATAAAGGTAGAAATGTATAGATCATTTGAAGCTTTACTTTTATTGTCTGGGAGTTATTATACTGAATGAATGCTGCTTTATAAATTCCTATTAAACTTCACCAAGAATAATGTGTCAAGTTCTGGAGACTGTAGAATGCAAGAAAAAGAGGTCACAATCTTGAAGTTGCAGGATGGAAGATTTAGTAGTTATGTACACAGTATTACTTTGGTAGGTGAAGGAATTCAAGCATACATGGGATAAGATTAAGGACATCTTATGAGTTAATTAAGCTAAACTGTTTAGGTAAATATAAATAATATTGAGATTTTTATGTCTTATCTGTCTTCAAAATATGTTTCTATTACAAGCTGAAATTTCTTCTGAAGTTGAGCAACATCTGGTGGCTTCTGAGTCGTAAATTGGAGCAGGAACAATTACTATAAATAAAGTCATCGAGAACCAGTAGCTGAATAAGAAATCTCCTCTCAGGTGCAATGAACAAGAACATACTCTATTTTAGTGTGATAGGTGATTACATATAGGCCACAAGTGATGTTGCACTCAGTAGGCCATTTATTTATATATCTATATCTTTATTTGGACTACTGTTTCCCATCCACAAAGCCACCAAATATTATACATTCCTAATGGTTTTGCTATCTTCTATTCTTCATATATGGAATATCATATATACAAAACAATACTCTACTACAGAAGCCTTTTTACTGACATGCTTTGAAATGCCCAAGCAGGTGATACATATTAGTTTTTGACCCATTGCTAGTAATTATGGATATTTGCAAGAGGCACCTTAAGATTTTAAGAAACAGTACTCTAAAGCTTCCAAACTTTTAATTAACTCTCAATTTATTATGCATAAAATGAGACACATTACGATAGCAAGTGATGAACAGCTAAATAAAAAATGATCCTAATATACTAAAGTTACATCAGGTCTATAGAGAAGTTACAGTGATATAATATTTTGATAAAAAAAGTGTTTTACAGTATTTTAAATCATGTAACTTATATTACTACTCTATCTGTACGGCACTTCCACATTTAAATTTACATTTCTCACCACTTAAATTTTCAATCAAATATATTGTCATTAATGTGATATTGAAGTGAGAGTTACACATGGATGTTATGAATCTTAAAGATCAGGTTCTAAGCATTGCTACATGTTTACTTTGCCTGATAAATTAGTGCTTAATTTTTCTGAAACAAAGTCAGGTCCTCCTTTTCATTATCTTTAATAAGGATGAGAGGGCAGGGAAGCCCAATGATGAAATCAGTTACCATATATTTGTTAGTTCCCTCATTGAAATTGCTCATTCATGAATTGGATCTGAGGCGTGTGCGCAGTATAGATCAGGTTTAATTCATTTATACACATGTTCATTTATATTGATAGTTAATCTCAATATATATAAATGTATTATCACTGATAGGTTCCCATCCCAGGATACATTTAAACTAATTTCTCAGACACATCTTGAGCATCTGCCACTTTCCCAATGCTGTGATGTTCAGACAAGAGTATGAACTATCGCCTCCCTAATACAATCTAATGTTTTCCTAATAAGAAAGTTACAATCAGAGATGTGCAGTCAAGGGCTTTGAAGAATGTAGCATTTCTTCAGAAACTTTTAAGCAGACCATCTCTTAATATAATTTAACTTTTTTTAATTGCTTGGAATGTAAATAAACATAATTTATTAATTAAATAATTTCATTAAAATTCACCACATCATACGTCCAAGCAAATAGATCTAAGTGGATCATTACCCATTTAATCTCTAAATTACTAATGGATTTCTAATGCAATGTATTTCATTTAGCTCTGCAGCATTGATGACAGAGCGTTAGCAAGCATACTAAGATATACTAATTAACAAGTAACATTACCTGCCAGGTTTGCATTTGGCTAATAGTTAGCCTTGCTGAAATGGAAAGTGGTATCTTGGTAATTTTAAATATTTTAAGGCATTTAACATTAATAATTAAATAATGGAATCATGTTGTAATCAGGATTAGATTTGAATGTTGCACGAACAAGCTATAAATGAGGTTAAGATGAGCCTAGACATTTGCATGTAGATGTTATGCCAATGAGTATAATATAGAATCAAAAATATTCCATAAAGTTATTTCTATCCTTTACTAGACTGACAAGTTATAGTGACTCTATGTATAAATCAAAAATGTCCTTTGCTTCAGGGTCTCTCTAGATTAAAGCAATTTCATAGTAAAAGTTCATAGAAAATGAGTAATTTTGCCAATTTATAAATACATTTTTCTAAGAGTAGAGAAGGCTAGAAACAGAATTTCACCAGTGTCCTCCATCAATAATTTACAGTTTTAAGCAGTAATAATGAATCTTGAGGGTGAACTTGTTAAGCTTCATGTAAATATAGAGAGGTATAAAATATATCAATATATAATTCTTCTATAAATGTGTGTTTAACTATATGATTTTTATGACAAAGTAGTAATTTAACACTGTAGCTGTACCTTTGACTGAAAGATGGGGACATATGAAATTCCTTAACTTGCCTTTCCAGAGTATTTTCTTGTTTGCAAACTTTTTTTGTAAACTTATGAAACTATGAAAACAAACTTATCACTCACCCAATGTAAGCTCTCACACCATACTCCAACTTGCTCAAACCTTATAATGCAAAGCCTATTTTCATTGAATACAGAATGTTGACCCAATCATTGTCCACCATGCACCTTTCTTACCTTCATGTCTTACACATGCAATAACAGCATTAACATTGTTAGATTTCTGGATGAGGGATCTGGTGAATCTTTATAAGTAAAGAATAGTTATAATATCAACTGATATTAACACTATGGACTCCTTTAACATTGTAATTGAGAATTAAGTCTCCAATCTATTATCCATTTCTTGCCTTACATCCTGTCTGCAAGATCCTTTTCCATCACAGTTACATCACAAAAGTTACTAATGATTTGTTCACTGTCAAGTCAAACAGTCATAGCTCTATATTATATTATTATGTTATTATAATCCTCCTAGATCTCTGCTGTCTTTGACACAGTTGACAACCCTCTTCTAATACAAATTCTCTATCTATCTAAAAAAACTCTGTTGCCATCTGCTACTCTGCTCTTTAATGGCTCTAATCATACCTACAAGGTCGAACATTTAGCACTCACATTTTGGACCCTCAAACAGCATGAGGTATGATAACAGCATGCAGGTACATATCCATATAAAGCAAGATACTTCTTGTCTCCTCTTCCCAGTGGAAGTGTTTCCAAAATACGCGGGCTAATAGGACTATAAATAGTCCATGAAACTCAGGGTAAACCATAGTTTGTTTGGCTCTAGATTTAGTAGTAGTAGATTTAGATTTCAATTTAGGCTAGAAACCCTCCATTCAGAACTATCCACCAAAAAAGGGTTATAGGACCCTGATTTGGTGGTGTTCAATGGATATGTGTTTTCTTAGGTCAAGTAGTCTAGACGGACAAAACAGTGTTATCTATGTCTAAAAATATGAATCTCTCACCATAAAGGTATGCTGTCTGGATCCCGGAGTGCAATCAAAATGTAATAAATAAAACTATAGCACTAATACATTGTAACCAATCTAGTAAGTTATTGCTCAAAGTATAAATTATATAATACAAGTAATATTAGGTGCTTCCCAGGGGCCACTTTGTAAAGTTACACTTCTCTAATTTATGCAAATCCCTTTGTATGGAAAGTACATCATTATCTGATTTTATTACCTTGCACAACTTAGTGTCATCAGTAAAAATGGAGACACTACTTTCGAGTCCTACTTCTATGTCATTAATAAATATGTTAAAAAGGAGAGGACCTAATACTGAACCTTGAGGAACCCCACTTATCACATTAGACCAATCGGAGTATGTTCCATTTACAAAAACCCTTTGCTTCCTGTCTTTTAGCCAGCTCTTGATCCATGAGCAGATATTTACTGCAAATCCTGTATCCCTTAGTTTGCTCACTAGTCTTCCATGTGGCACTGTATCAAATGCCTTTGAAAAACCTAAAAAGACTACATCCACTGAGTTGCCCTGATCCAACTTCCTACTAACCTCCTCATAGAAACTAATTAGATTGGTCTGACACAACCTATCCTTCATAAATCCGTGTTCACTGCTACCTATGATCTTGTTCAAATAGACATATTCTTGTATTCTGTCCCTTATTAACCCGGATTTGCTCTTGATCCCTTCTTAAATATAGGTATCACCTCTGCTTTTCTCCAGTCATTCGGTAGAGACCCTGTAGTGAATGAGTCTTGAAAAATTAGATATAATGGTTTGGCTATTACAGAACCCAGCTCTTTCAGTACCCTTGGATGTATTCCATCAGGACCTGGGGCTTTATTAACATTTTTTACTCCAATCTCTTTTGGATTTCTTCCTGCATTAACCAATTATTTAGTGATGGTAGTGTAGCCCCATTATGTTGCGGTGTCCCAACCACTGGTACCTCCCTGGTGTATACTGACAAAAATACCCTATTTAGCTCATCTGCCTTTTCCTGGTCACTAATTATCAGATGGCCTGTGTCACATTGTAATGTTCCTATAGCTTCCTTCCTCGCCTTCTTCCTATTAATATATTTAAAACATATTTTAGGGTTAGTCTTACTTTCCATTGCAACTGACTTCTCATTTTCTATTTAAGCCAGTGTAATAGCCCTTTTGCAAGCCTTGTTGATTTCCCTATAGTCACATAAAGCTGCCTCTGTTCCCTCCTCCTTGTATAATTTAAATGCATGTTTATTTTTCCTCATCATGATCTTTAAGTCATTGTTAAGCCACATGGGATGTGATTTACTCCTATTCATTTTATTTACACATGGTACATGCCGATGAGTATGTTTATTTAGTAAGGATTTGAATGTTGTCCATTTATTTTCAGTATTTTTCCCTGTAAGTGTTTATTTAGTGAAGTGCTTGCCACTGTATTTGAGGTCCCTATTAATACCTCCCTACTGTCTATTGTAACCCTCCCCCTTCTCCTCCCCCATGGGTAACTAATTAATCCCTTTCCCTTTCTACCCTATTTACCCCAATACTTCTATATAGTCCCTCCCCCCCACCTAAAAGTTTAAAAACTCTCCCAGCCGTCCTACCATCCTATCCCCTAGCACAAAAGCTCCCTCATCATTTAGGTGCAATCCATCCCTGCTATAGAGATTGTACCCAAGTGAGAAGTCAGCACAGTGCTCTAAAAACCCAAAATCCTCTGCACTGCACCACTTTTTTAGCCAAACATTAACCTCCCTAAGCTCCTTCTGCCTCCCTAAGCTCAATTATATTAATTTCCCTTACCTTACCTGTACATTCATTTGGAATTATAATTAAGTTACAGGCCTGAAGGGCTTCTTCATTGCTATTATCCTGTGAAACATATTTTCTAAAAATGACTTATGTTCCATGGAGTATGGATGTAGTTTAGTTGTATTTATTTTACCACCACTTATTACATTCCCTACAATCAATATTTCTTAAATTGGGTAAACAATGTGTCAGGATGATTGCTTGGTCTTAATATTTTACCCAGTCGCATGCAATATAAGAAAAAATAGATCAACAATTAAATAATGAAACAATGTGCTTCCCCTATGCATATTGTATCAATATATCCCTATTTCCCGGCAAATTTGAAATATTGGCTGGATGAATAATGCATCTTTGAGCACCAAGGTTACATTTTAACTATATCCAGTAAATACAATGCAATTTCATCATTAATGACTGAATGCATTTTAGTTTGGATAAAAGTACTTAGACTCTCTGGTCTATAATTAACTATTTGTATTGTAAACATTTTATACAGTACATGTTCATTGCTTTTTCTTAATCTCAATAACCTGCTCATAGCTACCATTATGGATTTTCATCTAGGATGAAGATATAAGTAATAGACCTATTTTCTTATTCTTTGAGTTTTTCTCCTTGTGTCTGCTTTGACAGAAATTATTAGGTTATTTTCCTTTGAATTTGAATGTCTCAGTCTTTTTATATGGATATTAATTTTGCTCATCAAAAGAAAAATACTATTTGCAAAAATGCTGATTTTATAATTGTATGCTCTCTTTCATTTTAACACTTCCAATGCTTTTAATGATTGCTCACCAAAGCAAACATTTGGAATACACACTAAAATACCTTTTAATGGAACAGTTATCTAGAATCACTGCTGTAAAACAATAAAAATGATACTTACTCTGTTGAAATTCATGCCCTTCTCCCCCATTAGTCAGACTTTTGAATGTGATATTGTAGTTTCACCACAGGTTGATTATTCAATAGTATAGTGAGCTAAAAGTATACTCGGATCAGCTATATGCATCCAACTGTTAACTCTGTTCTAGTCTCGGTTCCAGACACTGGTCTTGTCTCTGTTTTTCAACTCATAAGCTTAGATCAATAATTTGTTATTAGACCTGGTTAACCACTTGTTCCTAGTATATAACCATTTATTAACCACTTCCTGTTTTCTAAGATAAATTGTTTTATTCTGCCAACTGATGAGTCAAAGATATGATCCATTAGTTTTTCTCCAAATAATGAAAACAAACATGATTATATATCAAAATAGACAATATTTATTGTTTTCACTCTATCCATAATGATTGACATAAATAAATGAATGCACTGTATATTTACATATGTTAGATGGTGTATTAGCCTGCCATTACCAGATTTAACTTGTAAAAACTAAGAATTAAAATATTTATGTTTCACAATAATGAAGTGGGAGCACATAGAATAGAGAAATGCTTTTTGTAAAATATCTCCATAGTGTTTAAATACCTGTGATATTTAAGTAAGATCCTAAAAGCACATCCTGTATTCATTTGTTTTTGAGCGGGAAGACATTGTCAAATGATGCATATTTGTCTTTCTAAAGATCTCTGTTAATAACCTGTTTTTGTGGAAGTAACTTAGGATATTATAAGCGCCATAGGCTCCCTTTTAGGTTTTAAATGGAAAATCACATTCAAGATTATGCTTTACCTTTGCCAGCAAGATATTAAACAATGTTTATTATGTAAAATGATTGCAAGCTCATTTGGAGGCAATATTTTTTAATGTTTTAGTGAGAATGAACAAAAAAGCAAACTGACTTCAGTTACACAATTGTTTTAGTGAGTGGAGGGTCTCAGCTGCATAGGCAGCTTTTAAAAGGCTTTCCAGTACATTAATCTAATGTTTTGTTCAGATAGCAAAAGAGAGCTAGAGTTGGATTAATTGTTAACAGAGGTATAGATAAAGAGGAAACCTGTTTTGGAATGAAAGAGAGGGTGATATGCTACTTGTGTAATGATGAAATGGACTATGGTTACAAGCCTGTAGTTGCCTTCATACTAGCCGTAAGTTTGCTGAAAGCCTAAACCGTAAACCATGCATCTGTAAGTAGCATTTCAGGCCATTAACATGATCAATTAAGCAAGGCCGTACCTACTGGGAGAAAGAGACACAAGGGAGACGGAAGGGGAAAGAGATGCGGGGGAGGGATGGGTGGTAGAGACACAGGGGAGGGAGAAAAGAGACATAGGGGAGGGGGAAGAGACAATGGTGAGAGAGGGTGGGGAAAGAAATACAGGGGAGGGAGGGGGAAAGAGACAAAGGGGAGGGATGGTGGGGGGAAAGAGACACAGGGGAAGGGGAAGAGACACAGGGGAGGGAGGGGGGAGAGACACGGGGGGGGAGGAGACATTAAATATTATACTGACATTTAGGACGGGCAAATAACTAGTGTACAAAATAATAAAAATGAATGACCATACTGTTCTAGACCATGTGGGTGGCCTGATTTGTATTAACTCCGAGATTGATAAAACACAGAAATAATGCATACAAAAAATGTTTTCTCTCTGTCCTGTCTCTCTCTCTCTGTCCTGTCTCTCTCTCTATCTGTCCTTTCTCTCTCTGTGTCCTGTCTCTCTGTTTTTTATTGCTTTCCCTGTCTTTTAAAGTGCAGTATTGATTTTTTATTTGCATTTACAGTGCTACGATCAGGTGTTTAACCCCCTTGAGAGTCCTATCTGGTATTCGTAGGATTTTCTTCTACATTTGCCATTTACGGGTGTGAAAACAATTGTGGGCTTGAGGAATTGTAGCAATTGAATAGCGATTTGCAAATGTAACATTTACGGGCTTGAAAGATCAAAGGCTTAGATGGGTAGGAGTTACGATTTTGACAACCACAGGGATTTTTCAGCCTGTGACCCGCAAATCTTTTGCAGGTATCTAAAAGACATCAATTGAATAGCAAATTAGTTTACGGGCTACATTACAAGCTCCAGTAACTGTAACAATTGCTCAGCTGAATATGGCCCTATGTTTTGTAGGAGAACATGCCATTGCACTTTGGAAAACAGGCTGATGGCGCTATTAGAAGCCTTTCACATGTGACTCCTGTTGACCATCACAGCTTTCTAGTAAAAAAAATTCAATTATTATATTACATTTTTTTTCCCACTGCAACTGTTATCTGGTGGAAGACCAAGCTTCTCCTATACTATCTACATTACTATGAAAATTAACAGATCCTATCTTATACAGTCCTCTAAACAATACAGCACATCATTCATACAATAAAACATTATTAAAATGTTCCACTTACATTCACATTTGAAAGTCCATAAAACACATACCAATATTTTGCTACAGAAAGTATACATACTTTATATGACATTGATACAAAACTGTTGAAAGGACAAAACAACAAATCACATAAGGGAGACTCCATGACCTTAATATCTATAGTTTTTAGAAAAAAAGGGACTGGAGTACATTTATACATTTTGAAATACATTATTATTCCGTTCAGGTGGAAAGCATGTTTCAAAAATAAAAAAAATTAAAAGGCAATAGTTTGAAGTGAAAGGGTAGAATTTGTAGGAGTAATTGGAGGAGGGTTATATATGGGTGAATCAGTTTATATTTGGTATCAACTCAAGGGTGGTATGGGAATTAACAAAAGCACTATACATTATGGAACAATGAACAGTACAACATTATAAAACAAGAGATCATGGGTAAAAAATGTACATTTATATTTATATGTGGCATTAAGTGGTATTATATTGTGTGAGCACTGACCCTTTTGACACTCTATGAGAATCAAGTAAAGGACCAGTTTTTGATTAAATGTTTATAGTGTACTATTTTAAACAACAATATTTAACATTTCAAAACATTTTAAAACTAAAAAGCTATAAATCTTCTAATATATTACATGTATCAACTTCCCGAGGTGGAATGAGATATTAAATGAACAGGAAGTTTCTGTTATACCGGTTAAAGCTTTCTGGAGAAGTAACAGACAGCTCACTAGATTAAAAGAACATGTCTGACTGAGAGAGTAACTGACCTAGTTGACTAAATAAAATGAATAATTGCAGTAAATAATAATTTAGTATAATATATAAAAAAAAATACAAAAAAAAATGTTTCTTTTACTTTTTAAAACAATTTTAAAATCAAGTTTAGATCACAGAGAAAATAATTGGCCCAGTGGTAATCATATATTACATGAATGTGACACTTTTATTGTTTTAAGGTATAATATTATATGATAGTATGTTGTATAGACACTACCTCTTTTTTAAGCATGTTTATTCTTATTAAAGACAAAAATAAATTAAATATGCCATACATCACAAATCATTGCCATGATATTGCAGGAAAATTTAGCTATCCATTGTAACTTCAGTGACAGCTTAAGTATACCTATATACAACTGATAATATATGTCCTGCTATGAAGATTGTCTAGGCTATAAGCTCATCAACTCCACATTTTTTAAGAAATGGGAATGATAATAGGAATATAACTCATTATACATGTAAATATAACAATTATAATGAAAAGTAAAAATTCTAGTATAGCTATTTTCCATAGTTAAATGTTAACATTAAGCTATATTGATAATTATCTTCCCCTGGAAGAAACTGATAATCTAGTAATAATTACTCATGTATAGGATTAGTTATGGTATTGATGGCTGATATAGTAACATTCAAACACAATAACAATAGTTAGAGAAAGAATATAATATGGTAAACACTAGAAACAACTACAAAGCCACATGTCCATAATGTGAAAGCAGACAAATCCGTAACCTATCTGACCAAATCAGAGAAGACTACCTGCACAAGTAATTCAATCCCAGATCTGCCAGGCCCCTGTATCAGTCATGTCCTCTGAGATAAGGCATTTGTACTGATGAGAAATTCCAGATGAAGATGTCTCTTAATAGTCATGTTATGTAGAATCAGACATGTGCCAGCCTTAACCATATTGTGGTGATTTTCAGTGAAGCAGCACTTATGAAGTCATCTGCCAATCTTCCAAATATTTTGATCTCTCTGGGTGTGCTGTAGATCATTTTATGGAAGCTTGTTGATCACACTGTCCAATGCTCTTAATGCTCCATCTATCCATGATATGTTAGAATTGTCAGGATATTTCTGGGGCTAAGTAAGTGTCTTGGTCTGGACTTCATGCTAAGTAAGGTCATCTGATCACATAACCCACCTTGTCCTCTTGTCTATTTTCTCTGCTTATTATTCAAAATGTAATTATGTGTTAACTCCTGCTTCTGCCTTAGTCACATTGACTAAGATCTTGTCAACTTCTGACTTCACTTATGCTAAGGGTGATGAAGAAAGAAATGTATGGTTAATGGATTATTGAAGTGTAGCATTGATATTGTCAAAAATAGGACTGCAGAAGTTCTGAGATTACATGAACAATAGTATACATCAGTAAACCAACTAAATCAATTTTCAAAATATGTCCCATATTAAATCCTCAATTGTTTTATTGTGTCTGCTTGCCTGTGGAGGTATACTCGATTGGTACTGGATATCTCTAAGCAACTTCTGAAGAAACTCAACTACTGAATCATACCGAGATAACTATTTGGACTAAAATTTAATAAATGTCACACTAGTGGAATCAAATATATGTATTCATTTGCTAGCCATTTTAAAGAGTGTTAGCATCCATTTGTTCCATTGGACTACAATGTTGTATCAGTATTAATAAAAGGTATTAGTAAAAGTTAGCTTTTATTATATGAGTTCAGGGAAACAGTATCTACTTCTCACTGGATGTGATTTGTTTGTGGTTTCTCACTGTGTGATTTATGTTGAAACACAAAATGCTTGAAAACTCATTTAATTGAGAAATTGTAGCTTACGGGAGCCCGTAATGTAGGCCGTAAACTAATTTGCTATTCAATTGGCGTCTATTTGCTAGCCACAAATGGTCTATGGGTTACAGGCTTGAAATCCCTGCGGTTGTTACAACCGGAACTTACAGCCCATCGAAGCCTTTGATCTTTCACGTCCGCAAGAGTTACCATTGTTAAAATCGCGAATCGCTATTCAATTGCTACAGTTCCGTAAGTCTGCAAATATTTCAACACCTGTAAATGAGTTTCAGATGGGACCCGCAAAGGGGTTAAAGACATGTCCGTAGCACTGTAAATGCAAATAACAATAAAAATGTAATTATTTTTATGTTTCATTTCGCCGTTATATCGATCTCAGGAATCAATGAGTTAGTACGTATAATGGAACTCGCATGGACCTGAATATATTTACTGATTTATTCATTTTGCATTATATCTGGAATGCAGGTCCGATCAAAACTTGTAATTGAAACCCGTAAGGCTTTGAAATCTAACCTCAGACCACCCACGTGGACTAAAACAGTATTGGCATTCATTTTTATTATTTTGTACTTTGCGGGTTTGCGAGTCCGATTGTATATCGGACCATTAAACGCTAAGTGATTGACATGTGACCTCCATCTTATACTGCCGTAGTGATAATGGTCTCATTTTCTATTGGCTGTTTCTAAATGGGTAGTTATGGCCTAGCATAATTGATCATGTTCGAACTGAATGCTGAAATGCTACATACGATTGCATGGTTTATGGTTTCGGCTTTTTGCCTGTAACTAGACATATGGCCTGTATACCGTGAGTTGCAGCCTTGCAATTGAATGAGGCCCTTGGTGTCTGAGTAAGGTCATATCTAATAAATAGAGAAATTCTCATTAAGCTAGTTTTTAATTAGAAACAAAAAACAAGTAGGCATTCTTGGTGGAAGTTGTGTGTGTGAGAGGGGCTAGATATGGACAGCAAAGGTTGCATATCCTGCAGCAAACAGGCAGCTTCATAGCCTGTGAGAGGAAATACATGTGGTTTCAATTTTAATGTGATCAAATTACCTAACAAAGCCACCTCCTCCACTGAGTAAAATATATACACCTTTGTTATATCTCAGAAAGCTGTGTAAAAAAAAAAGTCCTCATAAACAGAGTATAAAAAAAAAATTCTCCAAACAATATATTTGTATTCCATGGCTTACAGAGCTGCCAATTTTGTTATTCTATTACACAACTCACAAACAACTGTTTTTTTCTTTATCTACAGTTGTGCTGTAATATAATTAATATTTTATTTTCCTTAGGATACAGAGAAAACTTTTTCATTTGGTACTAAAAACTAAAACAACTTAATTAATGTGCGTTTACAAAAGTTGTTCACCCAGAAAAAAAAAGCAAAAATTACAATATTTTTTTTGTATATGAGAAAATATTAAATTTAGAAAACATTTACATACAAATATTGTTTGTGAGGAATGTTCTACCGATGTCTAAATTTTATTCAAAATATGACATGTTAATTTATAAATTGTCATGTATTTTATTTTAGAGCTGGAAGAAAGTGAGAAAGCATAAATTATATAGAGAAAGAAACCAACAATTGCATTAAACAATTTCCAAAACTCATAAATGTCACACTAACTTGTGAACCTGAAAAATGCAAGTATGATGTACCTTAAAGTATCTTATAAAGTAACAAAAGAGTATACATCCTTTTATTATAGGTAGTGTCTTATTATTTAATGAAATGTCAAGCTAAAAAGCAAAACTAATAACATTTTATACTTTGTTTGCAGAAGATACCCTTTCAGACCCACTAAATTTAACGCTTGAAATTCGGCTGCTTACAGAGCATTTGTGATTGATTGTGGCATAAGCTGTTGTATTACTGCCTTTCAGGCAACATACTCTATACACCTTATATCCTAACCCCTAACCTAATTGTTAATTTGTTCTGACTACTTAAAGACAGCATTCCATTGTTTTTAAATATGCATGTTAGAGCTGTTTCAAGTTTTTGGGCTATCCAAGGATTAGCAATATATTGTTGCCATATGAGGATACCTTTTATAGGCAAGCTTTTATCCCCAATTACAGTAGATTCATAACACCCATATTTCGAATTCACCCGGTGGTTCTTTATTTCTTTAATTCTATCAGATCACCATCTATTTATAGGATAGGGTGTAACAACTAATTAGTTTATGCATTGTTAAAAAAATGCTCAAGTCTCTAAGACACCATTTATTAGAGTGCCAATTTTGGGCTATTTTGCATGTATTTAGAGGATGCTGGCTTTGATAAGTTACTGGTCTCATGATGTTTAGCTCTTTCAGCATTTTTATAGTTAGTGTTCTTTTCTGTTTTCGTGCTCCATTCCCATCCAATAAAGTGCAATAACTATTCATTTTAATACCTAACATCACTTTCATTTTAAAAGAAAATACAATAGTGTGTGTATATTTGCATTTACAGTGCTACAGATAGGACTTTAACACCCTTGCGGGTCCTCTCAAGTACCCATTGGCGTTTTGGCTCCATTTGCGGGTTACAGGGTTGGACGCCAGTCGATTCCTAGCAATTTAATAGCGATTTTCGAACATAACAGTTACAGGCTTGACAGATCAAAGAATTTGCAGCCGTGGATTTTACATTTCGACGTCCCATAAGGTTTTTCCACCTGTAACCCGCAGAGCAGTGGGTTGCTTTACGGGGTCAATTTAATAGCCGTAAGTCTTGCAGGCTTAGTTACCGGCTATGCTTTTACACATTGAGGGAATTTAATAGGGCTGGTTAAGTATTAAATATTCTAAAAGATTCTAATTATAATATGCAATATATCTACAGAAAATATAGATAAATAGTTCAGAAGCATAATCTATGCAATCTAATGGTCTATAACAATCCTTGAATGGTTTCTCATTTTTATTATGTTCATCTCTTTTCTGGGATGCTACTATTCTGCTCAACTGTTTTGTAACGACTACCCACTCATAAAACATACTTTTTTACCTATTATAAGGTTATGTTTCTTCAGGCATACAGTAGTTTTCAGACTGTACTACTGGAATGTGTATGGATGTTAAACAGCTCAGAACATTTGTAGCCAAATTTAGTCCCTTAAAATGAACCTCATAAAAACTGGATGTAGATGAATGCAATAATGTTCAGTCTGATTCAAATCACGAGTTACAATCACCTTGGTCCCATAATAGGTGGCAATTGATTTTGCTCAATTTTCCCTTCTAATGTGAACTGGCAGAGCCGCCATATTTATTGCAGAAATTAAGCAGATACAATTCTTGCGATGGCAATAAAATCAGCAGATAGATCATTTAGATTTGCAGAACTTTCATTCTACTAGATTAAATATGTTAAATGAAAATATGACTGAAATGATTATAACCCATATTATGGAGTATTTACCATAGCCCTGGTTTGCAAAATGTCCTAATGTTGTGCTTTCTATATTTACGACTCAGCTATAAAAGCAAGCAGGGATGTAGGTGTAAATTTATTTTCCAGAGCAATCTGTACTTATGTTTTTTTATTTGCACATAAAATCATATGAGTTACTCTGTCCAATTATAGATTGTTAAATTTAGTACTCTTTTGAAAGAAAACAGACAAGACTCTGGATGTCTATTTTTTGTTTTTGCTGTTGTTAGCAATTTTTCCATTACTTGTAAGACATTATATATTGTTAAGAATGATTTTTGTTGCATAGATGTGACAGTGATTCCATTTTCAGAGGAAACATCCTGTATGTGCTATAGTAGATTCTAAAAAAGACTTACATTTAGGTGCCACTGGGAAATTATCCAGCAACTAATAACATGTCAAAATCACTTTTTGTCAGAGTCACTTTTCACCTGCCATTGGCTTTCTCAGAAATATGATTCAACATAAAGTTATATTTTATATATTTTTTGTTTATTTCATTTTAAAACAACAAGCTTTGGGATTTTTAAACTGGTATGTTATTATTGAAATCTAAATTGTATGATATCATCCTCTAAAGAATACTGCTGTGTATAAATGCTATTTCTAAGCAAGGCACCTCCAGGTGTTGGAATATTAACACACATTATACGTTAACTTATCATACTACACATTGCATTTTGATAAATTAGTCTTTATGCTAACTATTATTCTACTTTATGGCAGTTATTACCTATATTCATATTTTTTATCATTTCAAACAGTTGCTTGATTGATGTCCGAAAATGAACACTGGCAAATAACAGAAATTGCCTTGAACTATTTTTTGGTTTGATAATAACGCTTTGAATGGCAATGAAAAAAACTGTAAAGGTTTTTTTTAGTTTGATACAGTCAACTCTAAAAAAATAGTAGAAAACCTTTTGTGGTTATTATATTTGTTATATACCACAACTAATTTTTTTAAAATGTAACTTTTATTATAACTTCTATAAAAACTATTTTCCTTTAAAATTTGGACGTTTAAAAATTAGTTTTTAACTCAATTGTGATGACGTCTCAACTTTCCCAATTCTTAGTTAGGAATAATTTCTCTATCTTTCATATATTAGTAATGGTCTTTGTTTTTAGGCAGGATTTTATAGTAGTTATTTGAAGTATAAAAATACTTTTGTGCTTTAAAGGTGATAAATAACTTATTTGTGCAATTGTTGCCAACTAAAGTGCTTGTCCTTGTATTAAATTGCTAACATCTCTTTATTCTGAAGCTTAAACTTCTCAGTGTTTGTGCTATAGTAAGCACTCTGTGTCTTATGCCTGAATTTTTCTTAGTGATTCTTTAATTTGTACTTCTCTTTTTGCATGTCAGTGTGACTTTCTTTAAAAAGTGCTTTAGTGCTTAGCGGGAGTGATGTGAATAAGACTCCCTTAAAGTGCTTTTATAGTTGTGACACAATTTTTTAATTTTACCTCTTTAGACATATTGCACATATGCCCTTTTCTTGCATTGTGAATTGCTCCGTGGTAGCGGCTCTATTAATTCCACTGCTCTTGCTCTGATATTACTACCCCATTAGTAAAAACATTTATATTTATAAATGAAGTGTTATTGGGGAGTTTCTCTTAATTCTGGCAATCCCTTATACTTATATTGATCATTCGTTACCTCTGCCTGCTTTTAGCAATCTCTTTGCTGCGTTGTTAGACAATGCTTCTCTGTATTAGCTTGTTTGGCTACTTCCTGGTTGTGACATTATCAGGGCACATACTAATGATGTTGCATACTGCGCATACTGATGATGTCACAACCAGGAAGTAGCCAAACAAGCTAATACAGAGAAGCATGGTCTAACAAATGCAACATAGAGATAGCTAAAAGCAGGCAGAAGTAACGAATGACATATATAAGTATAAGTGATTGCCAGAATTAAGAGAAACTCCCCAAAAAGACTGCATTTATAAATAAAAATGTTATAGCTATTGGGATAGTAATATCAGAGCAAGAGCAGTGGAATTAATAGAGCCGCTACCACTGAGCAATTCACAATACAAGAAAAGGGCATATGTGCAATTTGTCCAAAGAGGTCAAGTAAAAAACTGTGTCACAACTATAAAAGCACTGTAAGGGAGTCTTATTCACGTCACTCCCATTAAGCACTAAAGCAATTTTTTAAAAGTCACACTGACATGCAAAAAGAGAAGTACAAATTAAAGAAGCACTAAGAAAAATTCAGGGATAAGACACATAGAGCTCTATTTAATTGGCCAAATTGCAATTGAATGAGGGCCTAAATAAGCACATAGCATATTTTTTTAAAGAAGTTTTTAGTTAGTAAAAACCTTGCTTTTGGATAGATGCTTACAGCCTTATTAAATTGTGATTCGGTAAATTTAGAAGGGCTCTATTTAAGCACACAACATATTTTTTTTACAGAAGTTTTTAGTTAGTGATCTTCTATCCAGAAGCCAGGTCTTCACTAACTAAAAACTTCTGTAAAAACATATGTTGTGTACTTAAATAGAGCCCTTCTAAATTTACTGAATCACAATTTAATAAGGCTGTTAGTAACTAAAAACTTCTTTAAAAAAAAATATGCTATGTGCTTACTTAGACCCTTTTCAATTGGCCAAATCGCAATTGAATGAGGGCCATAGTGCTTACTATAGCATAAACACTGAGAAGTTTAAGTTTCAGTATAAAGAGATGGTACCAATTTAATACAAGCACTTTAGTTTGCAACAACTGCACAAATAAGTTATTTAGCACCTTTAAAGCACAAAAGCATTTTTATACCTCAAATAACTACTATAAAACCCTGCCTAAAAACAAAGACTATTGCTAATATATGAAAGCTAGAGAAATGATTCCTAACTAAGAATTGGAAAAGTTGAGACGTCATCACAATTGAGTTAAAAACTCATTTTTAATAGTCCGAATTTTAAAGGAAAATAGTTTTTAAAGAAGTTATAATAAAAGTTAGATTTTAAACAAATTAGTTGTGGTATATAACAAATATGATAACCACAAAAGGTGTTCTACTATTTTTTTAGAGTTGACTGTATCAACCTAAAAGAATATCAAAACTTATATAAAAAATTAACACCTTAAGGTTAAAGACAATAAACCTAAAAAGGTAAAAAAGTGGTCATTAGAAAAAGATAATTATAAACTGTAAAGGTTCATTCAGACATTGTCATTTTCCTCTGTATTATATGTTGATATGGCGCTACAGTTATATTCTGCTTAGTGTGCTGTGATACGTACAATTTAAGAAAGGTTCAAATGCAAGGAGAAGATCAGGATACCTGACCTATAATTCATTACACAATTACACCTTCACATTACTTCGTGATAATCTGTACTAAAATTAATGTTATAGAAAATTATTGCAAATGTATTTTAATAAAATATTTAAATAGGTATATACTTTGTCACATAAACTAAATCTTTTTTGTGGGGGTATTAATCATTACTTTTTCTGTACTTTTTTACATATTAACAGCCTTATTAAATTGCAATTCAGCCAATTGAATAGGGCTCTATCTAAGCACAGAGCATATTTATTTTACAGAAGTTTTTAGTTAGTGAATTTCTATCCAAACGCAAAGTCTTCATTAACTAAAAAGTTCTGTAAAAAAATATACTATGTGCTTATATAGAGCCCTATTCAATTGGCCAAATTGCAATTTAATAAGGGTGATAATCAGTAAATAGGAGTAATTGTAACAGAATTAATTACTTAACAGAATCAATAGTTGCTAAAAATGTAAAACTATATGGATTAAAATAAGTGAACATATATATCTAATTCAATTTTACAATATGTATTTTTCAAAAACCTTACATTTTTAATACTGAAATGTCTATTATATTAATCCCATTAAACTTAAATTAATTATTGGCTTAGTAAAAGCCCAATTTAAAATGTACAAAGCATGTCCCTGACAGTAGCAATGCTACTTTCATACCATACACATAATATGCATTTAGCAACAACCACCAAAGACATAAAGCACATTCCTCATTCTAAAATAAAGATTATACATTTCTGATGATTTTTATGATAACCACATCATGTATTCAATAGGGACTCAATACCAGACTCCACACAGGTTTAATCAGTCAAATATTGTTACAGGCTGTTCAATGAGATATATATATCATAAAAGCTGATTTACTTTAACCTACATTCTGTATTCATTTATTCTAGTAGTTGGGCTATTTTGAGATTCTACACTTACTGTATATGTCCCACTTGTTGAGTTACTATAGGGGAAGTGGTTATATTACAGGACAGGAGGTGTATCCCAGTGAAGTGCATGTGGGGATCACATTAGGCGATTCCCCATAACTAAATGCTGTATATTCAGTGGCTGGAATACTGCAAAGCAAACTAATGAGATGCACAGGGTATGCCTCACACGTTGTGGTCTACCCCATGTAGTTGGTAAAAGTATAGCAGCAGATGTAGAAGATTAGTTCACATTAGGCAGATAACAGGTATTAGAAGAATTAGAATACATTTAGGGATATGGCGATGGGATAATATGATACGCTTCTTCTTAGAAGAATATCTTTTTGAAATCATGCATTTAGATTTTGGAGCTTTATTTGATAGCAATCAAAATAAAAACAGTGGTAGCCTTGAAAAAGACAGCAGATATATGTAAATCTGCAATAACAATGTCTAAGAAGTATGCTGTTTTAATCCTGTTTTTTATCCTTGGGCAGGGCGTTACTCTGTTTATTTACATTATATTTGTTTTTATAGAAGAACAGCATTTAAATGGCAATTTACCTTGCTTTAAGTGCAATTTATGGTGTGGTTATATGTTAAAATGATCTATTTTTTTTTTTCATTTATTTTAATAACAGCTAAACAATCTAGTTTTAAGTCTGTTTACATAACAAAGTTTTCTTCCTGCCAACTGCCTGTTGCATGAGTAAAACAGAAAGCCAAGCCATGCATTGAAGACAGTGACATTAAAGACCCACTAGTACTTGAGAAAGATTAAAACAGTATTAATAAGGGCCATACATTTTGACCCTTCCCTCACAGTTTCTGAAATCTTATATTGCAGCTCTAAAAATGACTATAAATACTAATATGTATGGGAAATAGATTTTTGGATCATACCTAAAACATTCACAGGTTAAAAAAAAATAGCAGAGCAAAATCTATTTTTAAATAATGTAAAAAGTAAATTTTAGAATTAACACAGTGTTTGCTTGCACATAATCTTTGAATCTGGGTTTTTATTCCCTAACTTAATGCCATAATTATCTCCTCAGTTACTAGAGCCATATTAATAAAACCATTCTCTTGTCAGCTTTGACAGTGTATTTGTCTCTGAGATTTACTTAATTGATCACAAAGTCCCAGAGCATTAAATTGGCCTTGGAAATGCTATTCAAGAATGTGATTTTCCACTAAGAATCTCCTTTTTACAGTACTTATGAGAGCTTCTATTAGTGGCTTAGAAAAACGCAAGCACCATTTTCATTTTCAGCATTTGAAAATAGCAATAAAAACACATCTTTGCTATTAAAAGACACCCCAAAGACCAATATTTTTGTAGGTCATATGATAGTAGAGGAAATACCAGTGATCTGCAGGTAGATTTAAAACTGCCAAGAGACTAACTTAAGATAATTTTGACAATGTAGGCTCATGAAGAATTTTAAAAGCCTAGACATTTTTTTAATAATATATGCTCTTTCAGCCCTATTAAATTCAGGCAAAGGCTGCGGGCTTGAAATTCGGCTGCGTTACAGAGCTATTAAATTAAATCAGACCACGAGTTACGGGACAGAGACGCAAACCCATAAACGATTATTTGCCCGTTGTATGTGCGGCTGTGAACATGATCAATTAGTCAAACCCGTAGTTATGGGTGTAGACGGAGCCAATGGCAACAGAGATGTCATCATTATGTCACAAAAAAATGGAGGTTAGATATAAAATTCATAAATCAGTAAATATGATATTCTAGGTTATGCGATTTCCATCATATGTATTAACACATTGTTTGCCAGGATTCGAAAACACAGAAATTAAACATTAACAAAACATTTTATATTGCAGATTTGTGAGCTTGAGAATGTTGTGCTTTTAATTTTAATACCTAACATCACTGTCCCTTTAAGTATGTGTACAGTAGTTTGTGTATATTTGCATTTACAGTGCTACGGATAGGACTTTAACTCCCTAGCGGGTCCTCTCTAGTACCCGTTGGCTGTTTGGCTCCATATGCGGGTTACAGGCTTGAACGCTAATGAATTTGTTGCAATTTAAAAGCGTGATTGGAACATAACCGCTTTGGACTTGACAGAACAAAAGATTTGCAACCGCAGAGTTCAATTTCCAACATCCCGTAGGGTTTTTTAACCCTTGCCCGCTAGTCGTTGGTGGGTTGCTTTACGTTACGTGTCCAACTTAATAGCTACGTTTTACACGCTGTGGGAATTTAATAGGGCTGTTTATGTATTAAACACATACATTACTGAAAGTGTAAAAATAAGCCTCAAAGGATTCAGCTCAATGGAAACATTCTTGTGCTTATGTTCTTTAATTATTTGTTATTTTAATGGTATTGGTACATGATTAATTAATTTAATTACTTAAAGGACTGCTGTAATGCATTTAAAAGTTATGTGTGTTTGTTGGGCATAGACTTTTAAAAGCAATTTGTAGTTTAAAATAAAAAAAATATATAATATTTTTTCTTACTTTTAAAATTGTCTGTTGAGAGAGCTTTGACACAGCACTGAAAAAAGGCTAATATGCAACAAGTACAGTAGAAGATCTGACAACCTCATCTACAAGTCAATACACGATCACACAGTGAAATTACTTAGACAATGTCCTATAATCTGTACTAAAATTAATATTATAGAAACATTATTACAGAGTTATTTAGATACAAGAGAGAATAGTTAGATACTTTGTCACATAATAATCTAAATCTTATTTTGTAGGAGGTATTAATCATTACATGTTCTGTACTACATATGTAAATAGAAAATGGAGGTAATCCTTAGTTTAGTTGATCCCTAGACTATTAAACACATTCAGTGGTTTGAAATAGGTAAAAGTTAATATTTTTTCATACTATTTAAATTGCCTGTTTTCTCCTAAAGCAGAGTGCTTTAGAGTGGTGGTACCTTGTCAGGGGGTGTGGCCAGCTCTGCCTGGGGATTAGACCATCTTGGAGCTTGTAAGCAGGCTGGACTATGATGTCACGGACAGCACGACATTAGCTCTTCCCCCACTATATACACAGAGGTAACAACTGTATTGTGTGCAGCTGTTGCATAATGACAGTATATGAAACTTCATAGCTCCAACCCTCCTTTACTGAGCATGCTCAGTCTAAATCAGAGGCTCTACAGATAAATATCTGTTTTTCTTGTGTCTTCATTTTCTATGTAGACAGAAAAAACAACCTTTTTAACATAGCAATATGCACTATATTTTGTGACCTTGCAGTTTATTTTCCGATCAAATATAATCGCACATACAAGTAACTAGGGCAAATGCACATAAGATACATTTTATAAATACCATTGATTTATAAGTGAGTAACCAAATTTAGCTTTAATAGTATTTTAATGGCATGATTAAATCTCCAGTACCGTGAGTCAGCCAATAAAATGCAGGACTTTCACTTGCATAGGTGTGGCGGTATTGTCCTTATCAGAGCCCTATAAATACCAAAATATGCACTATTGTTTGTATCTGCCATCAAACCTGTGGCAGAATGCTTCATGATTTTTTCCTTCCCATCATGCACTACAACATGACAACACGAGAATAAGAACCCAATGCCAAACTGATACAGAGCAGCAAGGAATGGCTCCCTTGTAAATGTGGGAGCTTTTTTCAATCACTAGGGAACCATTCCAATTCAGCTCTCAAAAAAATGTTGCTCGACATAGCTGACACGCATCAAGGAATGTTTGCTATTACTGTCAGCTCAAGGTAGTGTGCACGGAAGCTCAGCAGTCTCTGTAGAAATGCTGCACACACACTATACTGCTCCTACACCTTCCATATCCCATACCTATCTATATAAACCCCCTGTCAAAACAGGAAAGTGTTTAGAAAATAAAAAGAATATATGCAGGGGGTCCCTAGCGATTCCCTCTATGAGCCATGGGATCCTTGAGATTCCGTCACTAAGCTTAATCCCACATGCTAACCCACAATCCCCACCATCTATCTAGAATCATGCAGGTCTCCAGGTATCTAAAAAGAACCTCTGTGGTATCTAAAAGTTAATCACATGCCATATGGTCATTAAAAGACTCCCATGGTACATTAACCTGGACCCCCCGGGCACCAAACATTTATCTTCAAGCAGTGCACATTCCTAAAGAGGCTAAATTTATTTTCTTCACAGAGAGGAGGCCAAAAATGTGTTTAAAATAAGCAAAAACCACACATTGCAAAGATTATTATGTCTTAAGGAAGCAGTTCACAAGGCATAATACCAGAAGTACCCAAACAAGTACAGTATCAAGGAAAGTATTAAGTTATATTATAGACATATATAAATTAAACATTAAGTTAAGTTGGGATCCAAACATAAACATAAACATCAAACTGTTAATGTTATTATAAATAATATCAAATGTTCTTCTAGGAGATGGGGTCATTAATTTGAATGATGCATATAATCTCATTACTTTGTCGACAATAATCACATACCTTCCATCTCTTATAGCAGAATTAGAATTTCAGAATTAGAATTTCATAAAAGACACATCCATTAAATTGTGTTAATCAATTCAGTATATATAAACAAGATTGGCATCAGAAGGTATTCATAAGGCTTTGCTTCAGGAAAATACTTCTATGGTGGACAAAACAAAAATAAAGTAACACAGATGGGGTCCCTTTGCACACTGTACCTAGGAAAATCAGTAGTTACTCAATGAAAACTAAAAAAATGAATAGTTAAATTGTACATCTGTTACTCTTTTTAATGTGCAGCAGAGACTTGCTTGGGATTTCGGTTGTGACCTGCTCTTAAGGACAGTAGACTTTGACATGTTTTAGGAGATTTCTACTATGTAATAGCACAAATGAGCTTCAAAGAGACTGCACTCTGAATATGAACACCCTGTACTCAGGTGTATTTCACTTTCTTATTGTTTTGTTTTTGGATAAACCAAAAGAACCTGGTTATATGCAATTACCAATGAGGGATGAAAGCAGAAGTCTGTTATAGAAATTCCATCTAATTATGCGGTGGACAGAAGTGGATATATCAGTAATCGTATTCACCTGGATAAGAAAATTGGTGAGCAGACTTCCTCAACAAGTTTTCTATAGATCCAAAAGAATGAAAATTGAACTCCTCAAATTTTCAAACAAATTAAAAAAATCTGGGAAATGTATTATCTAAATCCTATGGCATAAAAATAAATATTAAAATGGTATGAACCAGAAAGCTAGAAGTTTTTTCCATCATAGGGTCCGAGGCTTGATGTGTATTTTACGACATGTTTCTTTTTAACAAAGAAAATGTCATCTGCATAAGTCCAGCATGACCAAGGAGAATATGGTACCCGTTACTACACCCTTTCTGTGGAACCTCCAATACCTTAAACCACGAAGATAAAATATTCTGTCTCAAGGTCTAGTTAACTACTTTTCTCCAGAATAGATCCATTAAATTAGGGATATATTTAGAAATTATTGGTTTTCTACTCATGGGACTAATGTACAACATGCTGAAAGTTCATAATTCAGCCATTTTTATACTGTTTATATTGTAGGCAATATCAAATTATGCACAACAAGAAGGCAAATGTCATCATCTCTGCGGAGGCTCCCACTGCTACTATTTCAAACCTTTAGAATCTTATTCTTACCTACTATCATATGATGGTCCTAACCTTAGTTTAAAAGGTTTCAGAGCTGCAAGCTCTATCTCACAAAAAAAACCTTCTACATTAATAGATGCAGAAAATGTATTTCTTAGACCAGAACCAGAACTCTTTCTTAAGGTTATATCTGTATTTCCCTTGAATCAAGAAATATGATTTTTAACCTATTCAAGGGGAAGATAAATCCTTCAATTACAAATTAGCAGCCTTATTAAATTGAGATTCAGCTAATTTAAAAAGGCTCAATTTAAGCACAGAGCATATTTTGTTTACAGAAGTTTTTAGTTATTGAAGATCTTGCTTTTGGATAGAAGTTCACTAACTAAAAACTTCTGTAAAAAAGAAGTTATTTGCTTAAATAGAGCCATTTTAAATTTGCCGAATCGCAATTTATTAAGGCTGTTGATGTAGTAGTTGTCAAAATGTTACCTTTTAAAACTTAGTATTGGTAAACGAGTATTCATTATATAATTTTTTCCAGAATATGTTATTGAGTATTAATATTAGGAAGTGAATTACAGACCATCTATAAGGCATACAGGTCAAAGGTTGAGCCAATCTCATTTCTCCAAAGTCATCTCTTTTTTCACATGCAGTCCATGAGACAGCAGCAGATGAAATCGGTTAAGTTTTATCTATGACTTCTATCAACATATTTAAAAACACTGTGATCTGGACATGTGAGCACGAAAATATTCTGACTTGGTTAAAGTATGTCAAAGTATAAAGCATTAGAAATATTTAATGTAATGTGTATAATTTCCATTCCTATATCAAGCTTGGGTATTAAACCCATAGGGTTAGTGCTGTTATAGTATACCCAGTAAAACAGAAATTGAAAACCATACTTACCATAATTTTAATTTTTTGAATATGTTCCATGGTAACAATCACACATGTCTTGGCTCATACTTAATAAAACAAACAAATATTAACTATAAACAAAATGCAAGGTAAGTATATGTCAAACATGAAAGAGAGCATTATCTGCACTCTGTATGTTATCTTTCTAACATAATTTTAATATTTTTTCTTGTTTTATAGAATGTGCAGCACTGTCTTTGCAGACTTAAATAAATCAAATTTGACTTTGAATATGCTATTAAATAGCAATTTCATTTTTTTTAAACTTTATTTGCTCTTTAAAAAGAATTTGGCAGCTTACTGACGCAGGTGGAATGCATAACATCGTCAATGTCTCCTTCAATGTTCTTTATTTCCCTCTTCTAAAAGTTATTAGAACAGTGTCACAAGATATTGAATGTTTTAGACATAGTAAATTAATAGAAAATAACTTGTCAGAATGTCAATTTTCATATTAATAAAAATCTTATTAACCTGTTACTGCTATCAGAATGCATTAAAACTTGAAGTCATGTTTTAGACTGTGACATTATTGAAAACTAAATTAAATTATTTAAAAATGTAAATTATTACTGGTACTTCCTATTTAACTTTAAAGGTGCATTAAGAAACAAAAACGAAAAACATTTCTTATTATCATTAGAAAAAAACTAAAAACTAAACTCTATCACAATTTTACATTTAATTTCATAATATACACAGGAACTGAAATATTTGAAGTAATATATCTATAAAGCACAAAAAAAGAAATCTGTTTTACCTGGTGTGTAAAACATTTGTGGGAATAAACTGGAAATACAGTGAATGCTCTTAAAAAACCCACTGAAAATTGCCAATAAGCTCATAAGAGGACTAAATCCATTTTGGTACAAATACTGGAAATCAGATCAATACCCCTCCTTCTCTAATTATCCTACATAACCCTGAATAAACCTTTTCCGTAAAAATATTTTCAACCCCTTGTCCACATGGAATGTGCCAATATGTACAGTATGTTTACTCTAAAGCTTTGAATGTTCTCCATATATCTGCATGTCTACCTTCCTGTTCTTATCCCAGTCTAAATGCTGCATTGCTGCCCTTAGACCATTAAAATGTGCAATTTGGCAGACAGTTCCATAGACTGATTGCCCCTAATGTGAAGGACCCTTTCTTTATATAGGGTGGAATATTGTTTTCTTCTAACCACTTTTCAGTTGAAAGTCTGATATTTACCCTGGGATTATAAAAAGGTAGGGTTCCCTGGTGGTCCAGTGGTTAGGATTGGATGCTTTCACCTCTGCGATCTAGGTTCAGTTCCACTCAGTGTACCAAGAGGTCACACCACCATGAAGCCATGCAGGGTTGGGCCTGTTCAGGACTTGGATGGGAGACTACCTAGGAATACCAAGAGCTGTATGCTGTGGCCCACTGGAGAAGGAACTGGCAACCCACTCCAGTATCTCTGGCATGAAAACCAAGTGGATCAGCATGACCACAGACATAGAGATGTGCCTAGTGTGTTATGGTCCATGAGGTTGCAAAGAGTCGGAAACAACTGAAAGATGCAAAAAAATAAAATAATAATAAGGTAAGAATATCTACTCTTAGCGTCCTTTCTTCTAGAGAAATTAGTTTAATTTGCTTAGCCTTTCTTTATTGTCCCCCTATTCCTACTATTCATTTTGATGCCCTTCCCTATGACCAAAATCATGCTTCATAGTCCAAAAGGATGGAATTATATTGGCTTCCCTTGCCTCTATGCCCCTCTAAATACATGATAATGGATAATAAACTCCTAAATCCCCTTTTAACTTGCATTGCATTGCCAGAATCCCATTCTTATTTTTACTTACCAAATGCATAACATTAATTTGTGTTAAATCTCATATGCCATTTAGCTGCCCATCCTTCTAAGTTCCTTTTCAGTGAAATTAATGAGCACAATTAAGTGCATCACCACTAATGAGTTTTGGGTTTCACAAATCCACAGTGAATCATCTATAAAAATATTGTGTTTTTATTTTATAGTTGGCTTATTAAATACATGTTTTAGCTTTACTTTGACCCTGCTAAGTGACTACAAGTGAGAACAATGTCCCTGATATTATTTAATAGCTATGTAACAATATAGCAATCTTCCTGGCACCCACATATTTGTATAATAACTATTATCCATGGGGATCATCCGCTGTCATTACATATGAATAATACAAAAAAAAGTAGTAAAGTTGCATAAAGTTAGGTTGTTTGATGTGGCAATATTGTCACCCACAATATCTTACTGGATATCCCTGTATGCTTATGGCGTATAAAACATAACCCTATCTAGGCTGAAACATTATATCTATCTAAAAAGATGAATCTGCAAGATAACCTTATGCTGGTTTCATTACTATAGGGTCCCTTCTTAGGTACCAGGTTCTCTCATGACTGGGGGAGAGGTTAATGTGTGAGAGGAATTGTCATAACTAGATGGACAGCTGGACATGATGCACATAAAGTATGTCACGGTTCTAGGTTAACATGTATGTGTTGTTATTGATGTATTGTGATCAACCATTTTGTCTAGCTGGGGCCATGTTGACTGGTTCTTGGCCCCAAACTACATAAACTCCCCAGATGTCTTGACAACAAGAATTACTAACACTCGTATCACTTCCCCCTCCATGACCTGAGCAGAGAAGGTCACATAGTATAAACACAGGATCTTGCAACAGATCAAAGCATAATACATTACCAAACCCCTTTATCTGGTCTAAGAGGGGTTGTAAAAGTGTAAAAGTGAATCAGCCCCCTAACAATTAATCTCCCCAAGCCAGAGACGGCTGGTGTGAGTAAAGATATGTCAGCCAGGAAAAAACAACAAAAAAACACTGGTCTATGAAAAGAGAGATGGGTCTGATAGGAGTTAGCCGGTGGGTGGGGAAAGTGTGGAAAGAGATACTGGATCTGAAATAGTAAACAGAGTCTGCTTGAACTACACAAGGATATGAATGTACTTTTTGTGTCCTAAACCAAGGGATGTAAGAGGGACAGATTAAACATACATCAGCATTGTGTATGATTTAATCTGGAAAGATAACAGAACTATGGCAATGGATCCTATCTGATACTTTGCTCCTACACACTGGGAGAACTCTGCTGACTTGGATTCCTGCCAGTCCTGGGTACTGTTATGCTGTGTTGAATTCATTGCTGCTTAAAGTGATTTTCAAAAGAACCCTTGGTCCTACAGTGGTAGAGTAGGATCATAACAGGAATAAATTGTCCGAATTATACAAATCTATTCATTATTTTTTACACAATGCTGAGTCATCAGACTTCCCAAATTCCCCTACAGTAGTGGTTTCAATACCAGTCCTTCAATCCAGGATTGAACCAACAGTGTCAAGAGACTGACGTTGGTCATTGACTGACCAACTCTTAATATGTGCAATTATTGTGAATACAGTGAGTCATGCATGGTAATACCTCATCTCACATAACTCATCTCACATGACTCATCTCACTTGACTCATCTCACTTGACTCATCTCACTTGACTCATCTCACTTGACTCATTTCACTTGACTCATCTCACTTGACTCATTTTACTTGACTCCAAGATTTATTTTATTTTAATAATCTTTATTAATTAAATTGGATGCTTTGGATTATACAATATTTATAATTATTTTACAATGTGCAGTATCTAACATGATCTAAAGCACATGTGGGCCAAGGTCACATTGCACATAGTGTTCCAAATCACTTGACATTTCCTAAGGTGTTATAGCACCCAACAATTTCTGTATATGACATGGTCATATTTCTTACAAAACATTTTTGCCTGATTCAGTTAATCTTTATGCCACTGGAGAAGAAAAATATTAGTTAATATACAAAGTATGAAAATTTCAGTTAACTTCAATGGTTTATATCAGTCCCTGTATCTAGTTAACAACAGTGCCTTGCAAAAGTATTCACCCCCTTTGAAATTTTTCGTGTTTTTTTGCCTCACAACCTGGAATTAACATGGATTGTTTGAGGATTTGCATCATTTAATTTACAGAACATGCCCACAACTTTTTTTATAACAAAAATAACAGAAAAAGTAATTGTGCATAACTATTCACCCTCCTAAAGTCAATACTTTGTAGAGCCACTTTTTGCTGCAATCACAGCTCCAAGTCGCTTTAGATGAGTCTCTATGAGCTTGCCACATCTTACCACTGGGATTTTGCCCATTCCTCCTTGCAAAACTACTCCAGCTCCTTCAAGTTGGATGGTTTGCATTTGTGAACAGCAATCTTTAAGTCTGAACACAGATTTTCTATTGGATTGAGGTCTGGGCTTTGACTAGGCCATTCCAACACATTTACATGTTTCCCCTTAAACCACTCAAGTGTTGCTGTAGCAGTGTGTTTGGGGTCATTGTCCTGTTGGAAGGTGAACCTACATCCGAGCCTCAAATCACGCACAGAGTGGTACAGGTTTTGCTCAAGAATATCCCTGTATTTAGCACCATCCATCTTTCCCTCAACTCTGATCAGTTTCCCAGTCCCGGGTGCTGGTGTTCTTTGGGTGATGTGATGTGTTGGCTTATTGTCGTCCTATATACAGATACTCCAGTCTCTGCTGTGGAACTCTGCAGCTCCTCCAGGGTTACCTTAGGTCTCTGTGCTGCCTCTCTGATTTTTGGTGGGCGTAGGTTTGCTGTTGTGCCATGTTCTTTCCATTTGGTTATGATAGATTTGATGGTGCTCCTGGGGATCATAAAAGATTTGGATATTTTTTATAACCTAACCCTGACTTGTACTTCTCAACAACATTGTCCCTTACTTGTTTGGAGAGTTCCTTGGTCTTCATGGCAGTGTTTGGTTAGTGGTGCCTCTTGCTTAGGTGTTGCAGCCTCCGGGGCCTTTCAAAAAAGGGGTGTATATGTACACACATGTCAATTTTCTGTTTTCTATTTCTATAAAATAGTTTTATGTATATATTTTTCTCATTTCACTTCACCAACTTAGACTATTGTGTTTTGATCCATCACATAAAATTCAGATTAACAAAACATGAGGTGAATATTTTTGCAAGGCACTGTAGATGTTTATTATTTCTGGTCAAGTCTACTTCTTTTTAAATATGTATTTAAAAAACAGTATGCTCTGCTATAATTTTCTGTTTTCAGGCTAATTTAAGTTGCTGTTTTAATCAAGGGTTATTAGTTAAAACAATAAATGTGATGATATTTTTTAGAAATCACAGGTAAAAATGCTATATATAACATTGTTTCATACCAAAACACAGATGCAAGGTTTTAGGTTAGCACGAGAGGGTCCGATTCCATCTGTGAAAGTACCAAATTACCTAAGGCATAAGAATAGTCAATGGCCAGGGCAGGCTAAGGACAGACAAGCAGGTGCAGAAAACACATCAAGGTGAGGGAGCCGGATACCAGGAACAAGTGAAAGACAAAGCCAAGGTCAAAACCAGAAGAAACAACCTAACAAAAAACATGAACGTGAAGTTACAGCAAAACATCTGAGAAAGGAGGCCTATTTGTGGCTGTCATATGTACCGCCAGGTAGAAGCAGCAGGTGAGGTTGAATAAGAACCTAATTAGCAGCCCAGTGCTCAGTTGTTCAGGGCTCCAAACAATGTTACAGGGAACAACAAACACACAGCCTGTGGTAAGATTCCAGTTCCGGCCCAAACAGTAGCATGACATATTGTTATATTTCTCTACTGATATTAAATTTAATTTGTACGACTGTTTACTGATGTTAAGCAAAACTTAAAATGCATTATTATAAAAAGCAATGGAAATAAAATGCATAATGTTCTTCCATAATTATTCAAAATATCATGTTTCTTACCTGTTTCCTGTTCATATTTTAGAATTCTATCATATTCGTAGGACAACATCTACATAAAGTTTAATGAATTTTGGAGTCCTTTGTTTCCCACCTTTACTTGACTTTGCTTGAGGTTATGAAGAAAACTTCAGAGAATTTTATATTTTATATGCAGCTCTCACATCACTACATACCTAAGTCTGAAATTATTTATCTCTATTTTATATTATGTGTTCAAACGTAACACAGTGCAGAAATATTGCCAAGTAAATAAGGATACTATTCAAGCAAATGTCTTTAATATATATATAAAAAAAAAAAAAAATCCAAAATGATACAAATTTAGAGCTCTATTTAGATCACACAACGTATACTATAATCAGCAATAATTCTAATGATATTAAAATACACAAACACATTATATATATATATATATATATATATATATATATATATATATATAAATATATATATATACATATTTTATTTTCTGCAGCAGTCTCTTTGAATAATTTGGAAAGGTATGCATTGCTTTCTGGCCTATAGTTGTATATACACATACAGGTACTTACTGAGAATGTTATCTATTTAAATGTGGTTATTATATACATAATTAGTGACTTGCCCGTCAAAAAATGACAGCAATAGAATTGTAAGGCAGGTAATGCTGTTGGCCCCAGACATTATATTTTTTGGTGGTCCGAGATCCTTCGGCGCTCATTGCGAGGCTGTTGGTTGTTGTATTTTTTTTTCTGATAGCCGCTTTTGCTGGTATTGTTTGGCTGATCTGCTTTTTGCGCTTATTGCAAGGCTTTGTGTGCTATGAGCAGCGTTGGCACTCGTGAGTGGCACGGTGAATGGCTTTTGTGTTTATTGTGATTTTTTTTTTTGTGTGTATATGTATTTTTGTATGCTAATTAAATAATTAATACATTAATAAATGAATATACTTTACCTATTTGGAAGTAATATATGCAGGAAGCATTGTGCTGAAGAGCTGACAATCTGTTTTGATGTTCCTGCAGTATACAATGTCAGGTTGCACTGTTGTGGAGCTGAGGTGTAGGTGTCAGCAAACTGTGCAGTGTGTAGTGTAAATAGGCTGCGTGCGCGAGGGAAAGCCGTTAGGGTAGCTGTGTACTTCCGCATTGTGTAAGTTAGTGTTCTAAAATGGCTTGAGGTCTGGTCTTTGACTAGGCCATTCCAACACATTTACATGTTTCCCCTTAAACCACTCAAGTGTTACTTTAGCTGTGTGTTTTCGGTAATTATTCTGCTAGAAGGTGAACCTCTGTCCAAGCCTCAAATCACGCACAGAGTGGTACAGGTTTTGCTGAAGAATATCCCTGTATTTAGCACCATCAATCTTTCCCTCAACTCCGACCATTTTCCCAGTCCCAGCTGCTGAAAAATATCCCCACAGCATGATGCTGCCATCACCATGTTTCACTGATGGTGTTCTTTGGGTGATGTGATGTGTTGGGTTTGCGCCAGATATAGCGTTTTCTTTCATGCCAAAAAGTTCAATTTTAGTCTCATCAGACCAGAGCACCTTCCTCCATACATTTTGGGAGTCTCCCACATGCCTTTTTACAAACTCAAAACGTGCCATTTTGTTTTTTGCTGAAAGTAATGGCTTTCTTCTGGCCACTCTGCCATAAAGTCCAACTCTATGGAGTATATGGCTTATTGTCGTCCTATGTACAGATACTCCAGTCTCTGCTGTGGAACTCTGCAGCTCCTCCAGGGTTACCTTAGGTCTCTGTGCTGCCTCTCTGATTATTGCCCTTCTTGCCCGGTCGGTGAGTTTTGGTGGGCGGCGTCTCTTGGCAGGTTTGCTGTTGTGTCATGCTCTTTCCATTTGGTTATGATAGATTTGATGGTGCTCCTGGGGATAATCAAAGATTTGGATGTTTTTTTTATAACCTAACCCTGACTTGTACTTCTCAAATCATTGTCCCTTACTTGTTTGGAGAGTTCCTTGGTTTTCATTACAGTGTTTGCTTAGTGGTGCCTCTTGCTTAGGTGTTTCAGCCTCTGGGGCCTTTCAAAAAAGGTGTGTATATGTAATGACAGATCATTTGACAGTCAGATTGCACACAGGTGAACATCATTTCACTAATTATGTGACTGCTGAAGGTAATTGGTTGCACCAGAGCTTTTTATGGGCTACATAGGAAAGGGGGTGAACACATACGCACATGCCAGTTTTCTGTTTTCTATTTGTAAAAAATTGTTTTATGTATATATTTTTCTCCTTTCACTTCACCAACTTAGACTATTGTGCTCTGATCCATCACATAAAATTCAGATTAACAAAACATTGAACTTAAGGCTATAATGTAACAAAATAGATAAAAAGTCAATGGGGATGAATACTTTTGCAAGGTACAGTATATATATATATATATATATATATATATATATATATATAGACATAATATTATAGAATTAAGATGTGCAAATTACTTAATTAAATTGATTCCGCATACTTTGCTAAAGGATATGTGGTTTGTGTTTTTTAACATTTCCTTTTTTCTAGCTCTTAAAAATGCAGTCTTTTCTTTAGAATTACATTTTTATAGATTTAGCTATAGGTGTGATCCATGATTACACATATTTTGAATTGTCTACTCTTTATGTTGATTTTTCCATTAAACTTACTACATTACTCCATTAGCACTAGTATCTTAATCAGTTTAATCCTTCAATTGACTTCAATTACTTAATAATGTAAAAAATGATTACAAAGCTTGCATATCAATATCCTAGTTTATAGCTTAGGAGATACACGTGGGAGTGAACTCACAGCAGAGCTATGGCTTATAGGGATGAATCAAAAACAGAAATATAGTGGGAATTTCATTTTGCACAGGTTTTCCATATCTCCAATATTGTTCCCATTTATAAGGAGCAAAATAATACATTTTAGGACAATGTATTTACAAATAAAGCTCATATGCTTGTTTGTTGTGCAGAGATTATTAACAGTATGCAGTTTAAAATAAATAAAAGTTAATATTTTTTTAAATTGTCTATTTTCCTCCTTAATGGATCTGTTTCACCACCTTAGCAGGAGGTGTGGTCAGTTATGTCTCGGGTCTCAACCATCATAAAGTTGAAAGAAGGGCTATGATGTAATTGGGCCCATCCGGTGATGTCTAGACTCTGTCTAGGCTCGCAATGAGTGCCAAAGGTGCTCATCATGAGGCCCACAACTTACATGAGTGGAGAGGCTCGCAATGAGGCTTTGGCACTCATCGCAAGGCCCACAAGAAGTGCCAAAATGCCAATTCAGAGGTATTGAAGGTAAAGTGTCCTAGCAGTTCCCCAGTGACTACATGCATTATGACAGCCCTATCCCTTTACCTAGCATGCTCAGTCTGAACCAGATGTTATACTGATCAGACTTTTTTTAGTTCAGGTCCCAAGCAGAGCTGGCCCCTCTCCCTGATAGACACATGTAGGTGAAGTCTGTGCTTCAGGGGAAACTGACAAATTCAAAAGTAAAACATTTTTAAATGGTTATTTTAAACTGCAAACAAACATATGAGCTTTCCTTGTAAACGTACCACAGTGGTCCTTTAATTATGCATGTATGCTAAAGGCTTTTGACTACTACTCAGCTACATATTTTGTAGCCAGCTTACTTTATGGTTTTGCCTAAGTATGAATGATTTAATAGACTATACTGAAGTGTCCAGTGAGCCACTGGTGACAGGAGAATCCTGCAGCCCTCAAATCTTTCTTATGAGACCACTATTCTGTTTTCTTGAGTATGGAGGAATCTTTTACCCAGTATAATAATCAAAGCCTGGTAGTTGCGTACACATAAGCTGGAGTTATTTTTACCAGTAAAGCTATGCATTATTCAGCATTTACAAGATAATTTGACTTTTTCCAATTTTGGTGGACAAATAATGATTAATCTCAACTCAAATTGTTGAATTAATATTGATATACTGTATTGATATAGCCTTCCATTTTACCCCATAGAATTACTGCTTATATTGACTGGAGTCATTACTACAATGTCATTCAAATAATGGCTTGATAAAGTAAAAATGTTTAGTTACAGGAGACAATAATCTTGTTATGATCTATATAAAGGAGCAATAAATCAGCTATAACTTCACAACAAGGGACACAATATTGAAATAACAATCATGCTGTAACTTTGTTAAAGTTCCATTTGGATGTACAGAACATATTTGTTAATAACAGAACTCCTCATAAGTCTGAATTTAGGAGGAACTTTAATAATTTGATCTTCCTTCAAAAGGGAATATTTTACTGTGGAAGTCAATTCAACAAACAACTACTCTAACTTTGTTGCTCTAATGTGATTACCAAGTAACTAATTTTCAATAATAGATAACACATCAGTTAGATAGGGGAGATATGCTTATCATCAGATCCTCTTATATAATCACGAGGCCCGTAAAGTAGAGGAGGGGGAAGAGGCTCGCAATGAGTGCCAAAGGTCCTCATTATGAGGCCCACAACTTACATGGGTGGAGAGGGTCGCAATGAGGCTTTGGCACTCATCGCAAGGCCCACAAGAAGTGCCAAAAGCCACAATTTTTTCTTCAAGCCCGTAACTCGGAAGCCATTGGGAGGCCGCCAAAAGACGCCAATTGAATAGAAAATTAGCTACCAACCTCACTTATGGGCTCCCTGCTTCCTCCTGAAGAGTTTCCAGCCTGCAGGCTTGCAGCAATACTGATTTAAGCTTCAAGTCTTGCAGACTTGATAAAAATTACAGGTTCAACCACCACCAAGCACGCAAATGAGGGGGGGGGGGAGACCCAGGGGAGGGAGAGTGGGGGAAGAGACAAAGTGGAGGGAGAGGGGGGAAAGAGACACAGGGGAGGGAGGAAGGGAAGAGACACAGGGGAGGGAGAGAGGGAAAAAGACAGAGGGGCGGGAGAGGGGGAAAGAGACACAGGGGTGGCCTGCGTAGAGCGCTGAAGGCGCTTATCGCAAGGAATGTAAAGTAGAGGGGGGGGGGAGAAGCTTGCAATGAGCAACTTTGCCGCTCATCACGAAGACCGTAAAGTAGAGGAGGTGGAGGGTACACTGGTTTATGTGTATTTTAGACATTTTTTCTGATTCTGTTGTGTAATGGAACGTGGCATGAATCCCATTACAATAAAATATTTGAGAGTGAATATGCTATTAGAGTATATGTCTCTTCATTAATAAAACTATACATTGCTAAATAAGAGTTTAGTGAAATACACGGTCTTGGATGGGTAGAATCACAGACCCTTGTGTAAATTCACTAATTTATTAGTCACTAATATTTGGATGAAAACTCTATGATAAGCTAAAGAAGCTGTAGGAATCTCTCAAAGAGCATAAAAAATGAAATGTGGTAAATTATTAAGGGAAATAGTTCAATCAGAATAACTTTTTAAAAACATAAGCTTATCATATTTTTTTTCAAGGTCTAAGAATTATTGCATTTACACAGATTTCTCCACTTTTGTTCAACAATGCCAACCCGGAGTATAAACACAACCAAACCATATGTGAAACTATCAATCACTGATTCAATACATAGCTTCAAACAATAATCTGAAGTTGATGGATATATATCCCATACTCACTGGGGAGTAAGACACAGTCTTGTCAAAATGTTATAATCAGTCTAAAGAACCATTGCAGACATGGATAAGTAAGTATTATAGATAAGAATCATCTTGCATGGTTTTACATGAGTTTAGAGAACCATTAAAATCCAATATGTTTGGTTCATTTTTAATTAAATTCTGAGTAACGTTAACTTTCTAATTTTTTTCTCCTAATAATTTGTATTGTGCATATTTAGCTAAAATTTAACAAATCTCAATTTAAGTCATTTATAAATGTTGCACAATTACCCTTTACTTATAAATTAAAATCATTCTGGTAGAGATCATTTTTAAAACCAAGTCAAAGAGAGGTCAAACCTTTATTTCTAAAATACAAATTTTGACCTTATTTTAGAGAGCAGAAAAAGAGAGAAAATATAAACATCCCATGATTTAAACCACCTAAGAGTGAAATAAGTTTCAGAAGCAACAATAAAAATATACTTAAATATAAGTATTTCAGATACTACTATATACTAATATAAAATGAATTTGAATGTTTTACATATAAATGATGGCTTTTCCAGATGAACCAAGGCTGTACTGTGGACATGATATGGACTTAATATGTATAGAGAATGGAAATATAACAGACGTCTGCAACTATTATCTCAAGGGCATACAAGAACCATATCTCTGGCTATGGTTATCTATTTATTGTTTTACATTGGTTAAATTGCTTAGTATTCAGTATACAATGGGACAAATATACTACAGTGTGAAGCTGGCAGAAACGTTCGCTTTCTTTTTTATAATATAAGGAATTTTTAATAAGGACAAACAGCTCAAAGATATTTTCATTCTTTACACCTTGTGAGAGCCTCAATCTGTTTTAAATATCATTTGATGTAATGATCCAGATATGTAGAGATCTAAGTATAGATGCATGCTAATATTCATTTTAATAACAGTCACATAGTATTTGAGGTTGAAAAAAGACTTATAGTCCATCAAGTTCAACCTTTTAAGATCTCTGATCTGCTTTATGCGGATTAGTTGTTAATTGATCCAGAGGAAGGAAAACAGAAAATATAATTAATTAAGCAATTACTTTTATAATTATCATGATTATCATTATAATCAGCTACAATAGCAACTGCAACAACAATAATAATAATAATAATAATAATAATTTAGTCATACTTTTTCATTTTAAAAATAAAACAAACTTGGGAAATTGGCATAATCATTAACCTAGAAAGCTCAAATAAAATTATTTTAATGCATTTTCTTTCTTGTGTAATACTGCTGCCAATTTATTTTTATATTTTCAAAGTCAGAAACTTTTATAAATAAACAATAAATATCAAGTTCCCACAACTTATTTATCATACCTATTAATGCTCCTGTCTGTTTGACATTTCAGCTAAAGCATTTTTTCCACTAATGAAGCTGGTAAAAATATGATTTTCCCTACTTTATCATAATTCAAATTATATGATATAAACATTAATAAATCCACCAATTTTTTTGCTGTTATGTCACAGATGTATGGAAGCAATGCCTGTAGCCTGGCAAAGGTACAAAAGACTGGAAAGGGTATAATTACACAAATGAAGATAAAGTAAAAAGATTCAACCAGTGCCAAGTTTGCTGTTAGTTACCAACGATTTTGCTGGCTCTAGCAAAGTAACTTGTAAAGTCATATTTGCCAAACTATCACATATATAGTTGACGTAATTACGATTTTCTGTCATCGCGAGGCCCGCACAACTAAGAAAAAGGCTCGCAATGAGAGCCGAAGGCAGTAGGCCATAGGTGCTCGTTGCGAGCCCGTAAAGTAGAGCGGGGAGAGGCTCGCAATAAGTGCCAAAGGCGCTCATTGCGGGACTCGCGATGAGCGCCAAAGGTGCTCATTGCGAAGCATAATAGTGGCAGGTAGGGCTCATCTCGAGGCTCATAAAGTAGACGGGGAGGTGCTCATTGGGAGGCCCACGATAAAGGCCCTCATTGCAGCCCCGTCAAGCCAGTCATTTTTTTTTACACTGGGGCCTTCCATTCCTTTGCTCCGCCACTGATTAGAGTGTTGTAGACACTAAAGTGTGGGGTTAACAAGGGTTATTGCAACACCTCCCTTAAGTGGACCTAGTCTTCAACCTTCTTCAATCCCTGCCACCATCACCCACAGAAACCTGCTAGCACTTGACCCTACTCAACTCTCCACTGTGCTCCAACCCCTTCTCAGCTCCATCCCCAACCTCAACTGCCCTGAAACTGCCACCTCACACTTCAACTCTACTCTCTCTTGCACCCTTGACACCCTTGCCCCCATAACCACATGCAGACACTCTCGCTCTAATCCTCAACCATGGCACACTACACAAACACGATACATGCAGAGGTACTCCCGCACTGCTGAACGACTATGGAGGAAATCACGCACTTCTGCAGATTTCCTCCACTACAAATTTATGCTACGCTCCTATTCCATCTGCCCTTAACCTCGCCAAATAACACTACTTCACATAACTAATATCAACTCTGTCCTCTAACTCCAAGCATCTGTTCACCTCCTCCACCTAACACCTTCTCCCATCCCATCCTCTCTCACAGCCGAAGACTTTGCCAACCATTTTATTCATTAAATTCAAAACATCCGCAATGAACTCTCATCATCTCATAGTGGGTCACACACTCCACCCTCTCAACTAACCAACAACACCCAGTCTTCTCCCTTTCCCAATCCCAAAGTCACTTTGAATTGCTTTGACCCGGCTACAGGGGACGACGTCTCCAGCCGGCTATCATCCACTCGCCTCACTACCTGTCCTCAGGATCCTATTCCATCTCAGCTCATCCCTCCCCTCTCTACCACACTAATCCCAGCTCTCACATATATTTTCAACCTCTCCCTAAATACTGGCATATTTCCATCTTCTCCAAAACATGTCATATTTACACCTACCCTCAAAAAACCCTCATCTGACTCTGATGTCGCATATAACTTTCGCCCTATGTCTCTACTTCCCCTGGCTTCCAAACTGCTGGAGCGGCTTGCCTATAACCGCCTTACTAGCTTTATTTCCTCTAACTCCCTTCTTGACACCTTCCAATCCGGCTGTTTCCGGCCCCAGCACTCCACTGAGACAGCTCTCACTAAAGTCACCTTCTTACCACCAAGTCAAAATTTTTAATTCTTCTTCTAGATCTCTCTGCTGCCTTTGACGCAGTCGACAATCCACTTCTACTCTATATCCTCTCCTCCATTGGTATTTGAGACACTGCTCTCTTGTGGTTCTCATCATACCTACAAAATCGATCATTCAGTGTCTCCTTCTCTGACACCTCTTCTCCTCACCCCCCGTCTGTTGGCGTACCCCAAGGATCAGTTCTTGGCCCCCTCCTCTTCTTCATCTACACATCTTCACTTGGTACCCTTATAAACTCTTTTGAGCATCAGTATCATCTCTATGCAGATGACACCCAAAACTACCTATCAGCACCTGATCTATCCTCCTCTCTTCTAACACACGTCTTCAACTGCCTCTCTGGTATATCCTCTTGGATGTCCACCCACCATCTCAAACTCAACATGTCTAAGACTTCCCTTCCTATTCCACAGCGTTAATTCCTCACATCTCTCTCACAAAACATCATCACTCTTGGGGTTCTACTGGACCCCGCCCTGTATTTCATCCCTCACATAGAGTCACTAACTAAATCTTGTCTTCTCAATGTTCAGTGTCGGCACCACCTCTCTGTCAACCAGTCCACTGGCTTCCCTTAGCCTCTAGAATAACATTAAAAATCATGACCCTAACTTACAAAGCCCTCAACAATAGCTCTCCCCCATACATCTCTGCTCTCATCTCCAAATACTCCCCCACCCCCCCTTTTTATTCTGATAATGACCTTCTTCTTTCTACAACTCTTGTCACCTCCTCTCACTCTCGCCTTCAGGACTTTGCTCGTGCAGCCCCTATTCTCTGGAACTCTTCGCCTCGCTCCACCAAATTATCCTCCTGCCTCAAAACATTTAAAACTTCACTAAAAACGCATCTCTTTAAAGAAGCGTATTACTTTCCGCCCTAACACGCTCATCACCTCTCTCTCCCTCCTTTACCAGTCACAATACATTTAGGTTGTAAGTCTGCGAGTTTCAATCCTGCAATGTGCTTTGGGGAAAGCAAGCTCAATGATAGGGCCCTCCTTGCTTTGCTATATGTTAATTTGTGTTTATCTTTGTCTGGAACTGAACTTATGTACAGCGCTACGGAATATGCTTGCACGTTATAAATAAACAATAATAATGAGTTTCTTAAGTTTAATAGCATATTTTTCTGGAGGGTCCTGGTCCAGTTTCTTGTAGTAGGTGTTGTTTGACAGTTGTCTGTTGGATTTATTTATGTAGTCCTGAGTATTCATGATAATTGCACCTCCTTTGTCTGTCAGTCTGATGGTGATGTCGGGGTTGTTTTTTAAAACCTTTATGGTAGTTCTTTCTGAGGGAGTAAACCTCTTTTATATTGTGTTGTTATAAAGGATGCGGTTCTCAGGTGAAAGCTTTCTATATACAGCTGAGCTCAAAAGTTTGCATACCCTGGCAGAAATTGTGAAGTTTTGGCATTTATTTTTAAAATATGACTGATCATAAAAAAATAATTATTTGATTGAAGGATAGTGATCATATGAAGTCAGTTATTATCACATAGTTGTTTGGCTCAATTTAAATCAAAATGATAACAGAAATAACCCAAATGGCCCTGCTCAAAAGTTTACATACCCTTGAATGTTTGGCCTTGTTACAGACACGCAAGGTGACACACACACAGGATAAAATGACAATTAAAGGTTAATTTCCCACACTTGTGGCTTCTTTAATTGTCTGTGTTTAAATAGTCAATGGGTTTGTTAGCTTTCACATGGATGCACTGAGCACGCTAGATACTGAGCAATGGGGAGCAGAAAAGAACTGTCAAAAGAACTGCGTAACAAGGTAATGGAAATTCATAAAAATTGAAAATGATATAAAAAGAAATACAAAGCCTTGAAAATGCCAGTCAGTACTGTTCAATTGCTTATTAAGAAGTGGAAAATTTGGGGATCTCTTGATACCAAGTCAAGGTCAGGTAGACCAAGAAAGATTTCAGCCACAACTGCCAGAAGAATTGTTCAGAATACAAAGAAAAACCCACAGGTAACCTCAGGAGAAACACAAGCTGCTCTGGTAAAAGACGGTGTGGTTGTTTCAAGGGGCACAATACTTAAACGAAAATGAGCTGCATGGTCAAGTTGCCAGAAAGAAGCCTTTACTACGCCAAGCCACAAAAAAGCATGGTTACAATATGCCTTCTTACAATCGCTTCTGGCAAACTGTAATTTGGAGTGATGAGCCCAAAATAGATCTTTATGGTCACAAACATAAGAGCTATGTTTGGAGAAGGGTCAACAAGGCCTATAGTGAAATAATACCATCCCCACTGTGAAGCATGCTGCTGGCACACTGATTTTTTTGGGGTAGGGGGGGGGGGTGAGCTCTAAAGTCACAGGGAAACTTGTGAAAATTGATGGCATGATGAATGCAGCATGCTAGCAGAAAATACTGGCAGACACTTTGCATTCTTCTGCACTTTGCATTTAGTTAACACTAGCTTCAGGGGCCATAATTATTGTTTTGAGGTATGTTTTGAAAGAAAAGTAAAGCATGCCTCAGTGTCATCTTTGTCTGGTATGTTTCTATAAAGAGACTCTACATCCATGGTGACAAGTAGTGTGTTAGCAGGTACATTTTTCAGTTTTTTGAGAAAGTCAGTGGTGACTGGCATATAGCTTTCAGTGTTACTAATTAGTGGTTTAAGAATATTTTTGATAAAGACAGATAACTATTCTGTCAGTTTGTCCATACCTGTAACAATTTGTCTCCCTGGGTCCCCTGGTTTGCAAATCTTTGGCACTAGGTATAATGTCCCAGCTGTAGGATTGGTGGGTATGAGCTGTTCCAATTCTTGCTTCACATGTTTACGGAACATTTGGATGAGTTTCCTAAGTTAAATGGTATATTAATCCTTAGGGTCCTATTTCAGTTTCTCGTAGTAGGTGTTATCTGACAGATGTCTGTTGTCTTCACCGCCTTTATCTGCTGATTTAAATCATGATGTTAGGGTTGCTTTTTGAAATCTTTATGGCAGCTCTTTCTGATGGAGAGAGATTGTGGAGGTCTCTTTTGTTACAATGGATGCAGTTCACAGGTGAAAGCTTTCAATATAAATGACTAGTTTAGTGTTACGTCCAGGGTATGGAGGGAAATGTGTGTTTTTCTTATTGCTGTTATAATCTAACAACATTGTGGTATGTTCCTTGTTTTGAAAATTTTCTGTCAGTCTCCACATGTGCACCTGCATGCAGAAGTGGTATGTGAAACAGCGCTAAAAAGGGCATTCTTCATAGAGCTCAGATAGTTCTATTGTGAATCAGAAAAGGTTAAGCAGTGATTAAAATGGCCAAATGCGATTTGGTGCTCAAAAATCTCTCTATCATGAGGTTTAGTGCAGGACAGGGATTTAGAGCTGCAAACAGCGCTATAGCAAATCAGTGTGAATCAGGGTAGCGTTATATAATACTGTAGTGTAGGCCCCCCAGGCGTCCCTCAGCAGTAGCAGCTCCATAGTGGATATAGTCGGAAAGTGGAGTACGTACATCCTGGAGCTGTACTGCAGGAAGGTGTTTTGTGCAGGCAGGAGGTAAAGTATGGGGGGCAGCTATGGAAAGGGGTCTTGAGGAGAAAAGCTATGGGAAAAGGTCTTGGGGAGGGGTGTTGTCATGGAAAGGTGTTTTAGGGAGGGGAGATGTTAAGAGAAGATGCCATGGGGATGGGCATTTAGTGAGTTAATATTAGGGGGCAGTGCAAAAAATAGGGGGTCAGAGAAGATCAACATGTTTTTGCACCAGGGCCCTCCATTCTCTAGCTCCACTGCTGTGTATATTAGAACTGTATTGTTCCGGTACATAATGATGAACTACGGGTTACAGTAATATTTTCATGTACTGTTTATAATCTACAGTTATCTTCAGCACTTATAAATATATTAAACACATATTAAGCTGATAACATCAGCCACTTATAGAAAAATGATAATTGTCCATCATGATTGAAATTACTTATCTATTATTTATAAATGAATATATATTATTCACGACTAGGTAGCATAATATCATATTGATGTTTTGACTTTGTATGAGCCTTTGGCAAGCCGAACATAGCTGATACATTGGATGATATTCTGATACTGAATTCGCTATAATCATGATTATATTCAAATTTGCTCAATTGGCTTATTACACTGGATTTAGGGAATATTTTCCGGTAAATAATTAGCAATTAGGTAGTTATACCTATGAAGGCATAATATATATATATATATATATATATATATATATATATATATATATATATATATATATATATATATATGAAACAGTCTAGAAGGACACTCAAATACAGTGTCTTGCAAAAGTATTCACCCCCCTTTACTTTTTACCTATTTTGATACATTACAGCCTTACGTTCAATGTTTTGTTCATCTGAATTGTATGTGATGGATCAGAACACAATAGTCTAAGTTGGTGAAGTGAAATGTGACAAATATATAGATAAAACTATTTTTTAGAAATAAAAAACAGAAAATTGTCACGTGCGTATGTAATCACCCCCTTTGCAACCAGTTACCTTCAGAAGTCACATCATTAGTGAAATGATATCCACCTGTGGGCATTCTAAGTGTCACATAATCTGTCATTACATATACACACCTTTTTTTAAAGGCCCCAGAGGCTGCAACACCTAAGCAAGAGGCACCACTAACCAAACACTGCCATGAAGACCAAGGAACTCACCAAACAGGTAAGGGACAATGTTGTTGAGAAGTGCAAGTCAGGGTTAGATTATAAAAAAATATCCAAATATTTGATGATCCCCAGGAGCACCATCAAATCTATCATAACCAAATGGAAAGAACATGGCACAACAGTAAAGCTGCCGCCCACCAAAACTCATGGACCAGACAAGGAGGGCATTAATCAGAGAGGCAGCACAGGTACCTAAGGTAACACTGGAGGGGCTGCAGAGTTCCACAGCAGAGACTGGAGTATCTGTACATAGGACGACAATAAGCCGTATGCTCCATAGAGTTGGGCTTTATGGCAGAGTGGCCAGAAGAAAGTCATTACTAGTACCAAATGGCACGTTTTGAGTTTGCGAAAAGGCATGTGGGAGACTCCCAAAATGTAGGGAGGAAGGTGCTCTGGTCTGATGAGACTAAAATTGAACTTTTTGGCCATCAAATAAATCGCTATATCTGGCGCAAACCAAACACATCACATCACCCAAAGAACACAATTTTTCAGCAGCTAGGACTGGGAAACTGTTCAGAGTTGAGGGAAAGTTGGATGGTGCTAAATACAGGGATATTCTTGAGCAAAACCTGTAACCCTCTGTGCGTGATTTGAGGCTAGGACGGAGGTTCACCTTCCAGCAGGACAATGACCCCAAACACACTGCTAAAACAACATTTGAGTGGTTTAAGGGGAAACATGTAAATGTTTTGCAATGGCCTAGTCAAAGCCCAGACCTCAATTCAATAGAAAATCTGTGGTCAGACTTAAAGATTGCTGTTCACAAGTGCAAACCATCCAACTTGAAGGAGCTGGAGTAGTTTTGCAAGGAGGAATAGGCAAAAAACCCAGTGGTAAAATGTGGCAAGCTCATACAGACTTATCCAAAGTGACTTCAAGCTGTAATTGCTGCAAAAGGTGGCTTTACAAAGTATTGACTTTAGGGGGGTGAATAGTTATGCACATTGACTTTTTCTGTTATTTTGTCCTATTTGTTGCTTCAAAGTTGTGAGCATGTTCAGTAAATTAAATGATGCAAATCCTCAAACAATCCATGTTAATTACAGGTTGTGAGGCAACAAAACACGAAAAATGCCAAGGGGGTGAATACTTTTGCAAGGCACTGTATATTTTGCATAATTTTACTGTTATTTTTTGTTGTTGAATACATTTTGCATAGAAGCACCTTTTTTCATGGTGCCATGGAATATTAATCAAGGAAATGTTCCACAGTGAGATGGTCTTGGCATAAAGATTCATGAAAATCGGAACAGTGGAAGTGCTCAAGCATCAAATGCCAGCTGTATATTCAGAGTGTCTTTTTAAAGTTCTTCCTGCTCTGAGGCTAACATAATGTCACGTAAAGTGTTTTGAAATCACTGTGCATTCATTGCAGAAACTCCTTTCTAAATAGTAAATGAATTCTTGCATGTGGATAGAGCCAGGTGAAAAAACTATAGGGCTTAAAAAATAAAAGCTGAAGAATATTTCAAAAATAACTCTATAATATATGTAATGTAATAATTATGAGCAAATCATGTTTTATTATTTAGAAGAAATAATTTTTAAACTAAATTAATCTATGCTCCACTTGCATAAGTTAGGTTAACAGAAGTGACAAATGCTTAATTAATGTTTGACTTGTACTGTGTTTGCTTTTTTTTTTATACTATGGCTTTTGCTTGGTTGTTGCCAGGAAAGTGTGTTTGCTTTTTGCACTGGATGACTGATAGTCCTCTATTACACTGAATAGGTCTTTGAAGCTTATCTCAATTATTGTTAAGACATGTTCCCTAAACCTTAATACCACTGCAGAGACAGAACATGAACTTGTCATGGCTTGTTGATTAGCGCCCATTAAGAGACTTATGCTATGATATTTATGCATCACGATATTTGGACTATTTATTCATTGGTATATTTGTGATCTAAATTAATTTATCATTTTAGAATTCCTTGATACAGCATGCATTGTTATGAAATAACTTTATAATCAAGCAATGTAAGAGAGAAATATATTCTAAAGTCGTATTTGCATTTGAAAAAACAAAGTGCAAGTCAATACATTATATTAAGTTAATTTTATATATTTCAGTATTTAAAAGGAATTTATAGATAGCAGTTAGAGGACATTTCATATATTTCACATTACGGTTAATGATATGGTACCTTAGCATTCTCAGTACCACTTTCAAATTTAGTTTTAGATATAGAAAATAAAATACTCCGAAAAAATATTTTTTTAATATTCATATAAAAGAGAAATATATTTCAAACAAAAAAATATTAATGTCTTAAGTATTTATATTCAACTTAGTAGTTATCACAGCCTGAAATTAGGTTAAATGAAACTGACTGGCAAAATGTGTGAATTTCTCACTCAAGTATCACCTGATAACCCAACAAAGAATCTAGGAAACCAAAGCATCCTCTATTATTATTATTGTTTAACTTGCGACTTGCCCGTCAAAAATGACGGTGCAATAACATTAGAAGCCATGAGAATGCTGTTTGAGACATAATTGAAATTGTTTTGTACTGTGAGGACCATCAGGGCTCATTGCGAGGCTTGCGCTATATGTTGTTAATGAATTAAGCCGACCCGAGTATAAGCAGAGGCACCTAATTTTACCACAAAAAAATGGTAAAAAGGTATTGACTCGAGCATAAGCAGAGGGTGAAAAAGAGGGTCCTCCCCCCCCTTGTCATCCTCCTCCTTCCCCCCTTATCATCCTCCTCCTTCCCCCCATCATCCTCCTCCTCCCCCCTTATCATCATCCTCCTCCTTCTCCTCCTTCCCCCCTTATCATCATCCACCTCCTTCTCCTCCTTCCCCTCTTATCATCATCCTCCTCCTTCTCCTCCTTCCCCCCTTATCATCATCTTGTTTCCCCCATAACCTCCTCCTTACAACACCCTCTCCAATCCCTATCCCCCTTCCTCCTTACTTGCTACTATACTCCAATGAGCTGATGCTGATCCTGACGCTGCAGCACGTCTTCCATATCGGCATATGCTAATGACGTGACACGCATGTGACATCACGTCATTAGCATATGCCGGTACAGAAGACATGCTCCGGCCTCAGGATCAGCATTAGCTCATCGGAGCATAGTAGCAAGTAAGGAGGAAGGGGGATAGGGATTGGAGAGGGTGTCGTAAGGAAGAGGTTATGGGGGAAACAAGATGATGATAAGGGGGGAAGGAGGAGGATGATGATAAGAGGGGAAGGAGGAGAAGGAGGAGGAGGATGATAATGGGGGAAGGAGGAGGATAAGGGGGGAAGGAGGAGGATTTTTTTTTATATACGGTAGTTTAATTATTTGTAATTGATATATGCAGCGAGCAATAGGCAGAAGAGCTAACAATCTGTTTGTATTTGCGTCTGCATAGAATATACATTGTGAGTGTTGGTGCCCTGCTTATAAAGTGTAATGAATGTTTGAAGAGTGTATTCTAAATATGCTGTGTGCGCGAGGTAAAGCTGTTGATTTATTGTGTAAAGTGGCATTGTATAGTCGTAATGTTATTAATGTGATACGAGTCTCTTGAGTATTTTTCGGCTTTTGTAATAGTGTTTTGTAGGTCGTAGTGTGATGTGTAAAGTGCTACGTGGTTTGGAGTGTTTTGTGAGGTCCGGGGTCATGTAGCCTAGTTTTCATTTTTTTCGGCTGACATTTTTTTCCTCGCTTAGGCGATTTTCGTGTGCCGAAAATCGTCTAAATCGAGTGAAGTTCGCATTCCACCTCACTCACAGACGTCCTGGCTGTTGCCCCATGCTGACTGTGATGTTTGTTGATTTTTTTTGGTATATTTAGTGTGTTTTTCAGGATTTGGGTTTTTCTGTTTTTTTGCAGCGGCTAAGTGCTACAGTTTAGTTGTACGCACCTCGCAAAGCGTGACATCGCCTTGCAGTTTGACAACTATTATATGTGGTTGTGACTTTCCAGCATATTCCATAGTGTTATACAGCTGTTAAGTACAAGGCAAAAACAACATGAACACATTGCAAAAGAATGGAAGGCCCATCTTTGAGCTTAAAATCAAACGTACATAGTGCTTGTTTCCAAAGCATGTTATAAGAGCTAAAACTTGCAAACTTACAATTTAAGCCTTTAGACAAGCCAGGATTAAAGTGTCATTAAAAGTGCAGGACAGAAGAATAATAAAATATCCAAAAAGATTGCTTATTTCTGTCTGTACAGTACTTTTGCGGTATATCATTCTTGCACTCATGTTATTGGCTATGTTAGAGGGACAGTGAACTTGCAAATTCACTGATACATAAACATGGTCCTAAAGCCATCACTGATGTTCACTAATTTTGCTATCATGCTTCCAATATCTTTCCATATAATATCCCTATCAATTATTGGGTGCCTTCCCTGATTGCCTACTCCATGGTGTTAGGTATGCTTCCATGCTCTATAGTGGTACATAAACACAAGTAAAGACCCAACTAATTCCTAGTATACGGAATCAGTAAGTGGGATAATGTATTGATTTTTGTCTCCGGTACTGCAGTTTTTCCTATATACTGTATGTCACAATATGTGTACTCATATTAAGTTTGAAATTAACAATAGGCAGACCAGCCCATAATATATGTGGTAAAGGCATTAAATGCCAAGAACTTTGTTGTCAAAGGAGCAAATCAGTGTATTTGTTTTTAAAGTGTAAATTTGAATAGTTTGTATTCGTCGTTGTTCCCTTAAGTTGTCATAATATTAGAAATCATTCCCTATTGTCTGTATAATGCTTCTATGCTCCCAATATCTTTTCATGTAAAATCCATACCAATCATTTGGTGCCACCTCCGATTGCCTACTCCATGGTGCTAGATATGCTTTCATGCTCCCAATATCTTTCCATGTAAAATCACTACCAATCATCGGGTGCCACCTCTGATTGCCTACACCATGGTGCTAGATATGCTTTCATGCTCCCAATATCTTTCCATGTAAAATCCCTACTAATCATTGGGTGCCTCCTCCAACTGCCTGCTCCATCCGTGACAAAATGTAAACAAAGGCAAGAGTTTGTAGTTTGATCAATTATTTAATAACATGATAGCAAACATATATATTTGTACTAATGAGACTGCATTAAAAACTGTATATGCAGTTGTAAACTCTGACAATTCAGTTGATGTGCATGCCTGCTTTAGGTAGCATGACTCAATCCAGACATCAGTTTATGCCTACTTTGGATGCCAGCAACTGAGCAAAAGTTATTTTACTCTGTTCTGAATCTTGGCATTTAAGATTTTCCTGAGTGAACAGATCAGTCTGACTGTTCTTCTTTCCAGTGCCCTGACTCTTGAATTGGATTGTAGACTTTGCTTATTTGACTACTCCCCTGATTTGCACCTTATCATTGGCTTTGCCCCAGATTATCCCATATGTCTGTCTTAAATGTATCACCCTTGTTGGCTGCCTGAGTCATCTGGACTAAATATATATAATAATACTACCACTACTAGTAATAATACACTTTTGCCCCTTTCTTGTACCACACTCTCTTGCAACACACTGCTCCTAATGGGCTTTACTTCTGTTTCACTTTGTGACAAGGAAAGATCAAACTTTAATAAATAACATAGAGGAGCATTACCCAAATATCAAGCAGGAAAATGTTTAAAACCTTTTAAAATATTGATTCTAAAAAAATAATTTGCGATCATATTAATATACATTTTTGGAGGCAGAAGAAAATAATTTTATATATTAAAACTGCAAAATAGGAAAAATAAAGCTAACACTGCTTTTATGGAACCATCATCATTTGTACCTGAAGACTTCTACAACATCAAAAGAACAGATTTACAACAACATAACATTTACTGTACAGCAGACATTTAATGGGCTACTATTGGCCATTCATAATATGACAACATGTGAAAAGAACTTGAGAAGTGTCCTCTTGGGCTACTTAGAATATGGTTTTACAAATACATTCAAATAAAAAATGCATTCGGATATGTAAAAAATAGAATACATTTAGCTCTTAAATTCATATTCAGCAGACTGCTAATGAATAACTGCCAAGCGAATGTTCACAGCTGCATGTTCTGCACAATAGACTTTCAATTATTGCTCAGCAGTGCCACCCTATACACACTTTACACATTATGTAAATCTATGAACTTCTAATGGAAACATCTAGTTTAGAGCTTCACGTTAATTTACATAAATCAGCTATCTGGCCTCTTTCCTGATACCCCTAAACCAAAATTTCATCTAAAATGCTACAGTAAAGATAATTTCATGTTTTAAAAGATCCTGCTCTTCATTTATTGCCTAATTGGTATTTCATCCAGTCATGCATTTTTTGTGTAAAGATTGATATTTATTTATGCCAGTTTACAGCTGAGCCCTTAGCTCTGTCTAGGTTTGCTTTGTTCAGCAGACTGTGTCTTTTTCAGACATTTTTCTTACATTACCATTCTCACTGCACTTTTCATTGACCAATCTAGTAAACAGATTATTGGAAAGTCACTGCACAGCATTTCGTGTCATGCTATGATAAGGTTTACAAATATTCATGCCTATTGGAAAAAGCGGCTACAGATAATAAAAAGTACAGAAGATAAGAGCAGTGCTAGTACAGATTTCCAAGTACATATGCCTAAAGTAATTCATGAAAATACTGTAACACATTACAACATTGGTTCTGTATTCTTGAGCTCGGCATTGGTGACATCATTCTTTATTCGGTTAGCTGCCACAGTGACAGGATTCCAGCCAGGGCTGTTGCCTAAAGAGCTGTGGGGGATAGGGAAATGGGGCCCATAAGGGAACAGGATCTGGAGCAAGCAGGCAGGTACTAGCAAGTAAATGATTTGCTACTAGGAGAATATTAATGGCAAAGCAGCTGCAGGCTATTGGAACATGGTGAAGCTGGGTGTAGAAAATACATACGTGTGTAGAACAGTAGGGTCCCTGGATGACACATTTGTACTTGTCCCCAAGATTTCTCATTCTCTTATTCTATTCTGTTCTGCAATTGTTTAAAATAAATACATATATATATATATATATATATATATATATATATATATATATATATACATAGTTTTAAAGGCATGTTTAGGATACAATGGGATTGTATGTATGCATCATTTGAAAATATATATATAAAAACAATAATTTCCAGCGAGAAGGAGGATGTGCAGCTTCCCCTTACCCATATATAATATAAAATATATTTATACAGGAATAAGGGCCTCATTCAAATCTGATTTAGTCAATTGAATAGGGCTCTATATAAGCACAGAGCATATTGTTTCACAGAAGTTTTTAGTTAGTGAATTTCTATCCAAAAGCAATTTTGAATGAGGCCCTATATATATATATATATATATATATATATATATATATATACAGTATATATATATATATATATATATATATATATATATATATATATATATGTATATATATTCAGATAGCATACAGTATAAAAACTTAAAATTTTATTGGTGAATCTAAAATATAGAATCTAACTTAAATAATCACATATTATGTCATATATTGTTAATTGTTGAACTAAGAGACGTTGTCACACTTTACGTGGTGCATACGACTTAGGCGATGAGCGCCAAAGGTGCTCATCGCCTGCAAGCCTCACATAACGAGGTGACCCGTTAAGGTACTAAACTCAACGAGGCGAGCCATTGACTCACAGCACTAAAACTGTCAGCACTTGGGCGATGAGCTCCGAAGGCGCTCATTGCCTGCGAGCCTCGCAAAGTGAAGGCAATGAAACACGCGGGACTTAGCCTCCAAACACTTAGGAAACGCGGGATCACCTTAGGCTGCAAGCACTTGACAAACACATGACTTAGAAAACAAATTACAAGACGAAGGATTAAAAAAACGAGATAGGAAAAATACGAAGATAACGGCCGAACCGCAGAAAGGAAAAAACACGAAACACACAAATAAATAAAAAAAAACAAATACAACAAAAATATCAGACACAGCACAGGGGAACAGCCAGGACAACTGGGAGTAAGGTGGAACGCGAGTTTAAGTCGATTTCAGCGAGTTTTGGCACTCAAATAAGCAGGAGAAAAAATGGCGGCCCCAAAAAATGAAAACAAGGCTACACGACCCTGGACACCGCCAACCGCGTACCACTTTGCCGGATGCGGCACTTTTAAAAACAAAACAGGGCAAAGCACAAAACACAGAAAAAATACAAAGGACGTCTGGCGGTGAGGTGGAATGGGAATTTAAATCGATTTCGTCAAGTTTCATCATTCAAAAATCAGCTAAGAGATTAAAAAAATGTCAGACAACAAAAATGAAAACAAGGCTACACGACCCTGGACCTCGCAAAACACCGCCAACCGCGTACCACTTTCACACAGGAACCTACGAGGTACAAAATACACTATTACAAAAGAAGGCCAATGCTTGCCAACCCCGTAGCACATAGACAAACAACGCTATTTTACAATCCTAACGTTCCACTAACAACATTACGCATCTACAGTAGCGCTTTACACATATAAACCAACGGTTTGCCCTCACACACGCATCCTATTTGTAATGCACTGTTACAACATTCATAAAACTATCTCCTCAGGGTAGCAACAGTCTGGACATTATAGGCTGCAGGACAAGAGAGATTGTTAGCTCTCCAGGCTATTGATTGCTGGATATATTAATTACAAATAGGTAAAGTATATTAATTTATTATTCAGTGAATTAATTAATTAGTATTTAAAAAATATAGAGACGAGCGAAAGGACACGCCAGGAGAGGCTTGCAATGAGCGTCGAAGGTCCTTAGAGTATAAAAAGCTTAAGATTGTGTGACAAACAGCATTGTCATGGCTTCAAATTTTATTGACCGTCACTTTTTGACAGGCAAGTCGCTAGTAGTTATGTAATATGTAATAGTTCTTGTACCTCATGAAGACATTCTTGCCAATCTATGTGATCAGGGAACATCTGTCTGACAAGAGATATTCTTATATACAGTTGGAGCATATGTAATAAATCATGATGCAGATGAAGATCACAAAAATATAAATATTTAAAGTTAAAGTGGAGAGGAGGGTCATTATTGTTTTCTGTGTACTGGTCTGGGTCTTGGCATGCCTAGTCTCTTTTTGTGTAGCAGACTGCATTGGAAACAATGCCAAATAGGCTTATCATTAATTATATGCAATAATCTCTTATTAACAAATGTAAGAATATTCTTTTCTGTGTGGATCAGAAAAACTGACAGCATAAAATGTCAAAATTCTACATTGTTTTACTGTAGGAAAAATGCATTTTTAAATAACACATGAGTATTTGTTAATACCTATTGTTTTAAATTATTAAGTATTTGGAACCTCTGCTGAGTCACTTTAATATGTCTATACACAGTACATGTTAAAATGAGGTATTTAGAAGGACACCACATTTAAAATGTTAGCCAGCCTTTTAAATTACATAATATGTATCTTCTTCATTTTAATTGGTTACTGAATAATTAATTAAAATTAACTCCCTTATGATTAAAACAATACTACACACGATAATAAGTGTCAAAGGGTGTATTTGCCATAGCTAAGTATGTCTGCTACTGTGTGCGAGACACAGCACCTAAATATGAGTCATTGTATTTCCAATTTGCATGAAACTGAATACATAAATGTCAGGACTGAAAGTATTTCCACCTAGCCAACTTGACAGGCATGTGAAACTTTCTGGTAATTGAATATCAAAATATTCATACAACAGACAACTTAACAACAAACACTAATGCAAATTGTAATTCAACATTTTGTTTATGCCTTTGATTGAAATGTATTCTGCATTTAATATTTTTTTCTTCCAAATTCCAATGTTCTCCCTTAGAGAGTATATTATGTCATTTTCTTTTTCTTTTTTCAATGCCTTTGTGAGGATTTCCAGCAGGGACACTTGCATAACTTCACTCAGAGTGGCAAGTGAGAATTTTTATAGCCAAGATTTTTCAGGAAACTAGACATACAAGTCAATATTCTTATATAGGCAATGTTCAAAGCTAAAATGTGTTATAATTTATTGGAGTTGGAAAGCAATGAAATAAATACATTTTGGAATTACTAAGACACTAGTTACACACACACACAATTCTCTAAGCATCACAGTGGCTGTGATGTGCTTCCCTATATTTACTATGCATTATTTTCCATGAGGAAAAACTGCCATCACTGCCCCTTACACCTCATCACAACTCCTGTGATAGCTTACAGCCTAATTAAATTGCGATTCAGCCAATTGAATAGGGCTCTATATAAGCACAGAGCATATTTAGTTTACAGAAGTTTTTAGTTAGTGAAGACCTTGCTTTAGGATAGAAGTTCACTAACTAAAAACTTCTGTAAAAAAATATGTTCTGTGCTTATATAGAGCCCTATTCAATTGGCCAAATCGCAATTTAATAAGACTGATAAGTGCATACACCTAAGCAGCATAGTGCATATGTTAGTACATTTTTTTGTTTATTTCACTTTTTTAAAACATTTTACCCATAATCAAATATACAGTAGTTTATCAAAAGAGTATATTCAAAATAAAGGACTACATTGCTACTTTCGTTTTTGCTCTCTTACCAAAAGTTTTTTTTTTTTTTTTCATAATTACCTCCAAACATTTAGCTTTACAAGTATCACATTTTTCTTACATATGCATTATGATTTTGATAGTTTGTAACACTTTATGTGACTTGTTATATTTGATAATGAATCCTGATATGTTATATAGGAGTAATTAAAGTTATACTTGCTGTAAATCACTGCTGAATATATGAGATTTTTATATGTTTTTAATTGAAGAATGTGTAGAATCAGTCTATGTAATTGTTCATCTTTTCAAGGAAGGCAAAAATAATGAGTTAGCAAGCTTGCTGTTATCTGTGGATACCAATGCAAATGTATTTGCTGCAGCATAAATGTTCCAAGATCAAACCAATAACGTGGCCGATTACTGCTGATTACTCTTATTATTCTATCACCTTTAACATTTCAGAAAAACCAACCAAAAATGCAATGATTTGCTCAAATTATTTTGTACTGCTTAACGCTAATCTATCATGTACTAAGCAACAAGGGTATTTTAAGTAATTTCACAGCAGTGTATTGTGCTGTGGGGCCGAGGTCCTTTTCACAGTGACAGTTTTTGTAGTATTTAAATTGTTTGAAACTATATTAAAGTTTCACTAATAGTCTATTTTGCTACAAAAACAAAGACGATTGCTATGGATATGGCTTTCCAGAGTTTCTCTGCAATGAAATGTAATTTGTCTATGTGAATGAATTACAATTACATCTATAGCAATGTGATATAAATATATATAGACTCATTACAAGACAAATTCATGTAAACTGTAGAAGGACCAGAGTTAGTATATTTATACATAGATGAAGCCCAAGTTCTAAGGGACGGAAAAGCACATCAACAGCATAAGCTGATGACATCATGATCTTGTACCTGTATTGGAGACAGAGCTTTCCATGATATACACTTGTAGACCTGGTGGTCACATCACAGATTATGCCCCTTACTGCAAACTATTTTGCTGATTTTTGTGGTAGACTCCATTACGAAGTAGGAGAACCTCATTGTAGCGTGGTTGAGGGGATTAACACTGCATAATTGGGAGTGGATTATCTTCCAGTGAATTACACCATAATCTTTTATAGCTGGACTTCATTATGGTGCTGGATCAAGAGGTTGAATATCACATGGTTTGGGAGCAGATTATCTTCCAGCAAAGGACATCCTCCTGTTTTATAGCTTCTATTTCTTTGAATACAATGACCCTTCTGATGGCAGTAAATTAACACCCTGCACTTTAAACGACTGTCTTGTTTGTATAATCCACAACTTTGATAACTGCTTTTCCTATAAGTGACTCTTAGGTCTAGGACACCAGACTATATGCATTTTCTGTGAATTCCCCTATACATATCTTTGGATTACCTTCTATTTGCCTTTTTTTCTCCTCCACAGTAATATGTTGAGACAAATGATACTTCTAATTAGTTGTTATTATTAGAGTTATTGCCGTTGGAAGGTCATCATAGGTGCAGCTGAGTGTATCGATTGTCGTCAGTTATTTATGCTTTTTCATGAATGGAAAGTATAGTAAAAAATAAATATGTTTCATAAATCATTAACTTATGAGTGATTGATAAGTGTGGCTTGTAAGAGCAACTTAACCCCCTAAAACACAAAATAAAGCTTTCAAATAGTAAACCCAGCCTTCTACAACAATAAATATTAAAGAACAATCATCTAACTTACAATATCTGATTACACTATTAAACACTGTCACCCAAGAAAGCCTAAGTTCAGACCTGATTAATACATAGACCCAGGGGTTAACACTTAACCATAATCTTATCTCTGCCTGGCAAGCAGACATTCCCTACTCTTCCCCTAGGGCCGGGGGCTAACCTCCCTTGATGGAGGAGCTCTATATTATTATTATTATTATTATTATTATTATTATTATTATTATTATTAACTTACATGTAGCTATACAGTGGATATAAAAAAAGTATACACAGCCCTGTTAAAATGTCAGGTTTCTGTGCTGTAAAAAAATTAGACAAAGATAAATAATTTAAGAACTTTTTCCACCTTTAATGTGACCAATACACTGTACAACTCAATTGAAAAACAAACTGAAATCTTTTAGGTGGAGGGAAGAAAAAAATAAAATAAAAATAATGTGGTCAATAAGTCTGCACACCCTCTTATAACTGGGGATGCAGCTGTGTTCAGAATTAAGAAATCACATTCCAAATCGTGTTAAATAGAAGTAAGCATACACCTGCCATGATTTAAAGTTCCTCTGATTAACCCAAAATAAAGTTCAGCTGCTCTAGTTGGTCTTTCCTGAAATTTTCTTAGTCACATCCCACAGCAAAAGCCATGGTCCATAGAGAGCTTCCAAAGCATCAGAGGGATCTCATTGTTAAAAGGTATCAGTCAGGAGAAGGGTACAAAATCATTTCCAAGGCATTAGATATACCATGGAACACAGTCATCATCAAGTGGAGAAAATATGGCACAACAGTGACATTACCAAGAACTGGAGCTCCCTCCAAAATTGATGAAAAGATGAGAAGAAAACTAGTCCGGGAGGCTACCAAGAGGCCTACAGCAACATTAAAGGAGCTGCAGGAAAATCTGGCAAGTACTGGCTGTGTGGTACATGTGACAACAATCTCCCGTATTCTTCATATGTCTGGGCTATGGGGTAGAGTGGCAAGACAAAAGCCTTTTCTTACAAAGAAAAACATCCAAGCCAGGCTACATTTTGCAAAAACACATCTGAAGTCTCCCAAAAGCATGTGGGAAAAGGTGTTATGGTCTGATGAAACCAAGGTTGAACTTTTTGGCCATAATTCCAAAAGATATGTTTGGCGCAAAAACAACACTGCACATCACCAAAAGAACACCATACCCACAGTGAAGGATGGTGGTGGCAGCATCATGTTTTGGGGCTGTTTTTCTTCAGCTGGAACAGGGGCCTTAGTTAAGACAGAGGGAATTATGAACAGTTCCAAATACCAGTCAATATTGGCACAAAACCTTCAGGCTTCTGCTAGAAAGCTGAACATGAAGAGGAACTTCATCTTTCAGCATGACAACGACCCAAAGCATACATTCAAATCAACAAAGGAATGGCTTCACCAGAGGAAGATTAAAGTTTTGGAATGGCCCAGTCAGAGTTCAGACCTGAATCTGATTGAAAATCTGTGGGGTGATCTGAAGAGGGCTTTGCACAGGAGATGCCCTCGCAATCTGACAGATTTGGAGTGTTTTTGCAAAGAAGAGTGGGCAAATCTTGCCAAGTCAAAATTTGCCATGCTAATAGACTCATACCCAAAAAGACTGAGTGCTGTAATAAAATCAAAAGGTGCTTCACCAAAGTATTAGTTTAAGGGTGTGCATACTTATGCAACCATATTATTTTATTTTTATATTTTTTCTTCCCTCTACCTAAAAGATTTCAGTTTGTTTTTCAATTGAGTTGTACATTTTATAGGTCACATTAAAGGTGGAAAAAGTTCTGAAATGATTTATCTTTGTCTAATTTTTTTACAGCACAGAAACCTGACATTTTAACAGGTGTGTGTATACTTTTTATATCTACTGTATATGGATTGTGTTTAAAGCAAAACAATATTAACACATTGCAAAAAATGGAGGGCCCTGTCTTTGATCTTACAATCCAGTGTCCAAAGTGCATTCACAAAGTACCTTGCAGGATTGAAAACTTGCAGACTTACAAACTAAAGGTTTTGGGTGTGGTACAGGAGGGTGATAGATGTGTTGGGCATGTTAAGGTGGCAGGTGATAGGCTTCTTTAAATAGATGTGATTTTAGTGAGGTTTTGATGGATTCGAGGCAGAGAGATCGTCTAGTGGAGTGATGCAAGGAGTTCAAAAGTATAGGGTCAGCAAAAGAAGTGAAGGCAGGAATGAGAGAAGGTGATATGAGAGGAGGAAAAAATAAAGTTATTAGCAGAGTGAAAAGGGCGGGTGGGGGAATATTTGGAGAGGAGAGCAGAAATATAAGGGTGTGCGCCGTTGTTGAGGGGTTTGTAAATTTGGGTTATGATTTTAAATGTTATTCTTGAGGCTACAGGAAGTCAATGGAGTGATTGACAGAGAGGTACTGCAGACTCTGAACACTGTGTATGGTAGATGAGTCTAGCGGAGGCATTCAATATTGATTGAAGTGGGTATAGATGGGTGGTGGTTAGGCCAGTAAGAAGCAAGTTGCAGTACTCAAGACAAGATATGATGAGAGAATCACATATATAGCTGTCAGCAATATGGGTTGTTACTAATGCTTGCGGGCTCGCGTAGTGAGCCGGCCGCAATAGCGGCCCTCGCAAAGCTGGCAAGGAGCACCAAAGGCGCTCCTTGCGCTGGTGGAGATGAGCGCCATAGGCGTTTATCCCTACGACCCCCTACGACTTTTGGACCACGGGCCGCATTTGCGGAGGTGGAGGCTCCCACATCGAATGCAATGAGCCGCAGGGTTATTACAGGCCGCATTTGCGGAGGTGGAGGCTTTACAGCGCCTCACAACCGGTTACAAATGACCACACAAGCAGCTCTTTGAAAAAAAACAGCAAACACGCAATGACTAACTACGGACTTACACAAAAAAAGAACGAGCCGCGGGACTTAAAACATAAAAATTTGCGTACTTACACAAAAAAATGTATGACCCGCGGGACTTAGCAAAAAGCCGTTACGGACACGCAAAAATACGAGCTTAACGGACAAACCACGCACAGCGACAAACATTAAAAAAATAAAAATGCACACAAAAATAACATAAAAACCGTACCCACAGCAAGGGGGGACACCCAGCACCTCTGCAACACAAGTTAACATCGATTTCAGTCAAATTTACAAAGTTTAGACTCTCCAAAATCCCCTAAGTGAGAGAAAAAAACTAAAACAAGGCTACATGACCCCTAAAGCTGCAAAATACAGCAAAGCTAATACGGCTTTTACAAAAACCTGTACGACCTACAACACACACCAATAGCAAGGACACTAAATCATCCAAACCCGCCTACCACATACACATTCGCCGCCGTTTTACAAAACTAACTTACAGAATGCGGAAGTACCCAGCTACACAAACGGCTTCCCCTTGCGCACGCAGCCTAATTACAATTCACACTGCACACATTGCTGGCACTTACACCTCAGCTCAACAACACTGCAAACCTACATTACATGCTGCAGTAACATCAAAACAGATTGTTAGCTCTTCAGCACATTCCTTGCTGCATATATAAATTACAAAGGAAGAGCCTCGCAATAAGCGACAAAACAAGATCACTCGGACCTTACAATATGGGCAAAAGCGCCTAAGATAACAACAAATACACCAACCCAGAGTCTTGCAATGAGCGCCAAAGGCGCTCATTGCGAGTCATGAGATGAGCGTCAAAGGCGCTCAGTGCCAGCCTCGCAATGAGCGCACAAGGATCTCAGACCACCAAAACACTCTCTGTGGCAAACAGCATTACCTGCCTTACAATTTTATTGCTGTCATTTTTTGACGGGCAAGTCGCTAGTGTATTACAATCTTAGTTGTTTCTTGTGTAAGGTAGTGACATATTTTGGGAATGTTTTTTTAAATTAAAAAGACAAGATTGTGTTAGTGACTGTATGTAAGGAATAAAAGAGAGGCCAAGGTCCAATATAACCCCAACAGAACTGGCTTGGGAAGTGGGAGTGATGATGGGTGAGACAAGAAGACATTCTATAATGAGTAATGTGAAGAGAATGTGAAAGTCAAGATGTTGCTTCAAGAAAATTGGAGATCTCAAAAATACCTTTGTGCCAAAGGGGGTGTGAGAGGTAGCAGGGGTACACCAAAGATCTATACAAGAAGGATCTTAACAATATTGATAACCTCAATAGTTTGTCCAACGATCTGGAGCTAGGCACCTTAGAGAGTGAAGTAAAATGGGCCCTAGGATGCCTTGCTAACTTAAAGGCGGCAAGCATTGATGGAATCCCAGCTTAACCGTTCAAAATATTGCAAGATAATGCTGTGAATGGTTTGCTTGCCTGATGCAACCACATTCAGAAAACTCAACATTTGCTAGTAGACTGGAAATGGTCAGTCTACATCCCAATGCCAAAAAAGCCAGTGCCATGAATGCTCCAATTATTGAACAAGTGCCCTAATTTAACATGCAAACAATGTAATGCTTAACATCCCAAAATACTATGTTAAGCAAACACAGCAGTTATGCATGCATGACCTAAAAATGTTTTCCTTCTTAACAATATGACATCAGACAGTATTTTCTGATCTTATTAAAATACATTAAAACGGATTACCTTTGATTATCAGCAATAATCATGTTTATGTGTTTAGACATCATGATATGATAACACTTGTACCTTTAACATGTCACATGATTGTGGCTGAACAATATCATATAGACATTGTATAATAACATGATAAAACTCTTTACCTATTGATTTGGGTCACAGCTGAGATCCCACATAATTGCTAAATATCTGCAATTGGTCATGACATCTGTTATCTCATGACAGATACAGCATAGTTTGCACTGCTTGTAGATGCATATCAATTAAGTTAGTTTATTTTTACAGTGACTTTATAAAGCACTATATTGTACAAATAGATCTTGTTAGATATTCATCCTCCCTATTATTTAGAATATGACCATACACTGATCATTTCATAGCTGTGTCAGGAGTTATTGCATTAGTTTATTTGGGCAGATGAAGACACAATGTAAGTGCAATGCACATTACTGTTTACTTCAATTATATGAAGTGATGAATGATGAGATTTATATTCAACCAATTATTGTTGCTTTGATGTAATGACCACGTGTAACTATAGTGCATGCGATGCATCATTATCATTGTACAGTATTACCTTTAACTCTCCAAATGATACTGTTTTAAAAAAAAAAAAAAACTCTTGTCCTCTTGGGCCTCACGTGTAATATATATATATATATATATATATATATATATATATATATATATATATATATATATACAGTCAGCTACATTTATGACTATGCCCTGGGTATATAATAAACTTATTTTATTATTATACCGTAATCCATGTGTCTGTTAAGGTATAGTGGATGTGTCTAAATATTGTTTTCAGAAATCATCTGCATTAAGATATATATATATATATATATATATATATATATATATATATAGTACAAATAAGGAATATCAAATTAATGATTCCATTTGAATGTCTAAAAAATAAGTTAATAAAAACACTTTTCCTGCTCAAATTTCATAGAAATACAGTATATGCACTGCACTCTGGAAAAACTGGGCAGGACATGCAAATGAGACCACATAATGCACCCTCACTCTGTCAATCCAAACCATTTTAAACATGGCTCCTTTTAAGCATATGCTTACGGCATTTCACAGTTTTAGGCATGAATTTTTAACAAACCAGGTCACTTAATTATTTACAGCACTGTTTCACGGTTACTGCCAATCCTCAGTGTGGTGTGAGTGCCTGGTTTGTGTGGTGATTGTTGTAGAGAGTAGTTAAATACAGCAGTTATTGCACATATGGTGGGCTATTAGTGATAGAAGCCCTCCACCATACAAAGTACAGTAGTACAAATAAGGAATAGTACATTAGTGATTCCATTTAAATGTCTAAAAAATAAGTTAATAAAAACGTATTTCCTACTCAAATTTCACAGAAATACAGTATATGCACTGCACTCTGGGAAAATTGGGCGGGACATGCAAATGAGACCACATAATGCCCCCTCACTCTGTCAATCCAAACCATTTTAAACATGGCTCCTGATGGATTTTTCACAAACCAGGTCACTTAACCACATACAGCACTGTTTCATGGTTACTGCCAATCCTCAGTGTGGTGTGAATGAAAAATCCATAATTTGCTATGTCTAAAACTGTGAAATACAATAAGCATATGCTTAAAAGGAGCCATGTTTAAAATGTGCCTATACCATACATGATCACTCTCAGTACTCTGATCTGCTCAGAATCCATGCTGACTATTGTTTGGGGTGTGGTTAACCCTTTAATAGCTAATGCATTACCGTAGGGCATGTGGGTTTCTTGACTGGTGTTAACCTCTTAAGTACTGGAGTCTGTGTTACCATTGGAGCTGTTTTTTTTATGTGGAGGTGTATTATTACCGGTAGTTGATTATTATTATTGTCTTTATTTATATCGCGCCAACATATTCCGTAGCGCTGATGTTCACAGATTTATGCAAACCCGCACATCATACTTTTTAAGAAATACTTTTAAACATATTTAAGTAATGTTAATTATTGTTAAGTATTAATTTATATATCACTTACATGATTTTTCATGAGCTTTTATTACATTAATGTCTCTAACTACTTTTGACTGATTTCAGCAAGGCTTTTTTAAGCACCTACAGGTGGTATTCAGTACACATAACTACCGTAAAACCTTACGAAGCTCCAGTAACTAGCAAAAGGACGGTGAAATTGGATTGCATCGGGCTTTGAGTCAAAATCAATGGAACCACAGACCATGACTTGCTAATACTAGTCATTTAAGCCTATTTTGCAGGCCTGACAAAAGTATTATTGAGATTGACGAAATTACTAAATTATGGTGCAACTTGCACTGTAACTGCCTGCGCAAAAAATTTAAATGGGGCCCTAAGTAATAAAAATATAAAAAACATTAGCCTGCAATATTTATTGTGCAGGTAGAACAGCAATAGTATCTTCCTGGAACAAAATTCGATTCTTTCCATTGGACAACTAAAAACAAAAGTGGAGTATGTAGCATACAAAAAAGAATAATATACAAGAATATGTCTATTGAAACAGGATTATAAGTAGAAGCCAACATAGATTTATGAGGGATAAGTCATGTCAAACAAATCTAATTAGTTTCTATGAGGAGGTTAGTAGCAACTTGAATCAAGGCAACTCAGTGAATGTAGTCTCTTTAGATTTTGCAAAGGCTTTTGATACAGTGTCACATGGAAGACTATTGTGCAAACTAAGGGATGCAGGAATTGCAGTAAAAATATGCACATGGATTGAGCACTGGCTAAAAGACAGGAAGCAAAGGGTTGTTGTAAATGGAACATACTCAGATTGGACTAATGTGGTAAGTGGGGTTACTCGGGGCTCAGTATTAGGTCCTCTCCTTTTTAATATAAGTTGTGCAAGGTAATTAAATCAGAAAATTATGTACTTTTCCTCCAAAGGGATTTGCATAAATTAGAGAAATGGACAATTAAATGGGAGATTTAATACGAATAAATGTAAGGTTATGCATCTGGGAAGGAAAAATAACCATGCAATTTATAAACTTAATAAAACAAATCTATCAGATATTGAAAGGGACTTGGGAGTGCTTGTGGACAACCACCTACGTAACAGTTCTCAATGCCAAGCAGCATCTGCAAAGGCAAATAGACTATTAGCATGTATTAAGAAGGGTATAGAAGCCAGGGAAGCAAATATAATTCTGCCACTATACAAATCCTTAGTACGCCCTCATTTAGAATATGGAGTATAGTTTTGGGCACCAATTCATAAAATGGACATTTTAGAACTGAAAAAAAGTACAGAAAAGGATAATAAAACTAATAAGGGGAATGGAGGGGCTAAGTTATGAAAAAAGACTAACCAAATTAAACTTATTTTCTCTAGAAAAAAGGCGTCTAAGAGGGGATATGATTACCCTATATAAATACACCCAGGGTCAGTATAAAGATTTGTCAAGGGAGCTTTTTGTGCCAAGAGGTTTTAAATTGACACAAAGACATTTGAGGTGACACAAAGACATTTGACTTTGAGGTGAGAAGTAAAAATATTCTACCTTAAAGAAAGAAAAGGGTTCTTCACAGTAAGGGTAGTTAATCTGTTCAGTAGATAACTTTAAAAAGGGATTGGATATATTTTTAAATAAAAAGGGCATTCCGGTTTATTCTGGATAATTAGAGAGGGAGTATTGATCCAGGGAGAAATCCCATTGCCAGTATCTGGGTCAGGAAGAAATTATTTGTTTTCCCTTTTGAGACAATTGGCAAAGTTTAACTTGGTTTTTTTTCTGTACACCTTCCTCTGGATTAATTAACAACTAATCTGCATATTGCAGATCAGAGGAGATCTTAAAAGGTTGAACTTGATGGGCTAAAATATGTTTTCAACCTCAATTAGTAATTTTATGTAATATTTTATGTAATATTTGCAAAGAAGTGTGGTTGGTTCATGATAAAAATACTTATGTATTGCAAGATTGGATTCTAAATAAGAATGGATTTTGTGGATAAGCAGAAATATAAAAGATATACAGAAAATTGATGAATGTATTTATTTGGTTGATTCATTTATCCATATATTTTTTGGAAGAAAAAGGATACAAATTGTAAATTTAAATGGTATTTTTTATTACAAATAGTCTTTACTTCTATTAAATAAATAAATGGGAAAGGAAGGATGTATAGTTTACATGGTAATTGATAGCCAAATGCAGAAGTACATTTAACTGATAGTCTCTTTCACTATTTTGAAGTTTCAGTAATTTAAATAGTAAATCTACAAAGGTAGTGAAGTCTCAGAAGTAAGGAACCCGTAAATCCATAGAACCTTTTAAGTATTAGCTATTGTACTTCTGCTCTATAATCTGACCATTCAAACGTTCTTGACTAGCCTAAATAATGATAAATCAGGACCTGTCTATTCCAGATGCGAATGCAAAGCTCAACTAGTCACAGGACTGAAAAACAAAATCTAATTCTAAAAGATCTACCTTATACATGGATCATACTTTACATTTTTCTTGTGCTGTTTAACAAATGACAAAATTTAGTTTTTCAGTTAAAAGAGACCTGCAGACTTTTCCCTTTTGGATATTATAAATATGTGTTCATTAGAGGAACACTTAGTTACCCATTTGCTTAAATATAATATTTTACAATTTAAGGCAAACATATGGAGGATTTGCAGCATAAATCTAACTTTCAAAATACTGCATTTTTCTGGAAAGCATTTGTAAACTAAACGGTTAAAGTGCAGCTCCATGAAAACTGATGCAATAAAGTATCAATAGTCATAATATATAACTAAAGCACATGACTAACATAATCTACAGTCATCGCTCATTGCAGAAACAAATGGCAATTTCCTAGCAACTGCTGTAATGTTTCCCTTTCAACGGTAATGACAGAAATTATCCTTGAACATCAATGTCTAGTGAAAAAAAGACTGTATCTTACATGCCCAAATGACTGCATCTAATTCTTTTTCAATTTTAATTTCAACCTTTTTGTTACATTCATCCATTATAATTTTCTTGATATGAGTCATAAAAGAAATTCCACTTCATGTTAGAAGCCTACTAAAAGCTTTTAAATAACAGCATTGATTAAACCAACATTATTTTAAAACCATACTCCACATAAAATATTTTTCCTTACATATCCTTATATATCTTAGTGTATTCTTTCCAAGATGCTGTAATAAAACATTTCACATTAGGGATAACCCATCTTTTTCCACAGCTGGCCTTCTTTAATGTTGTCTTTGTTGAGTTATTTTGCACGATTGTACATTATCATGTTAACATTTATATTTAATATAATGGATGTAAATGTAGCTGCCAATATTGCCTTTGTATACATGATACACTGAGTGAAGTATCAAAACCAGTGAAGTAAAATTAAATGAAAATTCAACCTACCTTCACAGTAGATAGTCTTGAAGTAGAGTATTAAATTATTATGTTGGTTATAGTACATTTTGGATAAAATCTTATTTTTTTTAATTATTTAATTCAAATTATTTTAATCTGTAAATTGATCATTTTTATTCATTATTCTTCTGTTTATTATCTGTTTATGTATATTTCAATAAAAAATAATATTTTGAAAAAAAGAAATCATTGTTATAGAAAATACCAAAACTATGTTTTATTTAGGTCTTCTAATGTAAGCTAGTACAGAAATCACAGTCAAATTATAGAATCTTTAGCTAAATAATTGTTCCATCTCTAGTGTAAATGACCCAACCTTCATGCTCGTAACAAACAGCTTCCGAGGAAGTTCTCTTCAATGAAACCCTGATTTGTCTGATATTATTATTACGTTTTTTGTAAAGCTCCAACATATTCTCTAGCGCTGTACAGGGGTTAAATACAAAGAAAAAATAAATACATGATTAACCACATTGCAGAAAGTAGAGGGCCATGTCTTTGAATTTACCATATTACATACATGGTGGGGTTTTTTCAAAGCACTTTATATGCTTGAAAAGATTGAAAACAAGAGTGATTAAGTTTGTGGGTGTATCATCTCTGAAATGGAGGTGATAGTGTAAAACCTACAAAATAATTTAATACAAATCTTAGTGGGTGGGTGTGGATAGGGTAGGTCCTCTGACAAGTTATATGAGTTCAGATGCTGAAGTGAGGTGGTGGTAGGTTTAGGGGCAAAAGAAAAAAGGTAAATAGAAAAGTGAAAATGATTGTTGGAAATGTAATCTACAGAATGGACTGTATGGGGCACAGTGGTGTGTTTGGTTGAATCACGGCAGAAATGCCTGCTCAGTCCTGGTGGTAAATGCAATACCCATATAATACTTGGAGAACACAAAGGAGGAAAATGCTATGTTTTTTTTAGGAAGGTCTTTGTCAAAGCTCTTTGGCTGCACAAACATTGAGATGAGTGCCTAAAACATTGAACAGTTTATACTCCTACTTGAGTAAAGAAGTCAACAACTGTCAAAGTTTATTTTAACAATGGTATGCAGCACTGAACATTTTTATAGATAAAAGGTTTTAACTTTAGTTTTTAAAAACAAATAATTAATTTTTTGGTGAACTTTCTTGCATCTTCAATCTATGTGCAGCTTCTATTGATGACTAGTATTTTATCATTTTGGTAGTTTATTAATTCACTGGTTGTCTGAGACCTTTTAACATCTTCTATTTAAAGGGTATGGAGTGTTGACATATTGTATATATCATTTAGAAAGATTGTTTCATTAGTATAATTCAGAGGGCAAACTGATTTTTTTTCAAGGATAAACAACTATTGATATATTCCTCAAGTATCAATGTCTCATATGAGGAGTTTCTTGGAAAGAAGAATTCAGAGATATCCATTGCTGTTTTGTGTTCAGTTTTCTTGTTTCTAATTCATAGGATAAGTTCTTGCTGTTGGCAGAAGCATGAATAAAACATTAAAACTAACTTTTTTTTAAATTATTATTAACTCACGTTTTTACCATAATAACTAATGAATAGTAATACAGGAGACAGATCACCTGTGATACTTAATATATTTCCCCGAATGTTGGATGTATTTTTTTTTTCTGAGATTTTACATTTTCTGGTTATTTCTGGGCCCAAAAAAATAATTTACAAACCATATTCAAATACAAATGTTCCTGCTCAACTGCACCAATGACTGAAAGAGGAAAGAGAAATAAAGTGTAAAGGAAAATTAGCTAATATCGTAATAGCTTTAATAATACTTGGAATGATTGCATTCCATGTTCAGCATAGATATAGGTTTATTTAGATTTAAAGGCTTATTAGTTATGAACCGAAATCTGCAATGAGGGCTTGTTGAAAGCCACGTGGTGATGAAAAAAAGAGTTTGTCTTGGATGGATTATGCAGGAGTTAGGAGACCTACAGCTGTTTCAATCTTAAATGGATCCCATCAGTTTAGGGCTGGCACCCAACTCAGGGTATAGAGTTGTGGGAAGGCTATTTACCACCTCATAACGATATATATATATATATATATATATATATATATATATATATATATATATATATATATATAATGAGTTAGCATCAGGGCCCAGCGGGAATAAAAAACCCTAATTTATGTTTTTCCACTGGGGCCCTCCATTATCTGTCCCCAGCACTGATTATAACAGCAGATGGAAGCGTCTTCTACATTTGCCGATTAACATTAACAAAATAGTGGTTCCCATTGCAGCATAATTGCAGATAATTAGCAATAAATGAAATGCTGTATTTATTTGTTTTACTTTTTTAAAACACTTTGCTCATTATCAAGAGTAGTTCTTCGTGTATTTTTAATATTGTGATACCCAGCTGTAAGTTGAGTGTTTTTATGATGTGTGTGTTGAGCTTCTTTCTTTGCCTCACCTCTGCATTGGCTTTAACTTTATCATCTACCTCACTGTGTTTTTGGGAAGCTGTTTTGTAAACTGACATGACTATATTTGGGAGTCTTGTGTTTGCTCAGGGTTTTGCTATAGTGGTTCTGCTGGTATCAGCATTTCTTTAATTTACTGAGTCAAGCAGCAATATGCTTATTCCCTGTTTAATGTCTTGCTCCTGTAAAAGCAGCAAATCTGGCTCACTTCCATCATTAGAAGTCAGTTAAGGACTGCTAATTGGCCTCTGTAAGTCAGAAAGATCTACATAAAGAAGGAATATAAAGAAACGTAGCTGCAGTCATAATGCTTTTATATTAATTGCATTTATGTGAACTATGGGCCCTATTCTATTGGCCAATTTGTACAATTATACACACTTAAAACTGCTCTTAAAATTGGCCCAGATTCTATGGGCCCTATTCTATTGGCCAATTTGTACAATTATACACACTTAAAACTGCTCTTAAAATTGGCCCAGATTCTATTGGCTACTCGCAATTCTATTACAAATTACCCATCCGCAATCACTACTGGCCAGGCCAAGCCGCAAAACCAGCCTTAGAACTCAATTGGTATTAGCACAGCTCGAATATTGTGAGCGCTAAATAATTAAAGTTACATAAATCAATATTCTATTAGACCCATAGCTATTGTTCGCAAATAAAGTCTAACCTGAAACTGAAAAAAATATTAGGAGTACTAAATAGGACTCGCAAGGACTTTTACAAACACTTATTAGAGCTGTTATAGCCCGATCAGCAAATATTACTTATTGGCACTAATTAATTGTCTCATGTGTCTAAGAATTAAATTACAGGCTTCCTTAAATATTGTCAGATCATATGATCACGCCCCATGAAATCAGACTAAAAATGGCAGTCTCTAAGAGTTCAACCTTGAGGTTGGAATTTGCAGGGTGGAGTCAATAGAATAAATCTAAACATTAATCAAGAAACACCCGCAGCCAAATTTATGAATTTGAGGCATTTGCAGGCTTCGATTAGAATGGGGCCCTGTGTAATAACTTAAAGAACCACTGTAGCCGCACTTGATAATGATGATGATTACATTAGATAGGGAAAAAATGCAGCTTTAAAGCTGCTGTTATATATCATTATTATTTCAGTTTAAACTACTTCCCCAATAGGGACAGGCCTTGTAAACTAATAACATTTTCATCAGTCAAACTGAAAGCACTGGTTCTCAAGATTGACTTATTTCAGTTGATGTAGCTGAATTGTTTCCTGGATTTAATTTCCCCCTCCACCTATAGAAGTGGAATAAGAGAAACAAAAGTCATGGCTCCCACTACACTCTAATTGCATAGAATAATGTATCTATTAAAGTCTGTATCTATTTGCTTTATTTGCTAAAATGCTTGGCCATTATCATGTTTATTTACTTAAAAGCGACTATTTTAATCTAAGATTATTGTTGTCCTTTAACTTGTGATTTTGTGATTGTACATTTCACTTATTTTTTAATTTTGTTTGTTTTTTAAATTAAAGTCCAGTTTGGATTGAATTGAAATAGATACAAAAATTGCACCAAACATATTCAAACTCATATTTTTTTTTAATTTTCAAGAGCAGTTCTTTCTTTTCTGGAGGAAACTGTGAATGGAGAGAGAATGAAATTCTATGGGGCCCCTATTTATTTTTTTATGTTAGGTTCCTAAGTTGCAGTGATACATACACTGTAACTCTTGTCAATTAATATCACTCTTTTTTAAAGGGCAGAGCAGGAGCACCGCAAAATAGTCTAAAACAATTAGGGTTACCAAGTTACGGTCTGCTGGTCCATTCACCTTCATTTAAAGGTACCAATATCAAATTTTTCAGTCTTCACGCAAATTACTGAAGCTGTGTAAAGCCTTAAGCCTTACGTGAAGATAAAGTTATGTGTACTGAATACCACCCGTAAGGGCTATAAAAAGTCTTGCTGGGACCTGTCAAAAGCAGTTAAAGAAACAGTACTGCACAAAAAAAATATGAAAACATATGTAAGAGCATTATAAATTTAATACTTAACATTCCCATAGGCACACAGGTTGAATTTAAAAATATAATTTTTTATCAGTCATTATACATCTTGGAGGCACACTGTTTAGCGCAATGGTGCTAAATGCGTTCAGACTTAAGCGCGCCAACATTTGCGCACAGCACAAATGCGCCCTGGAATAAAAGTGTGCATGCATAATAGCGTGCCTTAGTTGGTCGGTGTGCATTAAGCACTCGTGCTGAAGTCGCGCTACAAAGATGGGAACTCTCTCAATGTCATGGTTACCAGTCCGGATACCTGTGTGCTGCTTTTACAAAGATGCCGGGAGGGAGGGGTGTCAGTCATCCAGGTCTGCAGTCACCACAGTAAGGAAACACCGCCTTCTTTCGTCTCTCATGCCATTTATCTCCTGGGGGCAGGAGAGGAGGTGGGCAGCTTTGTGTGTGAGGGTGGGTGGCAGGAAGGAGCCTTCAGCTGCACTGTGCAGGGAGAGGGGTCACAACAGCTGAGCCAAGCACTGAGAATTAGGGGACCAGTATGAACATACCACATGTAGAAATACACACAAACATATATGTAGAGATACAACACACAGAGACATACCAATATTCAAACATATAATGACATGTAGAGCTAAAACATACTGCAAGGTTCCCCAAACTCTGTGAGGTTCCATGTTGTATGACCAGCTGGTCCCCTTATTCTGAGGAGAGGTCTGTTGGGAGAAGATGCCCTCCAGAAGGCTAACCATCATGGCCTCTTGCTTCTGTTGGTAGCTGAGCATCTCCTCCAGTGTAGCTTCCACTGATGGATAACAAGGGGGGTGAAGACTGACTATGGCAACAGGATTGCTTGCACGTTGATGGTGGCAAAGTGGGGAGGTGCTGACATTGCTGGTGGTGGCACTGGTGGAGGGTGTTGCTGTATCTGCATCCAGGTGGATGGAGGAGGAGGTGGCGGTGAAGGAGCTAGTGGGTTGTTCCAGTACGAGGGCCCAGGAGGTTAGATGATCTGGGAAAGGAGGAGGCCAGTGGGGTCAAATTTGACATGAGTTGCAGAGGGTTCAGCAGGTTCCCCCACAGACAACATGTATGAATCATCCTCCACCTCCGGGTCCTCATAGGTCGGCTGTTTTCATTCTGGATGGCTTAATTAATTGCCATTGTCAGACTTTTGTATTTGCTAGGAATTATCACTGATATAATTGATGTGTATTATGAGCTTGGTTTGTGCTGGCTCAAACCAATAAGCCCTTGTCTGGTCTGCCCTCTGTATTTCATCAAAACACACACTCTGCTGATCTTTCTGTGCAGTGTGTCATACTAACCAATCTGTCATCATCTCTCAGCAATAGTTAGCAACATGCTGTTGATAGGTGGACCCTTATAGACTAGGAAGCTACACTTCACATCCTGCCCTACACAGTGTGTATCTGCATACTCTATAGTAGGCACACCCATATATGGACTATATATTTGATGTTTATTCACTATATATATATTTTTTCACATCATCCTCATTGTAAAGTGGTATCTCTAAGTATTTAAACACACAGGTATATTATATCCCTAGTCAAATCCAGGAAGCTTGCATATCCCTTTAATTTATGGACAGCACTTACATTGGATGTGTGTGTGGTGTATATGTTTGGGTATATGAAGGGATGATGATATTCACCTGGCATGGCGCCAAGTTGATGTGTGTCCTCCAGGCCAGGAAGTTCTACTACTGTCGCTGGGGCAATCCAGTCCCTCAGCATCCTCTCCCACTCGTTAAAATAGACAGTCACTGGGGGGGCCCACCACCCGAAAATCTTGCTGCTATGTCCTCCTCAGACATGTTTTACCCAGTCTTGCACCGGCAGTCATCATAACAGTGCTTGACAAAGAGGACATCCCTCATTTTTTTATTACAAAAATGCATTGTTAATATTAATGTTAACAATCAATATTAATATTGATTGCTAGTAACTTCCTTATTTGGCTATTGATATTCTGTGTGTTCTGCATACTGTATGTGGGAAACTGATTGATTTTAATACTGTTTTGAATGATCTGAGCCTAAGCTGTGGCATTATTTTGTGACATTTTTTTCTCATTTGACTTTATTCATTTAAAAAAAATAAACTGCACAAGACCTTAAACAAAACAATACTTAAATAATTGTAACAAATGTAACAAATTTGTTCTGCTTATTTTTACTGGTTATGACCTCATCTGTTTCTCTCATTCCAGCAACAGCCAACATCTTAGAACATAATATTTCCTTCCCTGGACTTTCAAATTGCAACTGCTCTCTATGCCCTCCCTCCCTGCCCCACACCTACCCATCCTTGCATTCTCCTAATTTATAGAAACTCATATGACTTGCACCTGCTCAGTCAACACCACCTGCTAAAAAACTAATATTTATTATTGTCATAAAGACTCTTATAATTATTCTTCTCCCCACAGTCATCTAACCATTTTCCTGATCTTACAAACTGTGTCACAATGCTTTCTCATTCTTTCATCTTTCTTATAACCTACTGCCTCTCTCTCAGACTCTCCTTTGTAACCTCTCCATATCACGTCCCCAACAATATTACCATCTCACCTTCCTTGCTCTCCTGTCCTCTTCTCTGCTCCCATGAACTCTTCTCCCTCCTCCAGTCTGAATATCATCCCCTCCCTAACACTCCTCCTTCTCCTGGCTGTAGGAGATATATCCCCTAACCCAGGCCCCTCACTCATCTCCACTCACTGTCAGCCACGCTCTGATTCAAGGCCAGCAAACACCCGTAACACCCAGAATCTGATATCCATCACATGTCACAAACCTTCAACTCTACCTTTCTCCTGCGCCCTCTGGAATGCACGGTCTCTCTGCAATAAACTCACTTTCACTCATGACCTATTCACTACCAACTCCATAAATCTGCTGGTTCTCACTGAAACCTGACTCTCGTCCTCAGTCACTGACTCCCCTGCAGCACTCTCTCATGGTGGTTTTCACCTGAGACAAACACCTAGAATTGGGAACAAACAAGGTGGTGGTGTGGGTGTATTGCTTTCCACTCGCTGTACATTTCACCTCATATCCCCATCCCATCCTTCCAATTCTCATCCCTCTCATCTATCTCTCTATGTATCGCTGTGATCTATCGCCCCCCAGGCACTCCCTCTCTATTTCTTGATCACCTTTCTGCCTGGCTCCCTGACTTTCTCTCCTCCAATGTTCCTTCACTGGTACTTAGAGATTTGAACATTGCCGTTGACACTCCCACCTCCCCAGCAGCCAAATTGCTTGCACTCACCTCTTCCCTTGGCTTCTCACAACTAACAGATTCTTCAACTCATCATGCTGGACATTCTCTTGTCCTTATCTTCACCAATCTCAGTACAACCTCCTACCTATTCATGCATCCACTTCCTCTATCTGACCATCACTTCCTTACCTTCAACCTCACCACATCTTCCTCTCACCACCCCTCTTCAACCCATGCCAACCCTGCTCAGCTCCACTATTATCCAACCCCTTCTCAGCCCCATTACCAACCTCAACTGCTCTGACACTGCCACCTCACTCTACAACTCTACTCTCTCTTTCACCCTTGACACTCTGGCCCCCATACCCACATGCAGACGCCCTCACTCTCATCCACAGCCATGGCACACTACACTAACACAATACCTCCAGAGGTGCTCCCGCACTGCTGAACGACTATGGAGGAAATCCCGCACTTCAGCAGATTTCCTTCACTACAAATTTATGTTCCGCTCCTATTCCTCCCCCCCCACCTTGCCAAACAACACTACTTCACATCACTAATATCAACTCTGTCCTCTAACCCCAAGCGTCTGTTCGCCACTTTCAATACTCTCCTTTGCCCACCACCTCCTCCCATCCCTTCCCCTCTCACAGCTGAAGACTTCACCAACCATTTTATGCATTATTTATGCAAAATTGAAAACATTCGCAATGAACTCTTCTCTCATAGTGGTTTACACACTCCACCCTCTCAACTAACCAACACCCAGTCTTCTCCCTTCCCCAATCCCACAGCCACCATGAACTGCTTTCACCCGGTTACAGAGGACAAAGTCTCCAGCCTGCTATTACCCACTCGCCTCACTACCTGTCCTCTAGATCCTATTCCATCTCAGCTTATCCCTCCCCTCTCAACCACACTAATCCCAGCTCTCACACACCTTCAACCTTTCCCTAAATACTGGCACATTTCCATCTTCTCTAAAACATGCCATAATTACAAACCATCCTCAAAAAACCCTCATCTTACGTCACATCTACCTACTGCCCTATCTCTCTACTTCCCCTGGCTTCCAAACTGCTGGAGCAGCTCGCCTATAACCGTCTTACCAACTTTATTTCCTCTAACTCCCTACTTGACGCCTTCCAAACTGGCCCAACATTCCACTGGGACAGCTCTCAGTAAAGTCACTAATAACATGCTCTCCGCCAAGTCAAAAGGTCACTTTTCCATTCTACTTCTTCTAGATCTATCTGCTGCCTTTGACACAGTCGACCATCCACTTCTACTCCACATCCTCTCCTCCCTTGGTATTCAAGACACTGCTCTCTCGTGGTTCTCATCATACCTACAAAATCGATAATTCAGTGTCTCCATCTTTGAAACCTCTTCTGCTACCTACAGTACCCCCTGTCTGTTGGCGTACCCCAAGGTTCAGCCCTAGCCCCCCTCCTCTTCTCCATCTACACATCCTCACTTGGTTTACTAATAAACTCTTTTGGGCTTCAGTATCATGTCTATGCAGATGACAATCGAATCTACCTCTCATCACCAGATCTATCCCCCTCTCTTCTAACACACGTCTCCAACTGCCTTTCTAATAAATCCTCTTGGATGCTCACCCACTATCTCAAACTCAACATGTCTAAGACTGAACACTTCCCTCACTCTACCACAGCATCAATTCCTCACATCTCTCTCATTGTCAACAACGACATTATCACTTCCACGCCCAATCCGTTGCCTTGCAGGTCTATTGGCCCCCGCCCAGTCTTTCATCCCTCACATATAGCCACTCACAAAATCTTGCCTTCTCCATCTAAAAAACATCTCCAGAATTCACCACTATTTACACAAGACACAACTAAAATCCTAATACACTCTCTCATCATCACTCGAATTGACTACTGCAACTCGCTTCTTGCTGGCCTACCCACCACCCGATAATGAACGCCTTTGCTAGACTCATCTTCCTTACACAATGTGAATCCGATCGCCAGTATCTGGGGTCAGGAAGGAATTTTATATATTTTTTCCCTGTTGAGACAGTTTCTCTGTTTTTTTTTTTCTATTTGTCTTCCTTTGGATCAATTAACAATAAATCTGCGTATTGCAGATCAGAGGAGATCTAAAAAGGTTGAACTTGATGGACTAAAGTTTTTTTTTTTTTTTTTTACCTAAATTATTATGTAACTATGTAACTATGTTACAACCCCAGGAGTGTGGGGGATATGTTCACCCCTTAACCCTTCTGCTTACTAGTATAGGAGCACCCCTGGATGGTCTGGGTTCTTACGGTCTCAGCATTTCTGACTTGTTCAGGCCAGGACATCAGTTCAGGACCTCAGGAACACAGGAGGCAAAAAGCAGGCTTGGCAAAGTAATAAATGCTTTTATCTCTATCTTTCTCTAAAATGACAGATATACCTTTTTTTATGTGTCAACCATCAGAGCAAAATTTAATAGCTGACTCACAGCATGACAGTTACAGATGACATCGCAAAATTCCAAATGCAGTTAACTTCTTATGAACTGGCTACAACTAAAATGTAATATAGAGTTTAAACACATAACATCACACAATGTCTTTGTAATAAAACTAGGTGGCTGTTTTTTTGCCACACACAACGTTCAGTGTCAGCATCACCTCTCTGTCAATCACTCCACTGGCTTCCCTTAGCCTCCAGAATAAAATTTAGTATCATGACCCTAACTTACAAAGCCCTCAACAACAGCGCACCCCCGTACATCTCTGCTCATCTCCAAATATTCCCCCAACTGCCCTCTCCGTTCTGCTAATTACCTTTTTCTTTCCACAACTCTTGTCACCTCCTCTCACTATCACCTTCAGGACTTTTCTCATGTTGCCCCTATTCTCTGGAACTCCTTGCCTCGCTCCACCATATTGTCCTCCTGTCTCAAAACATTGAAAACCTCACTAAAAATGCATATCTTTTCTCTTTAAAGAAGCGTATCATCTTCCACCCTAATACGCTTATCACCCCTCTCTCCCTCCTTTACCACACACACAATAACTTTAGTTTGTAAGTGTGTGAGTTTCAATCCTGCAGGGTGCTTTGGGGAAAGCACCATGGACACTGTATTCGAGGCTCAAAGACAGGGCCCTCCTTACTTTGCTATATGTTGATTTGTATTTACCTTTTCTTGGATCTTATCTTATGTACAGTGCTACAGAATATGTTGACGTGTTATAAACAAACAATAATAATAATAATAATATTTGTAACCTACTGAAATAACAACAAAACAACTTTGGTGACAGACAGCGAAAAATAGAATTGACGAAACACTAGCTCATATCCCTCCAGCCTTCAGTTCCACAGTTGCAACCACCATTGCAAACAGAGCCAGCGGCCTCCTCATCTCAAAACTCACCGCCAAAGCAAGCTGATACCCAGCCACGCAACATAGTGGTACCCCTCGCTACAACACCGTCTAGAAGTGCTAAAGGGAGGAAGTGCGTGGGCACGGAAGGTGGGGGCCCAGTGCTGAGAAAGGGGAGGTAGTTGGTAACATCCCCTAAGTTCTCCTCATCATTACTCCTCACTGCATATTAATTAGTATAAATATTGACATACTATTGCCTGGCTATAGAGTGTGTACATGTATGGTTATGTTTAACATTTCACCATTGGTGTTAAATGTGGATTGCCGATGTGATGACGTGTTGTCAACCTTAATAGTGTTCTGATTGATATCTTGTTCTTGTCTCTGTAGGTCTTAATAGCCCAATCTCACGACTATGAAGGCATGTTCTTCATCTTCGAGCCATGCTTTCATGTGAGTAAACTCTCAATCAGGCATTAGATCAGTGACATTCCCCCCAGCAGATTTTATCAGAAATGCAATATGACTCCATTTCTCATCACTAATGAACATGACTGGTGGTATTTTCAATTACAATGAAAAGGGTCCCAGCTTAAAGAGTTGCACATTCCCATAAGGATCTGCTAATCCAAACCAGTAGTTATACTTGCATTTTTGTTGCATGTCATCCCTTGGCCTTGGTACCACCCATATACCAATGAGATGTGATATCAGTGTGGCACACTAATGTAGATCGTGATGGTACTCTTTGCTAATAGATTGTGGTCCCAGTGAAGTATTCTTTGTGAAATTACACATCCTCAATATATTTTGGGGACGCTGATTGTACAGGACAGAATCAGTATGGTTATCACTGCTCCTAGATGACATTCATGTTAATTGGTTTATTATTGTGTTCAGAGCAAGAAACACTGTACTGTAATAACAGTGTTTGCTTGTTCCATAACCTCCTCTTTCTGTTTTCCAGATTCTGATCATCTATTTGGGATTATTCCATAATACATTAATACACACTGTGTGTGGAATTGATTTGTATGACATTATCCATGATTTATTGCATCTGTTTAATTGAGCAGATGGAGACCATATGGAAGCGTTATGCGCATTAATGGTTACTTCCATGAATGGAGTGATATATGATGATCCTTTTTGTCATCAGATTATGGTTACTGTGGTCCTGTGACCATATGTGACCCTCGTAGATGCTATGCATCATCTTTATTATGCAGTATAACATTTAACCCTTTAAGTGTGCCTTTTTGCCAAAAAGCCTCTTGCCCTTCTGTGATCCGCCCACCCCACACCCATGATATTAATGCACAGTCGTATACATATAAACATGTGCTCTGTGTATCAAATAAAGTATGATATTGTTATATTGTTATCACTGTTTATGTGTGTTTGTACTTTATCATGATTGTTAATCTCCAGATTCATGAATTTCTACATACACCATCCTTCAATATACCCATCCTGTGTTAATGTAGGGTTGAGGTGTTCAATATTTAGATTCAGGGTTCAGATGTATGGATCAGAGACTTATGGATTAAAGTACAATCTATCAATTTATCAATACTAATTGATTGTGATACAATCTGTGATTGCTAAGAGATAATATCTCCCATTGTTAACTGATGTTACATCCATTTATCTAAGTGTGCTATCTCTTTAAATGCTGCATAAACTGTTTTTGGCAATGTATATCACAATGTGTCACAAGCTAATCCTCAAGGCTCCCCAGACAGATCAGGGTTTCCGTTTAACAATGTGTGAACACAGGTGAGACAATTAGTATTCAACAGGAGCCACTGATTTGGTCACCTGGGTTGTTATGGTTAAAAAATCTGGCCTGTCTGGGGAGTCTGGAGGAAATGTTTTTGAACCACTGTTATATGAGGTTTGTATGATGAATGTCACTTCAAGAGCAAGGCAGATATTTTATTTTGGCCCAATTGTGGCAATGGGAATCTTGAGCAAGATAATCTGATGAACTTGCCTGTTTTTGTATTGTTAAAAAGTGGTTTAATGACTTTTTAATGGCTGCTAGGGCACTCTTACATCTTTGTAAAAGCGTTTGCTAGTCCTATTTGAAACCCGCAATGTATTGGGCTACATTTGTCGCTTGCGATTTTGAAAGCAATTGCGTCTTTGGAGAACTGTAGCAATTAAATAGCGATTTTTGATTTTAGTGATTGTAACTTTTGCGGGCTTGAAAGATCAAAGGCTTAGCTAAGTCAGTGTTACGATTTTGACAGGCGGAGAAATTTTCAGCCTGTAGGTCGCAAATTGATTGCAGGTAGCTGGAAGAGGCCAATTTAATAGCAGTAACTTTTGCGGGCTACATTACGGGCTTCAGTAACTACAATTTGGACAATTAAATGAGACCCTTCGTAAAGCATAACACTAAACATTATTCTTGCTCTATTACTCATACAACTTCCATCTAAAGCAGGGATTGTTCTTATTGGTTCATAACTTGCATAGGCTACTTCAATGCTTTCTCCTAACAAAATAATGCTCTACTTGTGAGTACAGTATGAGTAACAAAGCATAATATAAACAGAATATTTGTACTCATATTTGTGTATGCTATGCATGTGAGGAATGATTTAGAAGTCCCAAGGCCATATTATAGTTTTGAAAAATAGTTTTGGATTCAGGAACATTTTGCGTTATGGGACGTAGTGGTTCTTGAGGAGTAACTTTATTGTATTTAGGTTCTGCCTATATATTTAGAGCCCAAAATCATTTCCATAGCTGAATAAGGGAAATTATGAATTAGATTGCTTATTTAGAAATGTGTATTCAAATAGGTGTATCCGTTATTTTGATGGCAGATATTTTACCATCATGTCCCAAACATGGCATAATATATATGGAGGTATTTTGTATGATTTTATGTAACATATTGCAAATCTAACAGTACATTTATAACAACAAATGCAGGGATCCGTGTATTCAATACTTTACTAAGCTGTTAATACTAATTTTTATAAATTCTTCTGAAAACAGCAATCACTAAGCAATCTTATACACACATATAAAATAGTGAGTTTCTAATCAGTTTAATCACGTTACAATTTTTAATAGGGTCGGCTGGATCAAATTGTGGCCAATGAAAAAGAAATCACACACAGCACCTTTAAGCTCCTTGATTAAGAACCTGGGTGCTATTACATTTGCACATAAATCTGCAGCTGGTCTGCAAATCCTTGCCTGTGACATCTGGATTTACTGCAATCACTGTTCAAATAATCTAACAAGTGATTTGAAATATTATTACATGAAAGTTGTTAAATTAAAGCATATCTATAATTATTAGATAATAATATAAGAGCTATGAATATGTATGTTCAACATATTTTACTTTCTGATTCATACAGTAGAGATGAAATATTCATTTACCAAATGTAAAAAACATGAGCTTACTTGTATGTGAAACTTGCATAAGTGGCTAGTGTTTCTATGCAAGCTCTAATCCACAATATATATGCATGCATACTATCTTTATTTTACAAAAATACCTTGGCAATCAATGGGAACTGAAAATCAAACAGTACGAAGAAATAACAACTCATTAACCGTAAAATGGTACATAGCATTATAACAAACATTTACCATCACAACATATTTATGTAAAAAAGAGATACAGACAAACAGAGACCGAAAACTAAGTAATGAATTAAGAGTCTAAAACCCCACACATAGCTGTTTCAACCTTTTAAGCCTCAGCAATGTGGGGGTTAAGTCAGATCAAAGAATTATCATGGAGTGTGCATTATTGTTTTTATTGTATACACACTTGATTTGGATATTGCCTTGTTGATACTGCCCTTACAAAGGGCTATAATATATTAGCTACTTGCAAATGCCTTGAACTTATTAATTTGCCTTTGGTTGTTTTTTAAATAAATGTTTATATGCATTCTATTAACTTAAGAATTCATTAGTGCAACTAAATAATATTTAGGGACCAAAGTCCTTCAATTCAAGCCATAATATTATTATTAGTAGTGTATTACTACTATTATTATTTATTATTATTAGTAATATTATTATTATTAATAATAATAATAATAATAATAATAATAATGTTGTTATTAAGCTCCATCATAGTCTAGCTCTACAGTACATACAGGATTAAAAATCGAACAAGCTGAAGTCCCTATTCTTTTTTTCTCTTTTTTTAAAATATCACATAGCACAAACATGAACTGAATCTATTATCTAGCTAGCCATCTGAAACTCAGTAGTCTCCAAAGCAACTCACAACAAATTACTACCTAACGTGAATAGGCAACACTAGCCCTTATATCCACTCACCCATATCCCTATTTATGCATATGTCTATCTATCAATTTAAAGACTTTCCCATGGCAGGACCCCTCAGATTTCATATGAGCCACCAGATGTCATATGAGCCCCCAGCGAGGCCATTGAGCCCCCACTTCTCCCAACACGGGGGCCCACACCTCTTTAATCCTTTTACCTACCTGCAGTTCAGAATAACCAAATACATATTAACTGTCCAATGTACCATCAAAATGCCAATCCTTTATGGGGGTCTCTCTATGGACCCCCACAGGTCTTATCACTATGCCCATGCCCCCATATATAATTTATCCCAAATTGTAAATACACCTAGGATAATAGAAATAACCAGAGAGTTCCAGAAAAAAAAACTTGTTCATTGCTTCATCAATTATTGTAAAGACTTTGACTGCGCAAATTGCAACCAAATGTGGCAAGTTCTTAAAAAGATGGGGGGTACCAGACCATCTCATCCATCTCATAGAGAGTATTTATGTTGACAAAGAAGCCAACCAAACATGGAACAACCAAATGGTCAAGTTCTGGAGAAGAGTGTCACAGGGTTGTATTTTGCCACCTTATGTATTCAACTTATATGTGGAATACATCATGCATAAGGCTAAGCTGGACAAATTTACAGTCGGAGTTAATACTACTGGGTGAAATATCAACAAATTATGATGGACAGCATAGGTGGAGATGGATAGATGAGATAATTAAAGCAATGAACATGAGTTTGAGGGGGCTCACAGGGGCAGAAGGCCCTGGAATGCTGTGGTCCATAAGGTCATGGAGAGTTTGACACCACTGAATGACTGAACAACATATTTTTTACTCATGTTGTCTGTAAAAAAAATGTATTTATTGTAATAATTGTTTTACCTGTAAGCTTTGTTTCCTGTAATTCTTTTATTTTCATGTAATTCTTTTTTTTTATCCTTTTTTTTAAGGTGACTGTTTTTTATTTGATATACTTACTTTAGGGTAGGTAATTTGGGAGGTAGTGTTAAGGACCATGCGTTTCTTAGGGCCCACATGGGGGCTTGAGGGATTGGGTATTTGGGTGTCCACTGGGAGTAAGGAGGTTAATTTTAGGTGCCAGGGGTTTCACAAAACTCATATGATAGCTAAGGGGTAGAGGGCAAGGCACAGGGGTTCAAGCCAAGGTAAATGGTGCCAAACTGGCCATAATGGAGAGGGAGGGTACATAGAAAAACAACATTGTTTATGAAAGTATTATTATTATTATTATTATTATTATTATTATTATTAATAAGACCCATTTTTTCCTAATTCCTAAATATAATATTGGTATCATTTTTACTAAATTATATCTACCTCATTCTCTTTTTAAAGGTACTGTGGGAGTTTTGATTTATCAGTTTTCAACATTTTGCCTTATTCAATTACAGTTTTGCAATTATTAGCATTTAAAAAAAAAGAAAACTGTAATAGAGGATCCTGATTTAGAAAATAAATTAATAAAATGACTAAAATGTTCTCCATATGATGTTGACTGCAAGCAGGAAAGCAATTGGGATCTTTGATACTTATTTTGACAGAAGCTGCTTGCATTTAATACTACCAATAAAACCTGCAGTAGCAGTTATTATTTATCCACGGTTATTACTATAATTAGAGAATGTTACTAATGTTATAGGAATCTAAAATCGGTGACTGGATGCTGCAGAATGCTATATAATAGATTTTAATATATTGTTCTTTAAGAGTCAACCATTGACAATATTGTTAAAAGCTCAGTATAGAATTAAAGTGACATGGAAATAATTATTTTCTTTAGTGTATCAGGGTTTAGCTCACACAAGAAATCTCAAATGTACTTTTATTTACAAATATACAGAATTCCTCAATACAATTATTTTATATGACATATCCCAATCAGACAAACTTAACACACATGATATCCTACAAACTTCCATATACCTTGTAAGTTACTTGTAACACAGGTGCACAGAAGTTAAAACCATTTGATAAAATGTAAGTATTTTTTGCTTTCTCTCTGTGAAGGGTAGAGGGGAATAAATGGGCCATGACAAAATGCGTAATAACATAAGCAACAATTGTTGTGTTTCTGCAAAGACATCACAGCTGTATCACAAGATTTAAGCAAAAAGAAAAGAAAAAAACAAAAAAGGCTATTTCCTAAAGTAAAATTTTATTTGCATAATTTCTTAAAAATATAAAAGTGATATAAAAAATATTCTATGATATGATTTAAGTACATTTTAGGTCATTGTTAAAGAACATGAAAAGCTGGCAAAACATTTTCTAACATGGGTCAAGCTTCATGTTTTTGTTGATGTATTAATATGCCAATGAATAGCTCACACATATTAATGATGTGCTAAGTAGTATTGCAGTCTGCTTGTCTGTTTTTGTAGTGGACAAAATAAAGACCTGTTATTTGGCAGTTAAACCCCCCTAATACTTTATTTGACATGTATGAAAGGTTTAAAACCTTAGAATGTAAGTTTGCGAGTTTTCAATTGTGTGTCCGTGTCTTGGAAACAAGCACTATGTACATTTGATTATATGCTCAAAAACAGGGCCCTCCATTCTTTATAAGGTGTTAAGTTTGTTTTTTGCCATGTACTCAACCCCTGTACAGCTCTACGGAATATGTTGGCGCGATATAAATAAAGATAATGATAATAATTTATAGTACCAAACATTGACATGTGGTATGGGAATCTGTTCTCATATATGTTGTTAGTGGATGTTAACACTGTAAAATATCTGCACTCAGAAAACAGAAAATGTATAGACCTGTTGCATCTAAATATGAAGAGGTGAATGTACTAAAGGCTAATGTGGCAACTACCAATGTGGTCAAAAATCATAAATTTAAAATGTAGGTACAATTCACTGAAAGATTATTATTTAAAGAATGATTCATAATTCTTTATTAAAGATAATTTGTGACACATATTTTAAGATTAGTGCTTATAAACAAAGTGCATACTCTTTACTGTAATTTAAAGGAAAATATATGTCAAACATTGTCATGTGTTATTACATAAAATATTGGGTGCAGGACATGCACTTAGGAGCCCCCAAAAATCTTGGGCATACACAATTTTAAAGTGGCAAAAAACTGTACGCCTGGGTGGTGCAATTTAGCTCTCCTCCTAGGACATGCACCCTGCAAAGAAAGAGAGGACAAGCCAACCAACAAGTATAAAGACAATGTACAATAGTGTAGTACTACACAATATAAACAAAATGTGTTAGAATATCAAAGTAATGATGCTTATCCACTACCAATGTAAGCAGTGATCTGAGACAATACAGATTCTCCTTCAGTTCTAACGGTATTAGTCCAAGTAAGGATGAATGATGATCTGCTATCCTGAGGATCTTGAGACCTCCCTGCAGACTAAATAAGCTTGATGAAAAATAATTTGGAGGAGAGCAAAAAAAAAAATATGGTGAAGTAACTTTGGGTTATTATGCATAGATATTGTACTTGCAAATAATAAAAGCAGAAGGCTGAGAGGGGAGGTAGAAAGTGAGATGGTGAAAAGTGAATACTAGAAAAAACATAATAAAGAACAAAGAGTAGAAGTGAGTTTTAAATATATGAATCAACTGCAAGTAAAAAGATAAACATTTTCTAACCGCTGCTTAAGAGTAGACACTCACTGTGATATTTCAACCTTAACACTTCATAAATTTAGAAATGAGTGACTTCAATTATAGTCTAGACTGTCCATTTCCTGTGGAAATCTGTTGATCTATTTCTTGATTGCACGCATGGGAAGGCTTAAGTCACACTTTGGAGCCAAGACCAAACAATTCCATACACAATTTTTACTTTTGAGAAGAAATCAGTAGAAGTCTTTAAATTGGAAATTTATAATAAAAGTATCAGATGATCCATGACTTCCTATCTGTTTCCAATTTAAATATCTAAAGAGCAATCCTTGCAGGCAAAATACAATTAATTACATTTTACATTTATATACTGTCACACTTACTTAAACCAACATATCTAGAGCAATTTTAGACATTAACCAATGTAATATATACAGCTGTTCATATCAGTAATATAACAGACATACCACCATTGATTTGAAGTATCATCACCGTGATCACCAATCCATAGATACTAGTTTTATTAGTTGACAGAATTCATGACTTGCAGTCTGTAAAAAAAGAACAGAACAATCAATTACAAAGTAACTTAGACAATTACAAATTAACAGACAAAATGTTCTTTTCCTATTTTAAAACAAACAAAAAACCTTTTGAAGATAAAATTGTTCTTATTAAAGGGCCAGTTAGTTGAGCACAATTTGGAGCACACCACTGTAATGTACTCCTGAAAACATGTTGAAAAACTTTTTGAACTTTTGTAATAGGTGCCTTTTGCACAGAAAAAATAAATGAAGTGTCTGTTTACATGAGAATTAGGCATGTCTCCAGAGAGACTGGGTGTAGAGAGCAGACACAGAAAGAGGGGTTAACACTTCCCCGACTCATCTGTGCAGGGAAATGATTGCTGAAAATCATGGGTTAATTGATGGCTGATGACATTCCTGAAAGCAATTAAAACCATAAATCTTTCTGTTCAAGAGCTTGGAATGGCTATTGTTGGCAGATGCTGTTAATCATGAACAGCCAGCAGTGTGTCTATAAACAAACCTAAGACTGCCCCTTTTTAGCTGTTCATAGTGAAATAAAAAAAAAGCAATAGATCACTTTAACATAGAATGTTGTGCTCTTTCACACCATGAAGAGCACTTACAGTAAATTACCATTTAATAACAGAATTGAATACTTAAAATTAAATCAAACACAAGTTTCTCTCATGGATTTAAAAGATTTTATTATCAAACAATACAAGATTTTTTGTTATCATGAAAAATAATAAATCAACTTCCTTGAAACTAATAGGAAATGTCTTGTATCTGTAGCTCCAAAACTTATATTAATAACAAATAAAGAAACATATGATGAAGCAATATCAAAAACCCTCTTACAGACCTGGCAATATAAAAAATGTTTTCCATTGCAGATCAGAGGAGATCTAAAAAGGTTGAAATTGGTAGACTAAAAGTATTTTTTCAACCTCAATTACGGTGTAACTATGATAATGTACCATTGTCTGTTTTCTTTTCTCAAATGAGGCTCTCAGTGTTGAAAAATGTTTAAATGATCTGCTGGCTTGCCCCCTTCGGCTACTGAGCAGTAATCACATATTATATTTGTCAAACTGCGATTTGTCGCCATGCTTGCGAGCCTCAAGAAGCGAGGCGAGCCGTTGAGGCATTGAAGCCTTTCCGAGCTCGCAGGACTTAGGCAATGAGCGAGGCGAGCAGTTGAGCCATTGAAGCACACAGGGGCAAAAAAATCAGACCTCGGAAAAATATGAAGTTAACGGCAGAAATAAAAAAATAAGAAAAACAAGAAAAATAATAAAAAATAAATTAAAACACACTCACGCACAGCACAGGGGGAGAGCCAGGAAGCCTTTGAGTGAGGTTGTAATCGATTTTGAGCCTTATTTGCCGTGTTTTGCCACTTGAAAATCAAATAAGCGAGAAAAAAAATGTCGGACAAAAAACTTTAAAAAAAACGGAAATTAGATGAAAACCAGGCTGAGCAAAGCAAGGCACGCGAGACTTAGAAAATACACAATGGCAAAGACAGTAACACTTACATGAACAACGCCAGGCACACAGAACTTAGAAAATACACAACGGCAAAGACACTAACACTTACAAAGGCAAGACACCAGGCACGCAGGACTTTGAAAATAAAACACGTCAGTCAGCGCGCGCCACACAAACATTCAGCAGACACATTGAGGAGAAACACACAGGGAAGGGACAGGGTAGAGATGCTGGAAAGAAACACATGGCATTCCCAAGCACAAAACTTGCAAGTTAATAAACCCTGCAATGAGAGGCCCGTACAGTAGGTAGGAGGAAAGGTTCGCAATGAGTGCCTTCACTTCGTCGCTCTTTGCGAGCCACGAGATAAGCATCGAAGGCACTCATTGCGAGGCTCGTGTTGAGCGCCGAAGGTGTTCAGAGAAGCAAAAGCCTCACATTGTGTGGCAAACAGCATTGCCAGGCTTACAATTTTATTTTTTTGACTGGCAATTTGCTAGTATAGATATATGAGCCATACCTTTCTCTTCATAACGCCCTCAGATGTTAGTATTCTTTGTGTACTTCCTCTTCATTTAAATGAAGTTGAAACAGGTTTTACTTATTTTTCAGGCAAAACACAACTTTCGTAATGTTTAAAGAATGATCTTTTATTTGCATTAAAAATTAATTGTGTTTCAAGTCCCATTGAGTTTACCTTCAAAGTTAGAAATAAATTTGTCCACTTAGATCTGCATTATACAGAAATACTGTAGCAAAATTTTTTATTTTACTGTAAAATTCATGGAACAAAGTTTTGAAACAAATCAGTATCTAACATGGGTAATGGGGAACCATGGATGAATGTTACGACATGAGAGGAAGTAAACTTAGTAAACTGATTCTCAGCTTTAAGTATATTGTATTACCAATGCATTCTTTTTCAATATGTGCAAGAGTAAAAATTCACTAATAATTGTAAATGAGAGGGATTACAATTTTTGCAATTGTATTCAAGTATACCTTTTTCTTTGAAGCCTGCATGAACATAGATGTTAGATAAACTGGCCTGCTTGGTTGTTGAATCTCACAAAAATATAACCAGATGCATTGCACACTTCATCACAACAAACACACAAGAGAATGCTTAGTGTTCTTGATGAAATTGATGCCCAAATGTTATGAAAAACCTTCAATTCTGCTTATGAAATATGTTTTGAAAGCTGATGTTATTGTGTATACTTAAAATAGCTTGCATGCCAGCTATCAATTGTAGATGACATAACATGGTTGAATTGTTGAATAAGTTGCTTATCTAGAACTGTATTTCATAAGCAGAATTGAAGGTTTTTCATAAAATTTGGGCACCAATTTCATCAAAAATACTAAGCATTCTGTTTTGGATAATTAAAGTATTGCTATACACAACCCCTAAACACTAGAGTCCCTATTCAATTGAGAAATTGTTGTTTACTGGATCCCGTAATGTAGCCCGTAAACTAATTTGCTAGTCAACTGGAGTCTTTTAGCGAGCCACAAACGTTCTATGGGTTACAGGCTGAAAATCCCTGCGGTTGTCCAAATCGTAACTTACAACCCATCTAAGCCATTGATCTTTCAAGCTTGCAAAAGTTACATTTTCTAAAATCGCAAATTGCTATTCAATTGCGGCAATTCCTCAAGCCTGCAAATGTTTTCACACCTGTAATTGGCAAATGTAGAAGAAATTCTACGAGTACCAAATGGGACTCATAAGGGGGTTAAACACCTGATCGTAGCACTGTAATTGCAAATAAAAAAAATCAATACTGCACTTTTAAAGACGGGGAAAGCGATGAAAGACATTGGAATTCATTGCACAACAGTCTCAAGCTCGCAAATCTGCAATATAATTTATTTTTATTTTTTATGTGTCATTTTGGTGTCATATCAATCTTGGGAATCAAGGATTTAATATATAACAGGCCACGCACATGGACTAAAACAGTATCATCATTCATTTTTAATATTTTGCAATATCGGACCTCTAAACGATAATGGATTGACATGTAACCTTCAGGTTTTACTGACGTAATGATGATGGTCTAATTTACTTTTGGCTGTTTCTTAATTGATCATGATCACGTTCTGAAATGCTTCATACAATTGCATGGTTTATGGTTTCAGCTTTCGGTCCATAAGTTGCGGGCTTGTTCAATTGAATAGCTCTGTAATTGTAGCAAATGTCAAGCCTGCAGACATACAGCTTGCAATTGAATATACAAATATACTATGCAATTGACATACACATGGGCTTGCAATTCAATGAGGCCCATGGACTAGAACATTTCCTTCATTTATTTTTATTATTTTGTACATTGCCAGATTGTGAGTTTGATCACATATAGGACCCCTAAACGCTAATTGATTGACATGTAACCTCCATGTTTTACTGACGTAATGATGACTGTCTCCTTTTCTATTGGCTGTTTCCAAATCGGGAGTTACCGCTTTGTTTAATTGATCTGGATCACGCTCTGAAATGCTACATATGACTGCATGGTTTACGGTTTCGCCTTTTGGCCCGTAAATTGCAGGCTTGTTCAATTGAATCGCTCTGTAATTGTAGCAAATTGTAAGCTTGCAGACATACGGCCTGTATAACATAATCTGTAGGCTTGCAATTGAATAAGGCCCTAGTTAAGGCAGATGGAGGGAATGCATTCAAGCCCTGCGTCCAGCCATCCTCAGTCACAAATTTGATCATATTAACGATTACATGATATTAGGCTCATTATGGGAAAATCAATTTTCCTCATCCTGGTGCCAAAATGATAAAATGGCATCTTCAACATGTGAAAATATTGGTATATAGAGGGTATAAGTAGGCCTGAGTTAGAATCACAACTCCTTAAGATTGCCTTCCGGCATCATTAATCATTATGACAGTGAATGGTCATAAATGTCCCTACTACTCACTATCATGCTACACTAAGTAAATATATATGAAATATAAATCATTTACTGCTGTATTATTTACTTTCTATGTTATAAATGGACAAGAAAAATACTTTATTTTAAAGGCTTCAAGTAGAATATACTTAAACTACAATATTGCCTCATCTGTTTCTTTGTAAATTGCATTAATAGTTAAACATTAAATATTTTTTGATCTTTAGAAATTACATCTAATAAGGATAAATTGTGTAATGACCAATATGAAGAAATATATTGTTTTCTGTGTGTTTACAGAGCAGTCAATATCTTAATGTACTATAGGAAATCAATTCTAATTTCACAGTTACTTAAAGTTAATTTACAAAGACCAATAGCAGGCTTAGTCAGTGGCTTGCGGTGTTATGGTATTTATGCAATGTGTCATAACTGGTTAAACTTCCCATAATAAGGAATTCAAGTATCAATATACCTTTTTTATATTACCGTACTTATTTACCACGATTAAATTGTGATTCAGCCAACTGAATAGGGCTCTATATAAGCACACAGCATATTTTTATTTTCCGAAGTTTCTAGTTAGTGAACTTCTATTCAAAAGCAAGGTCTTCACTAACTAAAAACTTCTGTAAAAAAAATATGCTATGTGCTTATATAGTGCCCTATTCAATTGGCTGAATCACAATTTAATAAGGCTGTTAAAGTTTTATTCATTGCATTAGTTTATTTGCCAAAGACCTCCAGGATCAATATGCCAGATAAAGTGAAGAACTACACTTGATAATGGTCAAATTGTATTTAGAGAATAACATAAGTGCAACTTTATTGTATTATCTTTTATTTGAGATTACGAAGAATATGAATAAGAATAAGAATATGAAGTGGGTGCTCTTTTTTTTATTTCCTTCTATGTGTGGCTACTTGAAGGTGCATCTACTTTCAGCTTCTATAAATATGACAATACAAAAAGTTATATCATTTATTTTAGAAAAACATACACTCTACCAAGCAACTCTCAAAGATCAAAGTAAAAAAATATTGTTTAAGTTAGGCCATATTGTTTACTGTTATCAATTTGTTGAAAAGGAACATTCTGTCGGTATAATTCTTCAGTGGTCCTTTAAGTATTCTGGATTGTGATACTTCTATTTTTTTGTTGTTGTTTAGTCATTCAGTCGTGTCTGACTCTCTGCGACTCTATGGACCTTAGTATGCCTGGCACAATTATGTCTCTGGTTGTGCTTATCTATAAGATTTTCCTGGCAAAGATACTGGAGTGGGTAGCCAGTTCCTTCTGCAGTGGACCACAATTTGTCTGACCTCTCTACTACTACCTGCCCATCTTGAGAGACCTTACATGGTATAGCTCACAGCTTCATTGAGGTACACAAGCCACTTTTCCATGACAAGTTTGCGATCCAGAAGGGGTTCTTCTAGTTGGGGGTATACAATAAGGTTAAGCATCTTATTAGCACATGACACAGCCCATTGTTCCACTTTAGATATGCATGTTTCCTCTCCCACAAAATCATATGGTTTTAAAGCTATCATTTATTATATTATGTCCACACCAATAAGTAATAAATGATACTTTATTTGCTCTTCAACAAATAAAGGCCTTATTTATTTTTCATTATGAACTTATATATGGCCATAAAATCATTATGACAATATATAAGTTCATAGTACACTTATCATTAGGCCAATATATAAGTTCATAGTACACTTATCATTAGGCCTTCCACAACATTATAGCAGTTTTTCATCAACAATGATATCTCTGCAACCGATGTCTATCCCAGCTTAACAAATTAGCTACCAGTATATAAAAACTAAAGGTAGTATTTTTTTATTTTATTTCTAAAAACATTGTGCCCATTATCAAGTTCTTCAAAAGAGCTCTGTCAATATGACACTTCAAAGGTCATTTAAGTTTTTAAGATATCTACTGTATATTATTGCACCAGAATATCACTAGATATAAAATGTAATGTAATGTTTCCTTTCTACATGACATAATAAAAACAGACAAATAGTATTTGATAGACATACAGCCCTATTAAATACCCTCAACATGTAAAACTGTAGCCCGTAACGTAGCCCGCAAGAGTTACGGCTATTAAATTGGTCCCGTAAAGAAACCCGTTAATGATCTGTGGGTTACAGGCAGAAAAAACCTACTGGACGTGGAAATTTGAACTCCGCGGCTGCAAATCCTTTGATCTGTCAAGCTTGTAACAGTTACATTTGAAAATCACAATTAAATTGCTATGAATCCACTGGCGTTCAAACCCGTAACCTGCAAATGGAGCCAAAACGCCAACAGGTACCAGAGAGGACCCGCAAGGGGGTTAAAGTCCTATCAGTAGCACTGTAAATGCAAATATACACATACTGCTGTATTTTCAATTAAAGGGAAAGTGATGTTAGGTATTGAAATCAATAGTACAACATTCTCAAGCTTGCAAATCTGCAACATAAAACACTTTTATTTCTGTTTAATTTCTGTGTTATATCGATCCCGCAATTAATGTGTTAATACATATTATGGAACTCGCATGGACTAGAATATCATATTTACTGATTTATTAATGTTGCATTATTTCTGGAATGCGGGTCCAATTGAAACTTGTAATTGAAACCCATAAGGCTTTGAAATCCAATCTCCATTTTTCAGTAACGTAATGATGATGATCTCATTTGCCATTGACTCCGTCTACACCCATAACTATGGGTTTGACTAATTGATCATATTCACGGCCGCACATCCAACGTGCGCAAGAATGGTTTACGAGTTTGCATCTACAGCCCGGTTCAATTTAATAGCTCTGTACTGCATCCTTTGCGGGTGTGCTGATGCCACTACAGGCTTCGAATGTCATCGGGCTGTGTGTATATTAAATAATCTTCATAAATTGTGTGTATTAAATATATTTTTTCAAAGGGAAAAATACATATTTTGCAATATTTATCTCTGCAATAACATAACTACCAATGTCAATTATGTTATTTAAGAATGTGATTTAACATGTAATAATAGCCAGGAACATATGGTTTAAAATAAACGCTAGTTGCCAGAATAACAGCCTTGCATTTTATCTAGGTCATATTTTCAGCAAATATTTTGAAGCATTAGTTACTTAAATTCCAAGGAAATGCATGCTCAACAATCTGCATCCTGTTGTGCGCGCGGGGAGATGTACTCCCTGCTAAAACAACCTTTACAAATCATTAAAAAACTGTCCTAAGCAAATGCCACATTTTCTTTCTTATCTGGGGCATGGCTCTGCCAAGGAATCCTCTACTAACTCATTATCCTTTTTATGTCTCCACATTGTCCTTTTTCTCTGCATGTAACAGGCCTCACATGTGACATTTCTAGTTTGTCACTGTCACTCTGCCACTTCTCTATTCATGTCTCACAGCTCAATCTTTTCTTACTAGAACTCTACATCTACCTGTCCTTTTTTCCAATATTAGATTTTACTTCTCCAAACTCTCTATTATAATAGTGAAGAACATTATTAATGATGTTTACCATAACGATGAAGTCTTGAATAAAAAACAATAAACAGTTATTATGTAGTATACAATTTTGCTTTCTGTTTTCTAGGAGGCCAATTTTCCAAACGCAATAAAGTACATAGAAAAGAAGAACACTTATAGTCCCTATATTAGCAATTATATGGCATATATACAGACCAATAAAAATTAACCTTTATTCTTTTCATTAATAATATTTTATACACAAGGAAGAAACGTATAACTTAGAATAAAAGAGTTCCTTTCTGAACCCTTCTATATCCTACTGCAGGGAAACAGCATGGTTGCCCTCAATGTATATATATATGTATATTATAACTCCAATGAGTAATGCAAACTAGTGGTTAAATTGGAGTCCTTTTGTCCCAGATAAACAGTATTGTACTGCCCTCTACACAGCATATCCAGAGTGTATTTCATATATATTCTTCCACCAAGTGTATTTATCAATGGCTCTGACCTCTTATAACTGGACAGAATGCCAACAGTGTATAAATCTCCTCACTAAAATGTATTCAGATAGGCAGTTCTATCTCTTCCCTCTGCATGGTACACTATGAAAATAAATAGGATTTAGGTAGGCAGTTCTAACTCTTTCCTTTGTATATTACACTCTGAGCATACAGATTTATTACCCACGCTAGGCCTTCCCATGGATCTAATTGTATATCTATGTATGGATCTATAATAGTCACTTTGTCCCTGTTTCTGTTGAATCTAGGACAAGCTGGCAGGGTTATAAGCAGTTAGTATGGACAGAACTGACAGACCTCCTGTCAAGGCTAAGAGGAATCACTCTCTAGTATGGGCATATAGGACTTCCAATTCCCCATTATCTAATGTTTCTATTCAAAAGAATAATGTAATAGAAGTGTCCGGACTCATGTCCAACTCCCTGCAGTGTCGGATAGCATGTGACGTTACAAAGACGCGACTTGCGCGCTCTACTCACGTTTCGCATCGTGCTTCGATGCAGGCCCGTAGAGGAAGGACTTTTATGGAGGGATCATTTCTACATCACTCTTTTCCTTCACTGCCTATTGCTTTAACCACTTCACGTCTGGGTCACATTGGAATAATTTACAACTCTCAATAAATCATCAATTTTCTTTTTCCTTAATTAGATGTGTATTGGGTTATCAGATGTTAACCCCTTCCTATTTCTTGGATATGTTTTTGAAAGCAATCATTCATCAGGAAGATATTAAACCCTTATTATTCCATGTCCATCCATAAGCTTACCACATCATGCCAGTATTAAATATCTCTTTATAGCATGCAGTCTCAGACTTCATCTCCTAATGATGTCATTACCACCATATTCCACAAGTCATGACTTAAGACTTGTTGTAAAAATCTTTGTAATAGAATCAGCCATACACATGATTTTAGATGGTTTATGTAGTCATACATCCATACTTTTATTTCATAAATATGGGATATTGATTAGTTTATGTAGTCATACATCCATAATGTTTATTTATTTCATGAGAGTGGAATATTGATTATCTTAATCATTTAATATCTACTGTACTTATCCATCATTTGTTACTGTCAAAGTGCATTTGTTGAACATTGGATTTATCCTATCCCCTCTAGTTATAAATTATTACTGTCCCACAATATATAGAAAATATTCAGCACACTATGTTAATGTTTGTTATTTAACTATTGCCTGCACCCATAATTATTGAACTGTACACATAATGGTTTTATTATTCTAACAGATACTTTTCCGGGTTTCCTAATTCTTCATTCTATATATCTCATTCCTAGGCTATGTTTGCCTATTCATACGTATGTTCCCTATACCTACTGCATAGAGCCTGTTTTCAGGTTCAAAAGTCAAGGAGAGAAAGAAGTGAAAAACTAGACTTTATAAGAACACAGAAAAATGTGTTATCATTCAGCCCTTAAGGGAACATAGTATCCAGCAAGACTATCCACTTACTTTCCTTCTTGAGTAACTCATCTTCTAATCTACCCCTTCTGATCCCTAGTGAAACCCGTTCCAAAACCCAGAACTTAATGTTGGGTTTTCAGTCATGACACATAAGAAAGTGCCTTTGCACTGAAATTAGGTTTTGCCTGCTCGTTTATCTTTAGGTCCATTGCTGATATTACATAAATGTTCCCCCAGGCGTCGTCTAAGTTCCTGTGACGTTATACCTGTGTACCTTTTCTGACATGAGCATTCCAAGCATTCCTGCTGTTGTAGTGCAGTTATAGAACCCCTTGATGTTATGGACAAAACTTCCAATGCTCATATGGATAAGTTCCTGATGGCAGGCTATTTTTGGTCCTTGGTCTTGAGAAATGGCTTGTAACCAATTTGTCCCTAAGGGTTGCAGATCTTCGCAAACTGGTAAGCATTCTGGGTCCTATTTGCTCCTGAAGTTCATTGTCCATTCTCAAGATCGTTTGTATTCAAGATATCAAGATATTGTTTGAATTCATCTTAGGTGCCTTCCCATAGTAGTAAAATACCATCGCTATATCGTACCCACATTATGACGGTATCTGTGAGCACGCTATATCTTTCAGAGAAAACAGTTTCTCTCTCCCACCAGCCCAGATATATATTAACAAAGGTGGGTGCACAGGCTGCTCCCATGGTGGTTCCTCTTCTCTGTAAGTAGTATCTATTGTCAAACACAAAATAATTGTGCTTGAGTATAAATCTGAGGAGGTACGCCATGAAGCTATTTTTGGCCTGATTTTGACTGGATTCCATGTCATTTGATATTGAGGTATACAGGTATTCCACATCACACGTAATTAAAAGAGTTGTTTTTTCTCTCACATGTATAGCCTCCAACTTACTCAAGACATCGATTGTATCTCTCACATGGGATGGGGAGACTGGTAACAAATGGGCTCAATCTAATGTCAGAATATCTGCTAGCCTGTTCACTAAGACTGCCAATTCCTGATATTATTGGACGCACTGGTGGTCTCTGTAAGTTTTTATGCACTTTTGGAAACATATAAAATGTTGTAACTTTGGGATTGGTCACAGGAAATCGAACTCTTTACTGTTTATGGGAGCATCACCTTTGACATTTTCTATTAACTGATCATATACTTAGAGGTATTTTTCAGTGGGATCCATAACAAGCCACTTATATCACTCTGGGTCACTCATTTGTCTATTGGCCTCTGCAATGGAATCATCCACCCACCATAATACAACATTACCCCTGTTGTCTGAGGGATTTATGATTGTGTCTTCCCATTTATTTTACCACCCTCTTTTCTTTCCCAATGATATCTGAGCCTCTTACAGCATTTAGTTTTAATAGACCTGACACAACCAGTTGTACATATAATTCTACTGTTGGACAAGAGGAAATTGGCGGATTAAATCTAGATTTTGTCCTAATTTTACCCATCCAATCACTCTATGTCTCAGTCTTTTGTTCATTTTCCTTCAGCATTTGTAAAAATAGATCATAGGTCTGTTGTTCAAATTCATCATGGTCTTCTGGAGTTTTAATAAAATGTTTAAAGATAACAAGCTTCCTCGCAAATAATTATAATTCTTTTACTTTCTCAAAAAACTCAAAGTCAGTGGTGGGTGCAAAGGACAAGCCCTCAGTGAGTAAGCTCTTCTGTTCTTCTGTAATTACTCTCTCTGTAAGATTAATGATCTGGGTGTTATCTGAGTCTACCACCTTTGTGTTCTCTGCCAACCCCCTCTTTTGTGCTGTTGGCTTTCTGTCCGATACCCCTATACTTGGCGGCCCCTGAGATTTGTTCTTAAATTCTGTTCCCTTTTCTCCTCTCTTGTGGGGTTCCGATCTCTCCATCATTTTGTTTTCGGGCGTGTATCTAAAAAATGGTCCAGCCTCTAATAGTAACTCATCCTCTGTTAGAGAGATGTCACATTCAGTAGACAAGGCTGTATTGTATTTTTGTTACTTTGTTTCAACCTGAATGGTCTCTTCTATTATCTTTATGACCCCACCTATATACTTTGCCTAACTCATAGTCTTGTACATCTCTATTAAATGTACTTCTTTTATTAGAGATTATCAGCCTTATTAAATTGTGATTGGGCCAATTGAAAAGTGCTCTATATAAGCACACAGCATATTTTTTGTACAGAAGTTTTTAGTGAACTTCTATCCTAACGCAAGGTCTTCACTAACTAAAAACTTCTGTAAACAAAAATATGCTCTGTGCTTATATAGAGCCCTTTTCAATTGGCCGAATCACAATTTAATAAGGCTGTTAGTATATAGCGCCCCTAAACTGGACATTGCACCAAGTCAGTTATTAAGCTCTAATATGAAATAATGTACTCCTCCAATTTCTGAACATAGCACACTAATCTCAAATGACATTGCTTAAATTACATTTATAGGCAGGTGTTGCTTAAAAGATTGTCCAATGAAGTCAACAGAAATTTATTTAAAGTAAACCAGCAGGTACATTTATCCTGAACAATATGACATTTCTCAACCATTGTCAATGCAATTAAAGACAAGTGTTTTAATCCTTAAAACAATTTTAAATGTATGTGAAATACATGTCCCTTTAAAAGAAAAACTGCTTTATTGTTTGCTATATGAAGGCTGCTAAAGCCTACTAGTAATGAGAAAATTGTGCATCATCAAAGAAATTCTCTTAATTCGTGGACTTGCAGCTATGATGTTGTCAGCAATCAACTGTACATTCATCAAAGCTCCAGGGGATAAAAAAGTACATCAGCTAAATATTGGTTTTACCTGCAAGTAAGATGAATTAATTTGAAACAATTATCTGGCAGAGACTCATTTTTCAGGTTCAAGGTAATTAGCAAAAATCCCCTCCATGCCCTAGATTTATAACATTTCTCATGAGAAACATTATTTAATTCCATATTATATTTTTTGGGACTTAGGGTATATTCTATTAATACCAGTAAAAGAAAAGATTGCTGCTTAAAAAAAAATATTAAGTGCAACATTAGAGAGATCATTCCCATTACAAGGGTTACAGAACAAGCCAGATCAGTCTTAGTGTGTGTCCCGATCAGATGATGCCATGAGCTTGCTCATTCGAGGACTGACTGCCAGAACCTTTTTCTGGGATACAGGTGGCCGTGTCCTGAATTTACTAAATGTAACCATACCCAATCACGGAGATGGTAAGTAGGATTTCAGTGGGATTAGCCCCAGAAAGAATAGAGTAGAAAGTGACTATTACTCAGATTCAGGGTGTAAGTAGTGGGTCCCAATGAACCTCCACTACACTTGAGTTATATAGGGCCACAGAGCTAAATTACATATATCCCCTGAAGTGTCTATTTTTCCTCTCCATGATATGATACATAGACCTGTGAACTTAGTAACTTAGTGACTTTTATGAATTTTATACTGGTGTATTGCGATCTATACCTGATGATCAGTATAGACCAGTTAACATGTCATTTATTATTCACCAGCTTAATTTGATTGCTGTGATGTATACCTGATAATCAATATAGATTAAGTAGGCATATGTAATTTATCATTTGTTTTCACAGACCTATTATAGTTTACACACAGATACTGTGTTGTCTATACTTTGCTGCTAACTTGGCCTTAACCTTATTGTATGGCATTTATTTTGTCTCAATTAGCGATATTTAAGATTTAAATGTTTTGGGCTATGTATTGGACCATTAGTTTCAGGACATATAAATGTTCTTAATTAATATATAATTTTAATCGTCTTTTTTTATTGCTACATTTGTACATGGCAATTATTTTATATGTGATCAATAAAGGTTATATTTTATTTAATACTCTAGTTGGTCATCTATTTGATTCTACTAATCCTCTTTATCATGGATGCTATACAATGGGATAGTCTATGACCATTCATAAATGTGCCTTTCCTTTTTTCTGCCCCCTTTTTTGTAATAATATATATTTAAACTACTGGCCATAACTCTAGTTCCTTTGACATATATATTTTTACCTAACTAAGAGTGTATTCAGTCTACTCTTACATATCTTTTTTGTGATTATTGGAACTATTAACTACCTCTAGAAGTATTACCATCCCTCCTCTTTTTTTTACAGAAAAAGCCATCACAAGGGCATCTACTCGTGGGTAGAAATGCAATGCAATACCCACCATTATTAATAAAATAGCAGTAAAAAAAAAAAAAGCTATTGTACATCTACATATTCTACATATTCCAAGCAGGTTGGGAGATCTATTTTTCCATTCAACTACTCAGCAAACAATGCTTCAGCTAAAGACTCTGGATAGTGACATGCAAATGAGGCTCAACATCACCTTATTTCATAATTCTTCATCACTAAACATGTCTGGTGGAATTAGTGGAATTGGTGGAATTGGTGGATTACCTCTCCATTCATAAGTTATGTTATGAGATATACTGCTAGTATTTAGTACAAATGTTCCACTACCTCAGCAGCTAACTAAACAACCATACCACATAAATTGTAGTCAATGCCACTGAACCTAATAAAATACAACATAATGCTTCTCTCTGTCTATAACGCCCCTTCTGACTGAGGCTCAACGTAAGCACCTACTTAGCTACAAATTAGATAAGGAGATAAGCACAGTAATAATATATTTAAAAGTATTAAAAATTATTATTTTGCTCCAATATATGCATTATCACAAACTGACCTATATGCTTTAATTTGCTTCATAAAGAAACTTTATAGTCACAACCTTGAATTGATTTAAAAGCTCTAACTGAGGAATTAAGAAGGCAGTTACTGGTTATCAATATAATTAAAAGACTAACTTCTTAGCTTTGAAAATTCAGGATAACTGGTTTTAATTTTTCTCTTAGCCTACATAACTAAGGTCTGTTCTTATTTCAAACCATTGTTAAAAAAATATATTTATTTTTATTTTGTAATGTTTTATATAAAACCTAAGAAAAGATGTATGAAGACAGACACATAAAACAGAAAATCTTTATGCCAGGATCTCGAGAAGAGATGATAGGATCTTTGGTGTTTTATGTGTACATACTAACTAACTGTACTTCTAAAGAGAAAATGTATCTTTCCCAGCTTCCACACTGCCCCTCTTTTGAAGTAATGAAGAACATAAAAGGACAAATATATATCTTCTGACTCCAACCACACACCATTTTCTTTCTCTGGTTCATTCTGTGGTTTCTTCTCAGTGTCCTATAGAAGACCATGTGCTTATTAGGTGTAGGCATCTTTTATCAATAATAGCTATTGACGTGGCTACTTGATACATATTGTTAGGGGTATGAAGGAGGAAAGTTAGCGTGAGAACACACTTTATTGGCAATGACAAAAGATTATTTCCCTTTATTATTAATAATTATGAACTAGTGTGCTCTGAACTGAGTGCTACATGGCAATGTTTCTAAGAAAATATGATTACATTTTTTAATACAAAGGATGTTGGGCTTAATATTGATTTAAGTTTTCTATCCCACTATCAACATGTTTTATAATTCACATTCCACATACCTCCCGTGTTCACAAATTAGGTTTTGCCTTCTCGTTTATCTTTAGGTCCATTGCTGATATTACATAAATGTTCCCCCAGGCGTCGTCTAAGTTCCCGTGAGGTTATACCTGTGTACCTTTTCTGACATGAGCATTCCAAGCATTCCTGATGTTGTAGTGCAGTTATAGAACCCCTTGATGTTATGGACAAAACTTCCAATGCTCATATGGATACGTTCCTGATGGCAGGCTATTTTTGGTCCTTGGTCTTGAGAAATGGCTTGTAACCAATGTGTCCCTATGGGTTGCAGATCTACGCAAACTGGTAAGCATTCTGGGTCCTATTTGCTCCTGAAGTTCATTGTTCATTCTTAAGATCGTTTGTATTCAAGATATCAAGATATTGTTTGAATTCATCTTAGGTGCCTTCCCATAGTGGTAAAATACCATCGCTATATCATACCCACATTTTGACCGTATCTGTGAGCACGCTATATCTTTCAGAAAAAGCAGTTTCTCTCTCCCACCAGCCCAGATATATATTAGCAAAGGTGGGTGCACAGGCTGCCCCCATGGTGGTTCCTCTTCTCTGTAAGTAGTATCTATTGTCAAACACAAAATAATCGTGCTTGAGTATAAATCTGAGGAGGTACGCCATGAAGTTATTTTTGGCCTGATTTTCAGTGGATTCTATGTCAAGGAAATATTTAACAGTCTCGCATCCAACCTCATTTGATATTGAGGTATACAGGTATTCCACATCACACGTAATTAAAAGAGTTGTTTTTTTTCACATGTATACCCTCCAACTTACTCAAGACATCCATTGTATCTCTCACATGGGATGGGGAGACTGGTAACAATTGGGCTCAATCTTATGTCCAAATATCTGCTAGCCTGTTCACTAAGACTGCCAATCCCTGATATTATCGGTTTCTGTAAGTTTTTATGCCCTTTTGGAAACATATAAAATGTTGTAACTTTGGGATTGGTCACTTTCAGGAAATCGAACTCTTTACTGTTTATGGGAGCATCACTTTTGACATTTTCTATTAACTGATCATATACTTAGAGGTATTTTTCAGTGGGATCCATAACAAGCCACTTATATCACTCTGGGTAACTCATTTGTCTATTGGCCTCTGCAATGTAATCATCCACCCGCCATAATACAACATTACCCCTGTTGTCTGAGGGATTTATGATTGTGCCTTCCCATTTCTTTTACCACTCTCTTTTCTTTCCCAATGATATCTGAGCCTTTTACAGCATTTAGTTTTAATAGATCTTACACAACCAGTTGTACATATAATTCTACTGTTGGACAAGAGGAAATTGGCGGATTAAATCTAGATGTTGTCCTAATTTTACCCATGCAATCACTCTCTGTCTCAGTCTTTTGTTCATTTTCCTTCAGCATTTGTAAAAATAGATCATAGATCTGTTGTTCAAATTCATCAGGGTCTTCTGGGGTTTTATTATAATGTTTAAAGATAACAAGCTTCCTCGCAAATAATTGTAATTCTTTTACTTTCTCAAAGAACTCAAAGTCAGTGTTGGGTGCAAAGGACAAGCCCTCAGTGAGTAAGCTCTTCTGTTCTGCTGTAATTACTCTCTCTGTAAGATTAATGATCTGGGTGTTATCTGAGTCTACCACCTTTGTGTTCTCTGCCAACCCCCTCTTTTGTGCTGTTGGCTTTCTGTCCGATACCCCTATACTTGGCGGCCCCTGAGATTTGTTCTTAAATTCTGTTCTTTTTTCTCCTCTCTTGTGGGGTTCCGTTCTCTCCAACATTTTGTTAACGGGCGTGTATCTAAAAAATGGTCCAGCCTCTAATAGTAACTCATCCTCTGTTTGAGAGATGTCACATTCAGTAGACAAGGCTGTATTGTATTTTTGTTACTTTGTTTCAACCTGAATGGTCTCTTCTATTATCTTTATGACCCCACCTATATACTTTGCCTAACTCATAGTCTTGTACATCTCTATTAAATGTACTTCTTTTATTAGAGATTATCAGCCTTATTAAATTGCGATTGGGCCAATTGAAAAGCGCTCTATATAAGCACACAGCATATTTTTTGTACAGAAGTTTTTAGTTAGTGAACTTCTATCCTAACGCAAGGTCTTCACTAACTAAAAACTTCTGTAAACAAAAATATGCTCTGTGCTTATATAGAGCCCTTTTCAATTGGCCGAATCACAATTTAATAAGGCTGTTAGTATATAGCTCCCCTAAACTGGACACTGCACCAAATGAGTTATTAAGCTCTAATATGAAATAATGTACTCCTCCAATTTCTGAACATAGCACACTAATCTCAAATAACATTGCTTAAATTACATTTATAGGCAGGTGTTGCTTAAAAGAATGTCCAATGAAGTCAACAGACATTTATTTAAAGTAAACCAGCAGGTACATTTATCCTGAACAATGTGACATTTTACAACCATTATCAATGCAATTAAAGACAAGTGTTTTAATCCTTAAAACACTTCTTTTTTTTTTATTCAAGAAATTTAAAAAAAAAGTTTTAAATGTATGTGAAATACATGTCCCTTTAAAAGAAAAACTGCTTTATTGTTTGCTATATGAAGGCTGCTAAAGCCTACTAGTAATGAGAAAATTGTGCATCATCAAAGAAATTCTCTTAATTCGTGGACTTGCAGCTATGATGTTGTCAGCAATCAACTGTACATTCATCAAAGCTCCAGGGGATAAAAAAGTACATCAGCTAAATATTGGTTTTACCTGCAAGTAAGATGAATTAATTTGAAACAATTATCTGTCAGAGACTCATTTTTCAGGTTCAAGGTAATTAGCAAAAATCCCCTCCATGCCCTAGATTTATAACATTTCTCATGAGAAACATTATTTAGTTCCATATTATATTTTTTGGACTTAGGGTATATTCTATTAATACCAGTAAAAGAAAAGATTGCTGCTTAAAAAACTAGTGTAACATTAGAGAGATCATTCACATTACAAGGGTTACAGAACAAGCCAGATCAGTCTTAGTGTGTGTCCCAATCAGATGACGCCATGAGCTGGCTCATTCGCGCACTGACTGCCAGAACCTTTTTCTGGGATACAGGTGACCGTGTCCTGAATTTACTAAATGTAACCATACCCAACCCCGAAGATGGTAAGTAGGATTTCAGTGGGATTAGTCCCAGACAGAATAAATTAGAAAGTAACTATTACTCAGATTCAGGGTGTAAGTAGTGGGTCCCAATGAACCTCCACTACACTTAAGTTATATAGGTCCACAGAGCTAAATTACATATATCCCCTGAAGTGTCTATTTTTCCTCTCCATGATATGATACATAGACCTGTGAACTTAGTAACTTAGGGCCTCATTCTATTAGCGGCCGCAGCCGTTGCGGGGCCGCAAGGACCGGCCGCAAGCTATTCGGCTATTCTATTCCCTTACGGCCGGGGGCTCCGGCAGGCTTGCGGCCGGGATCTTGCTATCTCTTGCGGCTGCTCGCACCAGAGGAAAGCCTTTGATCTAAAACGGCCGCAAGAGTTTCGGCCGTAAGAAATTCCTATTTGCAATTCAATTGCTCCGGGAACCCTCGCTGCAAGGCCTTAAAACGAGCCGCAGCTTACTTGCAGGAAAGAGGTCCCGCTAGCACCAATTAAGCACATAAAATAGCTCAAATAAAGCCATCCTGCACTTTGAGAAGACTATAAAGGGATTTTAGGTGTTAGAAAAAATAGCACATAATTATCCTATACTCAAATCCGTAAAATATTTTATTTTTAATATCCGTAAAATATCCATGTAAAAAGTCCAGAGTGCTTGGAGCACCTCAGACCCGCCCACGCCGCAGCCGGAATATAAACAGTTAATTTGAACTCGGGTTTGGGCTGATGTGCAAGCTTGAGAGTGGGTTACTTTTAATCCTCATGTCCCCCAATATGATCCCTAGCATTTACAGAGCTGTACAGTGCAGGCTTGAATTTATTTTTGCGTTTTTATATTTCAGAGCTTACGGCCGGTTCCAAGATATGCGGCCGGCAGTAGGAGGAGATCCTTGCGGGGCCGTATAATAGAATCGCGAGTTAACAGAACCCCCGCAAGGAATCGCAGCCTTACGGACGATTTACGGACGGTAATAGAATGAGGCCCTTAGTGACTTTTATGAATTTTATACTGGTGTACTGCGATCTATACCTGATGATCAGTATAGACCAGTTAACATGTCATTTATTATTCACTAGCTTAATTTGCTTGCTGTGATGTATACCTGATAATCAATATAGATTAAGTAGGCATATGTAATTTATCATCTGTTTTCACAGACCTATTATAGTTCACACACAGATACTGTGTTGTCTATACTTTGCTGCTAACTTGGCCTTAACCTTATTGTATGGCATTTATTTTGTCTCAATTAGCGATATTAAAGATTTAAATGTTTTGGGCTATGTATTGGACCTTTAGTTTCAGGACATATAAATGTTCTTAATTAATATATAATTTTAATCGTCTTTTTTTATTGCTACATTTGTACATGGTAATTAATTTATATGTGATCAATAAAGGTTATATTTTATTTAATACTCTAGTTGGTCATCTATTTGATTCTACTAATCCTCTTTATCATGGATGCTATACAATGGGATAGTCTATGACCAGTCATAAATGTGTCTTTCCTTTTTTCTGCCCCCTTTTTTGTAACAATATATATTTAAACTGCTGGCCATAACTCTAGTTCCTTTGACATATATATTTTTACCTAACTAAGAGTGTATTCAGTCTACTCTTACGTATCTTTTTTGTGATTATTGGAACTATTAACTACCTCTAGCAGTATTACCATCCCTCCTCTTTTTTTTACAGAAAAAGCCATCACAAGGGCATCTACTGGTGGGTAGAAATGCGATGCAATACCCACCATTATTAATAAAATAGCAGTAAAAAAAAAAAAAAGCTTTTGTACATCTACATTTTCTACATATTCCAAGCAGGTTGGGAGATCTATTTTTCCATTCAACTACTCAGCAAACAATGCTTCAGCTAAAGTCTCTGGATAGTGACATGCAAATGAGGCTCAACATCACCTTATTTCATCATTCTTCATCACTAAATATGTCTGGTGGAATTAGTGGAATTGGTGGAATTGGTGGATTACCTCTCCATTCATAAGTTATGTTATGAGATATACTGCTAGTATTTAGTACAAATGTTCCACTACCTCAGCAGCTAACTAAACAACCATACCACATAAATTGTAGTCAATGCCACTGAACCTAATAAAATAAAACATAATGCTTCTCTCTGTCTATAACGCCCCTTCTGACTGTTGCAGGGGGAAGGAAATAAAAATCATTAATAGGTGTCCCCCAGAATCCTATATTTTCCAAATGACTTCTAGAATCCCTCTTGTCATTGGTCCAAGTCTCGATGCAAGAGTGGTTGTTATCCTTAAGCCCTCCTTGCAGTTAGAGTTTAAGACCTCAATAATGTAAGCCCCAATAACAGGATCCTTGCTGAAGTGTTTACATAGCAACCAAAGCAATGTAAATGCTTTATAATTTACATGAATGTAAAATCTTACGCTAATACTTCTGACATGCTATAGTTCTGATAGGTTGAAAGTCCTTCTTAAGAAACCAACGGTAAAATCATTATAGTGAGCTATAGTTTTTTGTGAGACTTTAACAGTGCAGTTGTTAGGATGAAAATCCTTCAGTGGATCCAATATCTATATTAGTAGGTTTATAATAGAGAGAGTTAGATATATTATAGACACTGTTTCAGTGTCTTCAAGTGGAAAATAAAATAAGTGGAGCTAGAAACTACATCTACCTGTCTTCTGCACATTTGAAAAATATTAAGCTACGTGGCCCTTTCATAAATGGGATTTGCATGAAGTCAATAGCAGTAGAAGATCATGATCACATAGCTTTAGTAACTATTTTGTAAGGTCTCTTATTATTAATATGACTTAGTCTATTTTGAATAATAATTTTAGCAGCGAGTAATCCACTATAATAAAGAGCAATCCATGGGTAATGCCTGTGGGTTTGTTGTGCTAAGGAGCATGCAGGAGTTACTGTTTGTAAATTGTGCATAAGCAAATAAACTGCACATGCACAACAAAGTTGTGCATGCGAGGTAGTAATGTATTTGTAGATTTGAAATATACCTTTAAAGACAATGGGCCTTATTCTATTGCCCAATTCGTAAATTTATACACACTTAAAATCACTCTTAATATTGCTACATATTCAGCAAATATTACTTAGTGGCACTAATGAATTCTTAAGTCAATAGAATGCATATAAACATTTATTTTAAAAAACACCCAAAGCCAAACTTATGAGTTCAAGGCAATTGCAAGTAGCTAATAGAATAAGGCTAAACGTAAGCACCTACTTAGCTACAAAGTAGATATGGAGATAAGCACAGTAATAATATATTTAAAAGTATTAAAAATGATTGTTTTGCTCCAATATATGCATTATCACAAACTGACCTATATGCTTTAATTTGCTTCATAAAGAAACTTTATAGTCACAACCTTGAATTGATTTAAAAGCTCTAACTGAGGAATTAAGAAGGCAGTTACTGGTTATCAATATAATTAACTAAGGTCTGTTCTTATTTCAAACCATTGTTAAAAATGTATATTTATTTTTCTTTTGTAATGTTTTATATAAAACCTAAGAAAAGATGTATGAAGACAGACACACAAAACAGAAAATCTTTATGCCAGGATCTCGAGAAGAGATGATAGGATCTTTGGCGTTTTATGTGTACATACTCCCTAACTGTACTTCTAAAGAGAAAATGTATCTTTCCCAGCTTCCACACTGCCCCTCTTTTGAAGTAATGAAGAACATAAAAGGACAAATATATATCTTCTGACATTCTGTGGTTTCTTCTCAGTGTCCTATAGAAGTGAATGTGCTTATTAGGTGTAGGCATCTTTTATCAATAATAGCTATTGACGTGGCTACTCGATATATATTGTTAGGGGTATGAAGGAGGAAAGTTAGCGTGAGAACACACTTTATTGGCAATGACAAAAGATTATTTCCCTTTATTTTTAATGATTATGAACTAGAGTGCTCTGAACTGAGTGCTACATGGCAATGTTTCTAAGAAAATATGATTACATTTTTTAATACAAAGGATGTTGGGCTTAATATTGATTTAAGTTTTCTATCCCACTATCAACATGTTTTATAATTCACATTCCACATACCTCCCGTGTTCACAAATTAGGTTTTGCCTTCTCGTTTATCTTTAGGTCCATTGCTGATATTACATAAATGTTCCCCCAGGCATCGTCTAAGTTCCCGTGAGGTTATACCTGTGTACCTTTTCTGACATGAGCATTCCAAGCATTCCTGATGTTGTAGTGCAGTTATAGAACCCCTTGATGTTATGGACAAAACTTCCAATGCTCATATGGATACGTTCCTGATGGCCGGCTATTTTTGGTCCTTGGTCTTGAGAAATGGCTTGTAACCAATTTGTCCCTAAGGGTTGCAGATCTACGCAAACTGGTAAGCATTCTGGGTCCTATTTGCTCCTGAAGTTCATTGTCCATTCTCAAGATCGTTTGTATTCAAGATATCAAGATATTGTTTGAATTCATCTTAGGTGCCTTCCCATAGTAGTAAAATACCATCGCTATATCATACCCACATTATGACCGTATCTGTGAGCACGCTATATCTTTCAGAGAAAGCAGTTTCTCTCTCCCACCAGCCCAGATATATATTAGCAAAGGTGGGTGCACAGGCTGCCCCCATGGTGGTTCCTCTTCTCTGTAAGTAGTATCTATTGTCAAACACAAAATAATTGTGCTTGAGTATAAATCTGAGGAGGTACGCCATGAAGCTATTTTTGGCCTGATTTTCACTGGATTCTATGTCAAGGAAATATTTAACAGTCTTGCATCCAACCTCATTTGATATTGAGGTATACAGGTATTCCACATCATACGTAATTAAAAGAGTTGTTTCTTTTCACACTCCAACTTACTCAAGACATCCATTGTATCTCTCACATGGGATGGGGAGACTGGTAACAATTGGGCTCAATCTTATGTCCAAATATCTGCTAGCCTATTCACTAAGACTGCAAATTCCTGATATTATTGGACGCCCTGGTGGTCTCTGTAAGTTTTAATGCACTTTTGGAAACATATAAAATGTTGTAACTTTGGGATTGGTCACTTTCAGGAAATCGAACTCTTTACTGTTTATGGGAGCATCACTTTTGACATTTTCTATTAACTGATCATATACTTAGAGGTATTTTTCAGTGGGATCCATAACAAGCCACTTATATCACTCTGGGTCACTCATTTGTCTATTGGCCTCTGCAATGTAATCATCCACCCACCATAATACAACATTGCCCCTGTTGTCTGAGGGATTTATGATTGTGTCTTCCCATTTCTTTTACCACTCTCTTTTCTTTCCCAATGATATCTGAGCCTTTTACAACATTTAGTTTTAATAGATCTTACACAACCAGTTGTACTTATAATTCTACTGTTGGACAAGAGGAAATTGGCGGATTAAATCTAGATGTTGTCCTAATTTTACCCATCCAATCACTCTCTGTCTCAGTCTTTTGTTCATTTTCCTTCAGCATTTGTAAAAATAGATCATAGGTCTGTTGTTCAAATTCATCAGGGTCTTCTGGGGTTTTATAAAAATGTTTAAAGATAACAAGCTTCCTCGCAAATAATTGTAATTCTTTTACTTTCTCAAAGAACTCAAAGTCAGTGTTGGGTGCAAAGGACAAGCCCTCAGTGAGTAAGCTCTTCTGTTCTGCTGTAATTACTCTCTCTGTAAGATTAATGATCTGGGTGTTATCTGAGTCTACCACCTTTGTGTTCTCTGCCAACCCCCTCTTTTGTGCATTTGGCTTTCTGTCCGATACCCCTATACTTGGCGGCCCCTGAGATTTGTTCATAAATTCTGTTCCCTTTTCTCCTCTCTTGTGGGGTTCCGTTCTCTCCAACATTTAGTTAACGGGCTTGTCTCTAAAAAATGGTCCAGCCTCTAATCGTAACTCATCCTCTGTTTGAGAGGTGTCATATTCAGTAGACAAGGCTGTATTGTATTTTTGTTACTTTGTTTCAACCTGAATGATTTCTTCTATTATCTTTATGACCCCACCTATATACTTTGCCTAACTCATAGTCTTGTACATCTCTATTAAATGTACTTCTTTTATTAGAGATTATCAGCCTTATTAAATTGCGATTGGGCCAATTGAAAAGTGCTCTATATAAGCACACAGCATTTTTTTTTTTGTACAGAAGTTTTTAGTTAGTGAACTTCTATCCTAACGCAAGGTCTTCACTAACTAAAAACTTCTGTAAACAAAAATATGCTCTGTGCTTATATAGAGCCCTTTTCAATTGGCCAAATCACAATTTAATAAGGCTGTTAGTATATAGCTCCCCTAAACTGGACACTGCACCAAATGAGTTATTAAGCGCTAATATGAAATAATGTACTCCTCCAATTTCTGAACATAGCACACTAATCTCAAATGACATTGCTTAAATTACATTTATAGGCAGGTGTTGCTTAAAAGAAGGTCCAATGAAGTCAACAGACATTTATTTAAAGTAAACCCGCAGGTACATTTATCCTGAACAATATGACATTTCTCAACAATTGTCAATGCAATTTAAGACAAGTGTTTTAATCTTTAAAACAATTTTAAATGTATGTGAAATACATGTCCCTTTAAAAGAAAAACTGCTTTATTGTTTGCTATATGAAGGCTGCTAAAGCCTACTAGTAATGAGAAAATTGTGTATCATCAAAGAAATTCTCTTAATTCGTGGACTTGCAGCTATGATGTTGTCAGCAATCAACTGTACATTCATCAAAGCTCCAGGGGATAAAAAAGTACATCAGCTAAATATTGGTTTTACCTGCAAGTAAGATGAATTAATTTGAAACAATTATCATTTTTCAGGTTCAAGGTAATTAGCAAAAATCCCCTCCATGCCCTAGATTTATAACATTTCTCATGAGAAACATTATTTAATTCCATATTATATTTTTTTTTGGACTTAGGGTATCTTCTATTAATACAAGTAAAAGAAAAGATTGCTGCTTAAAAAAAAATATCAAGTGTAACATTAGAGAGATCATTCACATTACAAGGGTTACAGAACAAGCCAGATCAGTCTTAGTGTGTGTCCCGATCAGATGACGCCATGAGCTGGCTCATTCGAGCACTGACTGCCAGAACCTTTTTCTGGGATACAGGTGGCCGTGTCCTGAATTTACTAAATGTAACCATACCCAACCCCGGAGATGGTAAGTAGGATTTCAGTGGGATTAGCCCCAGAAAGAATAGAGTAGAAAGTAACTATTACTCAGATTCAGGGTGTAAGTATTGGGTCCCAATGAACCTCCACTACACTTAAGTTATATAGGGCCACAGAGCTAAATTACATATATCCCCTGAAGTGTCTATTTTTCCTCTCCATGATATGATACATAGACCTGTGAACTTAGTAACTTAGTGACTTTTATGAATTTTATACTGGTGTACTGCGATCTACACCTGATGATCAGTATAGACCAATTAACATGTCATTTATTATTCACTAGCTTAATTTGCTTGCTGTGATGTATACCTGAAAATAAATATAGATTAAGTAGGCATATGTAATTTATCATCTGTTTTCACAGACCTATTATAGTTCACACACAGATACTGTGTTGTCTATACTTTGCTGCTAACTTGGCCTTAACCTTATTGTATGGCATTTATTTTGTCTCTATTAGCGATATTAAAGATTTAAATGTTTTGGGCTATGTATTGGAGCATATAAATGTTCTTAATTAATATATAATTTTAATTGTCTTTTTTTATTGCTACATTTGTACATGGTAATTATTTTATATGTGATCAATAAAGGTTATATTTTATTTAATACTCTAGTTGGTCATCTATTTGATTCTACTAATCCTCTTTATCATGGATGCTATACAATGGGATAGTCTATGACCAGTCATAAATGTGTCTTTCCTTTTTTCTGCCCCCTTTTTTGTAACAATATATATTTAAACTGCTGGCCATAACTCTAGTTCCTTTGACATATATATTTTTACCTAACTAAGAGTGTATTCAGTCTACTCTTACGTATCTTTTTTGTGATTATTGGAACTATTAACTACCTCTAGCAGTATTACCATCCCTCCTCTTTTTTTTACAGAAAAAGCCATCACAAGGGCATCTACTGGTGGGTAGAAATGCGATGCAATACCCACCATTATTAATAAAATAGCAGTAAAAAAAAAAAAAAGCTTTTGTACATCTACATTTTCTACATATTCCAAGCAGGTTGGGAGATCTATTTTTCCATTCAACTACTCAGCAAACAATGCTTCAGCTAAAGTCTCTGGATAGTGACATGCAAATGAGGCTCAACATCACCTTATTTCATCATTCTTCATCACTAAATATGTCTGGTGGAATTAGTGGAATTGGTGGAATTGGTGGATTACCTCTCCATTCATAAGTTATGTTATGAGATATACTGCTAGTATTTAGTACAAATGTTCCACTACCTCAGCAGCTAGCTAAACAACCATACCACATAAATTGTAGTCAATGCCACTGAACCTTATAAAATAAAACATAATGCTTCTCTCTGTCTATAATGCCCCTTCTGACTGTTGCAGGGGGAAGGAAATAAAAATCATTAATAGGTGTCCCCCAGAATCCTATATTTTCCAAATGTCTTCTAGAATCCCTCTTGTCATTGGTCCAAGTCTCGATGCAAGAGTGGTTGTTATCCTTAAGCCCTCCTTGCAGTTAGAGTTTAAGACCTGAATAATGTAAGCCCCAATAACAGGATCCTTGCTGAAGTGTTTACATAGCAACCAAAGCAATGTAAATGCTTTATAATTTACATGAATGTAAAATCTTACGCTAATACTTCTGACATGCTATAGTTCTGATAGGTTGAAAGTCCTTCTTAAGAAGCCAACGGTAAAATCATTATAGTGAGCTATAGTTTTTTGTGAGACTTTAACAGTGCAGTTGTTAGGATGAAAATCCTTCAGTGGATCCAATATCTATATTAGTAGGTTTATAATAGACAGAGTTAGATATATTATAGACACTGTTTCAGTGTCTTCAAGTGGAAAATAAAATAAGTGGAGCTAGAAACAACATCTACCTGTCTTCTGCACATTTGAAAAATATTAAGCTACGTGGATCTTTCATAAATGGGATTTGCATAAGGTCAATAGAAGTAGAAGATCATGATCACATAGCTTTAGTAACTATTTTGTAAGGTCTCTTATTATTAATATGCCTTAGTCTATTTATTTTTTTTAATAATAATTTTTTTTTTACAAAAATAGCAATACTGTTACAAAAGGAAACATAATAATACTATACATAACATCATTCTATTTAGTAATATCAAGAAAACGAATTCCAGCCTTTACTTTTTTTTAAGCATTCTTACTTTTCCTTCCTTTTCCTTACAATATTTTTTGTTTTTTTCATTTTTAAAGCCTTCCATCCCCTCTTGATCCTTTGCTCCATTAGGTTCATTACATAGTTTAATTTTCAATAGGGTCCCAATAGCTTTACAATGATAACAAGAACTGCCATTTTAAAATTTAGATTCAAGCTTAACACACTTCCATTCACACTACTTCCATTCGTGGCTTCAGGTCCGGAGGGAGAGCGGGTAGGGGCGAGTAGAGGAGCGGGGCGAGGTGGAGTAGCCAGACTATCGATGGGTAAAACCAGTATTTACATCAGTTACATACTAGGAAAATATTTATCCCATAAAGAACAGGAGAGGCTGTTTTTTTTTTATTTTTATAACTCCCAAGTCCATAAAGTTTAATTCAAGCAGCCGGTTTTTATCCACTTTTGTTTTAACCTCATTCCAAGATGGAAGGTATTTCTGCTTCCATTTGGAGGCTATCAGTGATTTTGCTACCACCATGATTTTGCCTTAGTCTATTATGAATAATAATTTTAGCAGCGAGTAATACACTATAATAAAGAGCAATCCATGGGTAATGCCTGTGGGTTTGTTGTGCTAAGGAGCATGCAGGAGTTACTGTTTGTAAATTGTGCATAAGCAAATAAACTGCACATGCACAACAAAGTTGTGCATGCGCAGTAGTAATGTATTTGTAGATTTGAAATATACCTTTAAAGACAATGGGCCTTTTTCTATTGACCAATTCGTAAATTTATACACACTTAAAATCACTCTTAATATTCTACATATTCAGCAAATATTACTTATTGGCACTAATGAATTCTTAAGTCAATAGAATGCATATAAACATTTATTTAAAAAAACACCCAAAGCCAAACTTATGAGTTCAAGGTGCAAGTAGCTAATGGAACAAGGCTAAACGCAAGCACCTACTTAGCTACAAAGTAGATATGGAGATAAGCACAGTAATAATATATTTAAAAGTATTAAAAATTATTATTTTGCCCCAATATATGCATTATCACAAACTGACCTATATGCTTTAATTTGCTTCATAAAGAAACTTTATAGTCACAACCTTGAATTGATTTAAAAGCTCTAACTGAGGAATTAAGAAGGCAGTTACTGGTTATCAATATAATTAAAAGACTAACTTCTTAGCTTTGAAAATTCAGGATAACTGGTTTTAATTTTTCTCTTAGCCTTCATAACTAAGGTCTGTTCTTATTTCAAACCATTGTTAAAAAAATATATTTATTTTTCTTTTGTAATGTTTTATATAAAACCTAAGAAAAGATGTATGAAGACAGACACACAAAACAGAAAATCTTTATGCCAGGATCTCGAGAAGAGATGATAGGATCTTTGGCGTTTTATGTGTACATACTCCCTAACTGTACTTCTAAAGAGAAAATGTATCTTTCCCAGCTTCCACACTGCCCCTCTTTTGAAGTAATGAAGAACATAAAAGGACAAATATATATCTTCTGACTCCAACCACACATCATTTTCTTTCTCTGGTTCATTCTGTGTTTTTTTTTCAGTGTCCTATAGAAGACCATGTGCTTATTAAGTGTAGGCATCTTTTATCAATAATAGCTATTGACGTGGCTACTCGATATATATTGTTAGGGGTGTGAAGGGAAGTTAGTGTGAGAACACACTTTATTGGCAATGACAAAAGATTATTTCCCTTTATTATTAATGATTATGAATTAGAGTGCTCTGAACTGAGTGCTACATGGCAATGTTTCTAAGAAAATATGATTACATTTTTTAATACAAAGGATGTTGGGCTTAATATTGATTTAAGTTTTCTATCCCACTATCAACATGTTTTATCATTCACATTCCACATACCTCCCGTGTTCAATTGTTATGTTTCTAATCCACAAACTGTGGGGAGATGTATGGCTCTAAATGATGGCTCTGTTACAATGCTGGTCTGTATCTCTCATATCTCTGCTCAATGGATTTTTATTCTTTTTCCAATTTTTTTTTTCTTTCCTCTTTTTTTCTGCCCACTTTTTTTCTTCTGTGTATCTTCTCATCAGTATTGCTTTTTGACTTGATAAAGAGAGATCTTGAAAACTCGTTGCTATATTATGAATACGTTTGTTCAACAGCAATCCCTCGAGATTAGCGGCTTCAAATTTCGCAGATCTCACATTCGTGAATTGGTTTCCTCTCACACTTACATGGGAGAGGCCTCCGCTGAAGGATGGGGGAGGGACAGGGGGAGGGATGTACGACTTAGGCCATAGGCTATCCCTACGACCCCGTACAACTTAGTCAGGGAGCGCCAAAGGCGCTCACTGTGCTGGTGGAGATGAGCGCCATAACCACGCAAAACACCTCAAGACACATAAGACTTTTACCCAGGAAAGTAGGAGGTACAAAATACACTATTACAAAGTACCACATAGACAAGCGCCGACATTTTACAACACTAACTTGAAACTAATAACATTACCATTCTAAAATGCTGCTTTACACAACTAAACAAATGGTTTGCCCTCGCGCACACAGCCTTTTTACACTGCACACTTGCCGCATTGCTGACACTTTCTCCTCAGGTCAGCAACAGTCCAAATGTACATTGTGTGCTGCAGGAAAATCAAAAGCGATTGTTAGCTCTTCAGGATCTTGATTGCTGAATATATTAATTAGAAATAGGTAAAGTATATTAATTTATTATTTCATTAATTAATTAAAAATTATAAAAAAATATATATATACAAAGGCGCTCAGTGCGCTGCTCACAATGAACGCAGAGGGTGCTCACAGAACCAAAAGTACACCAGGGGAGAGCCTCGCAATGAGCGCCAAAGGCGCTCAGAGCGGGGCTTGAGATGAGCACCGAAGGAGCTCACAAGACCAAAAATACACAGCGGAGAGGCTCGCAATGAGCGCCAAAGGCGCGCAGCACGACCCTCGCAATGCGCACCTAAGGTACTCATAGGACCAATAGCTTTACATTGTGTGGCAAACAGCATTGCCTGGCTTACAATTTTATTGCCGTCATTTTGTTGACAGCCAAGTCAATAGTAATAATAATAATAATAATAATAATAAAGTCAATATCATTAAACTAAGACACCTGAAAGGGTGGAAGACCGAGATAATAACTGATGCAACAAAACACTGGCTATACCCCTGCTCCATTGCAAATAGTTATTGAACATTTTTTCCCCTTCATTTGTACTATGCTGCATCTCAGATCAGAGTCTAATTTGTTAACCGGTCTGAACATCTATGTCAGATATTCCTGACATTTGTTTCGCCACTGTGCATGGCTTTGTCTGTGGGGAGTGGTCTGTCTGCAGTTGGCACTTAAATAGGTGCCTTAAATATTAATGCAGAATAGTAGTAAAGTATTTGTCAAAGACTGCCATTCCTGGAGCATACTGTAAATCCATGATTATATTTATTATTTTGTTTAATTAGCGTTAAGCACTGACGGGATTAGGGTGATGAACCCTTTATTCAATAGTGGTACATTTCCTAAGCAAGAAATCATGGTAAATGTCAATATGCATATTAGGAGCTTCACATTTGTCTTTTTAGAGTACTTTGTGCTTAATGAGTGTTCTCCCTGTAAATAGCTCCAAAGAAAATAGCATGACAATCAGCTTCACATTAATATTAACATACGTCTTTGACTCTTTTTACTTTCTAACTTTCTAATAAATATAGTTAAACTTATATTTTAATGGGAAAGACTTAATTTGATGAAGTTCATAGTTTTCAAAGTACTTTTTAAATTTACACTATTAAACCATTAATATAAGAAATATCCTTTAACCATATGAAAATAATTTTTTAGTGTTTTTGAAGACCAAGTCAAACAAAAATTGTATGCCATTTAAAAGCAATATTTTTTTGTGCCAAAGGTAAACTTTTGAAATTAATATAGTACGTCCCCAAATGAATAGGTACTGATCTTTAAATTGCAGTAAAATCCCGGTTATCTGGCACCTTACTAACCAGTACTCTCAAGCAACCGGCAACAGCATCAATTCCCCATTTTAAAAACAACACCCGCTAAACCGGAATAAGCGGCACTAACTGGCACTATTTGTGAGTTCGAGATTGCACAAAAAAAACCCTATCTTTTTAGCTTTTTTTTTTTGGCCCAGTTTAGGTGCTAATGCCTTTTCAAAGGCATTTTGAGGTGTTTTGGGGAGTTTAAGGGTCGTTTACACCCTTTTTTTCAGGGACTCACGATTAACCAGAAAGTACACTTATCCCGCAATAGGGAGCCCCTGTACTTATTTTATTTTATAATAAAAAGTATTTAATTCCCTACCTTATTCAATAAGCGAACAAAGAAGCGTCCTTCCTAGGTGTTAACTAATATGTCAATTTACACAATGAAAACAAAACCGCACAATGGCAGATAAGGCTTAATTACAAATTTGCGACTTTAGTCAATTCTGTATTATAGATCTGCTATATAATGAGACAGGCAAATTAGGTGCTAAGGTATCTTAATTACACCACAAAACAAATCACATTTAATAATGAAAGGCTTCATGTGTTTAATATTTATATGCTGTTAAATATATTTCAGAAAATAGTGGCACACAATTGTATTATTATTTTCTTCAGTGTGTTTATACAGCATGAAGTAAATAAATTAAGTAGATAATTTATTGGGAGGGGATGTAAATGAACCGGCGGTCTTGGTACATATTACCAATAACAAAGTTAGTGCAAGATGGAGTGTCCTAAATAATTATTTTATAGAACTAGGTAATATTTCCTGAGATACTACCAGTGACAGGAGCTTAGGGAGGTTAATGCGTGGCTAAAAAAGTGGTGCACTAAGGAATGGGTTTTGTTTTTAGAGCACTGTACTGGCTGGTAGAACAGTTTGGGGAGTTTTTAAACAAGTAGGTGGGTGGAGGAAATTAATAGAAGTAATGGGATAGAAAGTGTAGAGGGAGTAAGGAATGAATTATCAAGTCATGGGGGCAAAGATGGGAGAGGGTTAGTATAGTCAATAGGGAGGTATTTCTAAGTAACTCATGTACAGTGGCAGGCACTTTAGAACTACAGATTCATAACATAAAGTGTATGCTTGCTCATACTAGAAGCTTGCCAGGAAAAATGGGAGAGTTAGAATAATTAACAGATAATGAGAAATTTGATTTAATAGGTATTACTGAAATACTGAAATGTGGTTGGATGACTCTCATGACTAGACAGTTAATTTGGATGGTTATAACCTATTTAAGAGATATAGGGGCTACGGTAAAAGAGGAGGAGGTGTCTGTCTATATTTTAAGCCTGAATTTAAGCCTATAGTCAGAGAAGATATTTATGCTTGAACTAACGATAATGTTAAATGCTTGTGGGTAAATAGCAGAGTAGCAAAATCTAAAATAATATTGGTAGGAGTATGATATAAACTCCCAAATATAATTGAAAGTGACAAACTGCAATTATTGTTATAGATTGGAAATGAAGGTAAGCCTAGTGAAGCCTTAATAATGGGAGATTTTAACTACCTACTTCAGCTAAGGGGAGCAGGTTATTGAGTACACTCAGAGATCATTATCTGGCCCAGGTTATAAAAGAACCTACTAGAAATGAAGTTATCTTGGATTTAGTCATCACAAATAATATTGATATTGTATGAAATGTTGAAATAGGTTAACCTTTGGTAAACACAGTCTCATTTGAGATTGAATTAAGAAAACAAAACTGTAAGGGGCCAACAACAACTCTTAATTTTAAAAGGCAGATTTTAACGGTCTAAGGTCAGCAATACAATGTATACACTGGGAAAAAGAACTGACAGGTAAAAATACTGAACATAAATGGACAACTCAAATCCTTACTAAATATACTGTACACACTTATCACCATATATCATGTGGAAATAATAGCAGAAGGAGTAAATTACATCCAAAGTGGCATAACAATGACTTAAAAGATCAATATAAAGAGTATACAAACTAAAGGGGACAGAGACTGCTTTACGGAAGTACAAGGAAATCAACAAGGCTTGCAAAAGGGCTATTAGACTGGATAAAATAGAAAATGAAAAGTTAGTTGCAAAGGAGAGTAAGACTAACCCTAAAATATTTTTTATGAGAAAAAGGCCAAGAAGCAAGCTATAGGAACATTACAATGTGACACGGGCTGCCTAACAATTAGTGACCAGGAAAAGGCAGTTGAGCTAAGTAGCTTCTTTTCTTTGGTATATAGAAGGGAGGTACCAGTGGTTGGAACACTGCATCATAATTGGGCTTCACTACCTTCACAAACTTATTGGTTAAAATAGGAAGAAATACAAAAGTGGTAGGAAAAAATAAATGTTAATAACGCCCCGGGTCCTGATGGAATACATACAAGGGTACTGAGGGAATTGGGTTCTGTAATAGCCAAACCATTATATTTAATTTTTCAAGATTCACTTAACACAGGGCTACTACCAGATGACTGGAGAAAAGTGAGGTGATACCTATATTTAAGTCGAGAGCAAGAACAAATCCACAAACGTATAGACCTGTACGCCTCACTTCTGTAGTGGGAAAGCTTTTAGAAGTGTTAAGGGATAATATACAAGAATATGACCCTTATTCAATTGAGCAATTGTTAGTTACTGGAGCCTGTAATATAGCCTGTAAACTAATTTGCTATTTAATTGGTGTCTTTTAGCTAGCCGCAAACGATTTACGGGCTACAGTTTTCAAAATTGTAACTCCAACCCATCTAAGCCTTTGATCTTCCAAGCCCGTAAATGTTACAAAAGCAAATCGCTATTCAATTGCTACAATTCCTCAAACGCGCAATTGCCTTCAAAGCCGTAAATGGCAAATGTAGAAGAAAGACTGACGGACTCTATGAAGGCAACTTCAATTGAATGGAGACCTATGCCGTTTAAACAAGATTATAATTAGGAGTCAACACAGATTTATGAGGCATAGGTCATGTCAAACAGACCTAATTAGTTTCTATGAGGAGGTTAGTAAGAACTTGGATCAAGGCAACTCAGTGGCTTTAGTCATTTTGGATTTTGCAAAGGCTCTTGGTACAGTACCAAGTGGAAGACTATTGTGCAAACTAATGGCTCATGGATTGAGAGCTGGCTAAAAGACAAAGGGTTGTGGTAAATAAAAAAAACATACTCAGATTGGACTAATGTGGTAAGTGTTCAGTATTAGGTCCTGTCCTTTTTAACATTTTTATTAATTACTTAAAAGTAGGATTGGAAGTATTGTCTCCATTTTTGCTGATGACAATAAGGTGTGCAAGGTAATTAAATCAGATAATAATGTACTTTCCCACTTTCCCTCCATAGGGATTTACATAAATTAGAGAAATGGGTGACTAAATGGCAGATGAGATTTAATATTAATAAATGTAAAGTTATGCATCTCGGTAGGAAAAATAGAAAAATGCAATGTATAATCTTAATGGAGCAAATCTAGGGGTATCAGATATTGAAAGGGATTTGGGAGTACTTGTGGACAACCACCTAGGTAACAGTGCTCAAAGCCAAGCAGCAGCTGCAAAGGCAAGTAAAATATTAGCATGTATTAAGAAGGGTATAGAAGCAAGGGAAGCAAATATAATTCTGCCACTATACAAATCTCTAGTAAGCACAAAGCAAACATAATTCACCATAATGTATTTAAATAAAATGATAACATACAGTGCCTTGCAAAAGTATTCACTCCCCTTTAAATTTTTCGTGTTTTGTTGCCTCACAACCTAAAGTCTATACTTTGTAGAGCCACCTTTTGCGGCAATCACAGCTCCAAGTCGCTTTGGATAAGTTTCTATGAGCTTGCCACAGCTTACCACTGGGATTTTTGCCCATTCCTCCTTGAAAAACTGCTCCAGCTCCTTCAATTGGATGGTTTGTGCTTGTGAACAGCAATCTTTAAGTCTGACCACAGAATTTCTATTGGATTGGGGTCTGGGCTTTGACTAGGCCATTCCAACACATTTACATGTTTCCCCTTAAACCACTCAAGTGTTGCTTTAGCAGTGTGTTTGGGGTCATGGTTCTGCTGGAAGGTTAACCTCCATCCTAGCCTCAAATTGTGCACAGAGTGGTACAGGTTTTGCACCATCCATCTTTCCCTCAACTCCGACCAGTTTCCTAGTCCCGACTGCTGAAAAACATCCTCACAGGGTGTTGTGATGTGTTGGGTTTGCGCCAGACATAGCGTTTTTTTTGATGGCCGCAAAGTTCAATTTTAGTCTCGTCAGACCACAGCACCTTCCTCTATACATTTTGTGAGTATCCCACATGCCTTTTTGCAAACTCAAAATGTGCCATTTTGCTTTTTGCTGAAAGTAATGGCTTTCTTCTGGCCATAAAGCCCAACTCTATGGAGCGTATGGCTTATTGTCGTCCTATGTACAGATACTCCGAACTCTGCTGTGGAACACTGCAGCTCCTCCGGGGTTTCCTTAGATCTCTGATTAATGCCCTCCTTGCCCGGTCCATGAGTTTTGGTGTCTCCTGGCAGGGTTGCTGTTGTGCCATGTTCTTTCCATTTGGTTATGATAGATTTGCTGGTGCTCCTGGGGATCATCAAAGATTTGTTTTGTTTTTTATAACCTAGTCCTGACTTGTACTTCTCAACAACATTGTCCCTTACTTGTTTGGATAGTTCCTTGGTCTTCATGGCAGTGTTTGGTTAGTGGTGCCTCTTGCTTAGGTGTTGCAGCCTCTGGTGCCTTTTAAAAACGTTGTGTAAGTGTAATGACAGATCATGTGACACTTAGATTGCACACAGGTGGACATCATTTTACTAATAATGTGACTTCTGAAGGTTGCACCAGAGCTTTTTATGGGCGTCATAACAAAGGGGGTGAATACATACGCACATACCAATTTTCTGTTTTCTATTTATAAAACATAGTTTTCTATATATATTTTTCTCATTTCACTTCACCAACTTAGACTATTGTGTTCCGATCCATCACAAAAAATTAAAATTAACAAAACATTGAACTTAATGCTGTAATGTAACAAAATAGGTAAAAAGCACTGTAGCATAGAACCATGTTTTCCCTTTTCTATGATATACATATGTTCATGTTTTCCCCAACAGTCTTTTGAATATAAGCAACCTCAAATAAAGTGTCAAGCTATTACAGGACACCTGATAATATTTAGGGACTGCTTGCATAGATTTGCAGCCATTTGCTATGGCCCCAGAAATAAGGGGCATTCTGACCATCTGCAAAGCCCTAGCAAGTGCTGATAATGCAATACATAAGATTTTATTGTTACCTTAAAGTAAAATTACTAGTTACCATAAAATAATAGGATGGGTGCTCCTAGTATGCTTCAGCAATCTAAATGCGCTAAAAGGCATACTTATACTATTAAAACATGACATTACTGAAAGCTTCAGGAGTAAACCAATTCATCAAATTGTATAAAATGAGCCTCATTAAATTCAGAGGCCATAAGATATTGAGTATAGTCCATATGTCTGCGGGCTTCCTGCCGACCCGCATGCCGCTCAAGTTATAGTGCTATTCAGTTTGGCAGGGCCGCAAGTTAGGGGCCCATAGTAAATTTCGGAATCCATGCCATTGTATGTAGCGAGCTTGAACATGATCAATTAAGCAAGGGCGTAATTCCCAATTAGAAACAGCCAATGGAAACAGAGATCGTCATCATTACTTCAATGAAAAATGGAGGTTGGATTTCAAAGTCCTACGGGCTTGAATTACGAGTTACGATCGGTCCCACATTCCATAAAGCCATAAATATGTGAGTTCCTTTATATGTATTAACACATTGATTGCTGTGATCGATATAACACAGAAATTAAACATAAAATAAAGTATTTTTGGGGCCCGATTTGCGAGCTTGAGAAGGTTATGCTATTAATTCTAAGACCTAAAATCACTTTCACTTTTAATAAAAGTACAGTAGGGTGTGTATATGTGCTTTTAAAGTGCTCTGGACAGGTCATTAAGCCCTTTGCGAGTCCTCCTTGGTACCCGTGACTTGTGGTTCAACTTTTATCATTTGGGGGCATGACGGCTTGCTTATCGAGGGGGAATCGGAGCAATTGAATATCGATTTGTGAAAGATCAAAGGCTTGGAGGTTCATTAACTTGTGATGTGAACCACCACAGTGAATCGAAGGCCAGAGCCCGTAACTCAATCGGAGCCCTCAAAAAGACGCCAATTGAATAGCAAAATAACTTGTGGGCTACATTTCCGAAGTCTGGATCTCCTGAAAGTGCAATTGAATGAGGCTCTATGTCTTTTGTGTCAGGAAATAATATGTCTGCTCTGTTATGATTTGGCCGAATCAATACAAAACTGAATATTATTATTAATATTAATATTATTATTGTTTATTTGTAGCGCGCCAACATATTCCGTAGAGCTATATATGGGTTAAGTTCCAGGCAAAGACAAATTCAATATTAACACATTGCAAAGCATGAAACCACAATATTCAAAACTGATTGCATATGACTGCTGTCTGATGAATCTGTATATTTTATTTTAAATTTTTTGTTAAATATAGAAAAATAAATTTCACTGCAGTTAAGCAGCAAATTGCCATTGCTGTGCTCATTCTATGTACTGTACCTAAAAGTTGGCCTTAAATTATCCAGAGGATAGCTTTATACCAGGCACTCTTAATTTCATTAAATGTGTTATGTACCAATCTTTTTTAAAGTAGCACTTTCTCGCATAAACACCAAAGGTTCCAGCTTCCAAACTTCAAATTAATATCTCTTGTTCTTGTATAACTTGTTTCAGGAAGATATTTCTTTTTTGAACTTAAAAAAAAAACACAATTTCCTCAACCAAAAATTAGACATAAAACAAGCTTTTTGTGACAGTATAGAATGTTGTTAAAATTGGCATAAAAACTCAGACCTTTAATACATCCTGAAGTATAACATTTCAAATACATTTTTGGACCCAATTATAGGCTCATGAAAAACAAGCTTATAATGGAACAAGCTTATAAGGGAACCTTAAATGGTCACTTAATTTAGCACAATTTAGACCACATCACAGCAAATTAAATACTTTTAGAATTTTTGAAATATGTGCATTTTTCACAGAGAAATCAAATAAATATTTGTTTACATGTGTCACTGATATGCACTCAGCAAGACCCACAGCTACAGCTCCATGTAGTAGGCAAAATAAAACAATGTAAACAAAAGTTTAACCCTTGACTGCGTTGCTCAGCTATCTGCTTTTACCCATGCACCAGCCAGTAGGCAGGAAAAACTTTGTTATGTAAACAGATTTCAAACTTTAGATCTTTTAGCTACAATTAGTGTATTTAAAAAAAAAATATATATATATTAATATACAATCTTGTGCTCATTCACACCATGAAGAGCACCAACAGTGAAGAAAATTGTCTTTTAACTATATATATATATAGACAAAATCCCTCCTGAGATATGTGCAAACCTGGTGGCCAACTACAAGAAACGTCTGACCTCTGTGATTGCCAACAAGAGTTTTGCCACCCAGAGGTCAGACGTTTCTTGTAGTTGGCCACCAGGTTTGCACATATCTCAGGAGGGATTTTGTCCCACTCCTCTTTGCAGATCCTCTCCAAGTCATTAAAGTTTCGAGGCTGATGTTTGGCAACTCGAACCTTCAGCTCCCTCCACAGATTTTCTGTGGGATTAAGGTCTGGAGCCTTGCTAAGCCACTACAGGACCTTAATGTGCTTCTTCTTGAGCCACTCCTTTGTTGCCTTGGCTGTGTGTTTTGGGTCATTGTCATGCTGGAATACCCATCCATGACCCATTTTCAATGCCTTGGCTGAAGGAACGAGGTTCTCACATAAGATTTGACAGTATATGGCCCGTCCATTGTCCCTTTGATGCAGTTGTCCTGTCCCCTTAGCAGAAAAACAGCCCCAAAGCATAATGTTTCCACCTCCATGTTTGACAGAGGGGATGGTGTTCTTGGGGTTATAAGCAGCATTTCTTCTTCTCCAAACACGGCGAGTGGAGTTGATGCCAAAGAGTATGATTTTGGTCTCATCTGACCACAACACTTTCACCCAGTTCTCCTCTGAATCATTCAGATGCTCATTGGCAAACTTCTGATGGGCCTGTACATGTGCTTTCTTGAGCAGGGGGCCTCACGGGAGCTGCAGGATTTCAGTCCTTCCCGGCATAGTGTGTTACCAATTGTTTTCTTGCTGACTATGGTGCCAGCTGCCTTGAGATCATTAACAAGATCCTCCCGTGTAGTTCTGGGCTGATTCCTCACCGTTCTCATGATCATTGAAACTCCATGAGGTGAGATCTTGCACTGTTGTCACCTTCTCACCAAGCTGCTTGGCTATGGTCTTGTAGCCCATTCCAGCCTTGTGTAGGTCTACAATCTTGGCCCTGACATCCTTGGACATCTCTTTGGTCTTGGCCATGGTGGAGAGTTTGGAATCTGATTGATTGATTACTTCTGTGGACAGGTGTCTTTTATACAGGAAACAAGCTGAGATTATAGGCACTCCCTTTAAGAGAGTGCTCCTAATCTCAGCCTGTTACCTATATAAAAGACACCTGGGAGCCAGAAATCTTGCTGATTGATAGGGGATCAAATACTTATTTCCCTCATTGACCTGCAAATCAATTTATAACTTTTTTGACATGCGTTTTTCTTGTTTTTGTTTTGTTTTGTTATTCTGTCTTTCACTGTTAAAATCCACCTACCATTAAAACTATAGACTGATCATTTCTTTGTCAGTGCAGATATGTTCAAAATCAGCAGGAGATCAAATACTCCCCCCCCCCCACTATATATATATATATATATATATATATATATATATATATATATATATATATTCAAACATCATCATACATAGGTCCGTGTGCATGCAATGCATGTGCCTAGGACAGGAATGCATTTTATATTTCTCTTAGCATTGGTATATTAAGTTAGGGATAGATTGATAACGTTAGATGTGTGATTTGTATGAAACAAGGCATTTCAGCTCTGCTCATCATGACACAATCTAGTACACTTACATTGATAAGTAGTCTGTCACAGAAAATGCATTATAAAGTAAAGCAGTAAATGTACAATTCAATGATTTTTTTCAACACTTTCTAGAACGAAGCAATTTATATAATTAATAACTATCCCATATGTTACATGAAATAACTAGTACCATTATTAGTAATACACCTTTTCCCCAGATTGCAGAGAAATAAATGTAAGGCATTGAGCATAATGCATCTCCTGAATATAGACAAAATTATACTTTTACGAATGAATGATATAAAACTATTCTGACTGCTTCCTTTCTTAAAAGCCTTATTATTTTTAAAAGGCAGTTTATCTGACTAGCAAAAAACTCCAAAGTCATTCTAAATTCCCCACCGTTCATTATTGTCTCTGATTTATTATGGGTACATTTTTATTATGTCTTTTAAAGGGACAGTTTATTGGTAAAATAATTTAATGGTTCTTTAATTATACATTGCATCTAGCATAATTTAAGCATTATTAGTGAAATAATGTAATGTTGCAAATTACTATTACGGTAGTTAAATGTCCTGCTGCAGTCCTCTATATGGCTTCTGTGCTGGCCTCTGTCACGTCTCCCTTTTCTCAGAGCACATCACTGTGTGAGGTGGGTGGGTGGTATGTCGTGAATCTCCATATTGTATTACTTAATGGAAAAAGCATTACCAGCAGTGGCCTGCTAATCCACATGGAGCTTCCACCCGCTGCAGTAGCCAGCACAACATGACCATGTGGGCCAAGAGAAAGGCATTGGCCATGATGTATGGAATAGAAGATGCAATATGGAGATTCACAGTTTAATCTTAAAAGGCCATGCTTTGTTTTACGACAAAAGTGTTCCTCTATAACATTTTATTTAAAGATAATGCTATAAAAAATATTTAGAGTACAGAATGTGTTGCATTACCTCCTTTAGACTCTGTGGGCCTCATTCAATTGTGATTTGGTCAATTGAATAGGGCTCTAAATAGGCACACAGCATATTTTTTTAAAGAAGTTTTTAGTTAGTAAACATCTATCAAAAAGCAAGGTTTTCACTAACTAAAAACATATTTAAAAAAATATGCTATGTGCTTATTTAGAGCCCTATCTAATTGGCCAGATTGCAATAGAATGAGGCCCTGTGTCTTGTAGAGTGTTTGTAACTTTCCAATGAACTACAAAATATTTGGCATAAATAATTAGAATCATTTAATTGAAGCTACTATTCAAAATGCCTGTGAATATGACCAAAATATCATCTTGGCGACATGCATGCTATACATTTAAATGTTCTTTTGGCAAACATTAAAATAAGTATGTTTTATCCCTTAAATGTATTATAGAAACATAAAAAAATAATGTGAAAGCAGATAGGAGGAAACAGGCATTGTAGTCTCTACAGCCATATTCTTCCTTTTCTTTGCAGACAGGAGAAAACCCATAAAAAGAGTATGTTTTGTATTTCATTGTCAAATCTGGTTCCAACACAACAATCAAATGGATTATAAAACTAAAATATCAATACATTGTTATGGGTCAAGTCCTGCTCTGTATTAATTTCCCATGACCTGTGCACGGCCCAGTGGGTATGTCCGTATGACACTTTGGGCACAACTCGCTCCCTGAATAATTTATTAGGCACAAAACACTTCCTGAGCCCTCTAAGTAAATAATTAGACACAACCACTTTTGGGGTAACATACTGGCCACAGCGTTTATTGGTAAACCCAAGTTCACATAATAATACCAATACCATTAGTTAAGTAAACATAAACAAGTGAGGGGAGGAGCCTGACTAGAGACAGTACCCTCTCCTCCCTGAACGCTCGTCCAGGGCCTACCGTGATGGAGCATCCGTACCCACGTAGGGTAGGATCATACCCATTTTACCACTGTCCCGGCGACTCCCCTCACCACCGCCCCGCTGTGACAACAACAAATACAAAACATCATAATACAACCTGAAAAATGTAAGACATATCACAACCGCTAATGCCGTAAACAGATGTAACTCAAAACTTGACTTTTTATATTTCTTTGTTTTCCATTTATTTTTTTTATTTTATTTTTTTTTTTATTTTTTTTCCATGAACACATATTTTCCAATTTTCCATACATAAACACATGATTTCCAACATTTACAATAAATTAACCTGTGCTCCAAATATTAGTGATGGGTAGGTGGGATAATGGCCAAATGGCGCCAACTTCTATTGGTGGCTCGGCCCCAGCTAGCCACCCCTTCTCTCCCATCCTCCAGGGCCTGCCAGGTCACGTGGCCCTCCTACCAACCCCAGGAGGCCTGGGGAGGTATACAGCCTGTCCATTTTATTAATCTCACACCCCACTCTGTCAATTTTGTGCAGTGCTAGACAAACTCACACATACAGTATATATATTCCCAGAGACCATGGAAACGCATGGATGCAGATTATTCAACAATTCTCTCACTCTCTACCTCTAATACTCATATTTACTTTCCAAAAATGATTTCAACCTCGGCCCTCAAACACAGAAAACACAGGATAGCATAATAAAAAATCATGCACATATATATGCAAAAGTAGGTCATAATAAAGTGTCATATCTTTAAATATAAATGAGTAAATGAGTAACAGCCTTATTAAATTGCAATTTGGTAAATTTAAAAGAGATCTATTTAAGCACACAGCATATTGTATTTACAGAAGTTTTTAGTTATTGAAGACCTTGCTTTTGGATACAAGTTCACTAACTAAAAACTTCTGTAAAAAAAATATGCTCTGTGCTTAAATAGAGCCCTTTTAAATTTACAGAATCGCAATTTAATAAGGCTGTAAATAATTAAGCAAAATTCAACTTCATTAGATTTACTGTGCTAAAACAAATTGTAACTATGAATAATATAATGAAACATAATACAGCCCAATAGAACCAATTTATAAAAACAAATGTCACTGTAAAACTAGTCCTTATTAAGCAATCACTGTAGTGCTCTTTTCTATATGGTTTTCTGAACAATGTAGAAAAAAACAATGTTAACTTCATCCTGTTGTGTAGATGTCATTTTGTTTTACATGATTAAGGTTTAATTTTTTTTTTTTTTTTGTATAATATGTGCTTTGCGTGGTTTGCTTAAAAGATATGATTAAGGAGAAATGAATTGTTAAGCGAGACAGCTGTATTTGCTCTTTAAATAATTGACATCTAAATCCTGATAAATGTGAATAAATCACATGATGGTAAAATCACAAGGTCATTAGTAGACAGAATAAATCTAATTAATTGCAGCTTTTATTATAGCCAGCCATTAAGAATAATGTAGTACAAATAGTATAAGAAGCTGGTGGGCAGTTGAGAAATCATACCACTTCACTTGATTGCGCTGTGCTTCCAAGGACTTTCCCTGTATGCATTGCATTTATACTATATTAAAGAAACGTCAGATGGGTCTGTTGGTTTTAGAGGAGGAGGCTGGGAGTGTTAAGAACGAGATTTCAACGAAAATATTTGGAAACCAACGTGTGGCTTCAACATCCCAGGCGCACAAGACCTGTAGCTGCAAGTCATAGTGAGTCCAGATGGGTTCTGTAGCTTCCTGGAAAGACACCAAAGTGGGCCGACTTAGGGCCTCATTCAATTTTGGTTTGGCCAATTGAATACGGCTCTAAATAAGCCCATAGCATATTTTTTTTAAAGAAAGTTTTTAGTTAGTGAAAACCTTGCTTTTGGAATCGATGTTTTCTAACTAAAAATGTCTTTAAAAAAAAAATGTTATGTGCTTATTTTGACCCCTATTCAATTGGCCAAATTGCAATTGAATGAGTGCCTTACTGTGGAGTTTGGTAATACTGAAAAGTGTTAGATCCCCTTTTTTTAGTAGTGTTGATAAAATAGAAAAATATTATTGAAGTATTGGTATTAGAGTAAAGATTTTTTTTTTCTGTATACTCTTACTTTTATTTCCCTGGAAGTCTTGTGTTGTTCAAGTTTGGTTTGCATATGTGCAAAGTGCAGTATTTTTTTTGTCAGATTGTTTTAAGGTTTTGAGAAGTTGTCATCTTGTTTTTTTTCTCTCTCTTTAATTCTAGCCTCTCACAATCTCTTTATATCGTCTCTCTCTCTCTCTCTCTCTCTCTTTATATATATATATATATATATATATATATATATATATATATATATATATATATACTGTATTACTACTGACTCCCACTGGTACCCATGGGGACTGGAAGATGCCAGATAAATGTTGTTTTTGGTTGCTTGAGAGCAACTATTAAAAGAGCCCTAGATTAGCTGCACATATGATGCTCTGCTAAGTATATTTGTCAGTGAGGTCTGTTCTGGCAGCAGCAGCTTTCACTCCTCACTTACACACAGGTACATTCAGTTGGAGGATGCGGTGCTGAACCCGGGGAATGTAACACTGCCCTGGCTCAGTACCTCAAGTCAGTCTGCTTCCAGGTAACATTGAATTGCAAAGACATACAGTGGATGAAATCTAGGTGCCTGTAAGCATTTTGTGACATGACAACCTGGCTCCTGGCATTTGTTGAGCCTTGTAAAATTAAATTTTTATTTAAAGTACAGTATTTGAGTTCTGGATACCTAATCTACTGTATATATATATATATATTATATATACATATACCAGAGTCACTGTCCTGGCACTATATATATATATATATAGGGCCTCATTCTATTATCGGCCGCAGCCGTTGCGGGGCCGTAAGGACCGGCCGCAAGCTATTCTGCTATTCTATTCCCTTACGGCCGGGGATTCCGGCAGGCTTGCGGCCGGTGCCTTGCTATCTCTTGCGGCCGCTCGCGCCGGAGGAAAGCCTTTGATCTAAAACGGCCGCAAGAGATTTGCAATTCAATTGCTCCGGGAAACCTCTCTGCAAGGCTAAAAACGAGCCGCAGCTTACTTGCAGGAAAGAGGTCCCGCTAGCACCAATTAAGCACATAAAATAGCTCAAATAAAGCCATCCTGCACTTTGAGAAGACTATAAAGGGATTTTAGGTGTTAGAAAAAATAGCACATAATTATCCTGTACTCAAATCCGTAAAATATTTTATTTTTAATATCCGTAAAATATCCATGTAAAAAGTCCAGAGTGCTTGGAGCACCTCAGACACGCCCACGCCGCAGCTGGAAAATAAACAGTTAATTTGAACTCGGGTTTGGGCTGATGTGCAAGCTTGAGAGTGGGTTTCTTTTAATCCTCATGTCCCCCAATATGATCCCTAGCATTTACAGAGCTGTACAGTGCAGGCTTGAATTTATTTTTCAGTTTTTATATTTCACAGATTACGGCCGGTTCCAAGATATGCGGCCGGCCGTAAAAGGAGATCCTTGCGGGGCCGTATAATAGAATCGCGAGTTAACTGAACCCTCGCAAGGAATCGCAGCCTTACGGCCGATTTACGGCCGATAATAGAATGAGGCCCATAGTATATAAATAGTACATGTGTGTTCACATTTGAATGTCTAAAACAAGTTAATTTCCTGCTCAGAATTCTGAGAAATACAGTTATTGCACTGCATTCTGGGAACCTGAGCAGGGACATGCAAATGTGGCCACAAAGGCTTTGCTCTTGCAATCCATAACCATTTTAAACATGGCTTCCTTTAACTATATGCCCACTGTATTACACATGTTTTTTTTTGCAAAGCTCAGTATGGAGTATATACAAGCATAAAACACTTTACTTCACTCAGTGTACTACATAACTCCTGCTCTGTCTTTGTAGCAGATTTCTGTGCAGGGAGCAGCCAAACCAAGCTTTACGAATGAGACTGTAGGAGGCAATAGGATATGTTCACATTATAAACCTGAGTGGGAAGTGCAGGAGCAACTGCCCACAACTAGCTATAGCAAGGGAACAGATGCATATATATATATATATAAATCTCCATTGAGTTTTGCACTGACAATAAATTACAAGTTACTCTCTGACACACAAACCCTATGCTAATAAGATTTTATGGTTCACTCGCAGATCAAGGCAGAGGAAAGATTTACATGTACCAAACACTACTAGCAAAAGGTTTTAAAACCTTCGATGAGTCTCCCAGAAACAGTTAACAGTATAGAACAAAAAGCACTACAAAATTATGAAATTTCAACATGATTTTACACTTAATAATCCAATATCAACATATGTGTAAATAAAAAAAATATGATATGTTAGTATTAAGCACGTTTTATAATACAAAATCCAGGGTAATAAATAGCCCAGTACTCAAGGGGTTAAGACATATCACCAAATCACGTTGCCTAGGAACAAACACTCTAATGCATATTTATTGAACCTATAAATACAATTGTCTCCTTTTTTTTATATTAAAATATAAAATTTAATTTCTTGCTTTTTCGTGCTTTTTGTTCTATATTGTCACTTTAAATGCTTCTGGGAGATTCAGCAAAGGTTTTAAAACTATTTGCTAGTAGTGTTTGGTACACGTAAATCTTTCCTCTGCCCTGATCTGCGAGTGAACCATCTTATTAGTATAGGGTTTGTGTGTCAGAGAGTAACTTGTAATTTATTGTCAGTGCAAAACTCAATGGAGATTTTGTATTAGTCTTATCACCTGGATTCAACCTTGCGGGGAAAGGATTTATTAAATCCATTATGATTTGTATTCTTCTGGTAATATAAATATATGTGTTCCAGCAAGTATAAGATGAACTATGCAGTCTAAGACTGCTCACCCTGCTAAATAGATATGTATTAGATTTACAGCCAGATGAACTATGTGCTATGATAGGTTGTTGTACCTTATGTCCCAGCTTGAATGTGGGGTGATCATAGGAGACTTCAATGAAGCTGTAGGCTATACCATGTAGGGTCACCCAAGATGGGCAGGTCGTAGCAGAGAGGGCAGACAAATCAAGGTCCACTGGAGAAGGAACTGGCAACCAACTCCAGTATCTTTGCCAAGAAAACCTTACAGATATGCAATACCGGAGACATAATGATAGATGTGCCCGGCATGCTGCGGGTGAGTAGTTGAGAAATCAGAATACTTCACTTGGTTGTGTTGTGCTCTCCAGGGTGTGTTCTGTATGCATAGCATGTTTTACTATATTACAGAAACTTGAGATGTTACTTTTGGTTTTGCCTTGAATCCATTACCAGTGATAAAATAGTCAGAGGATGCTGGGAGTGCTGAAAAGGAGATTACCTAAAACATTTAAAAACCATGATGGGAGAAATGTTATAATTGTATTCATTACTGAACCATTTTATTATTGGGCACCTTCTTGTAGTTGCTGTCTCAGCCGAACATATCTTTCTAACATATATAGCTTTTCATTAGTCCTAAGGAATATGATTGCAGTTGTAGCTGCCACAGTCTTTTTGTACAGATGCAAACTTCCTCTCTGCATTAATAGTCTCCTCTTACCCCTGGAAGCAGATAGTAACAACTAAATTATATAATCCTCAGAAGCATATTTGTAGATAAACATAATGAATGATAGATTATAGATCATTTTTTCATTCTAAAATGTGTTGTCCAGAGGATTTTGTTAAATCTATGTCCACAGTGATAATTGAATATTTAAAACACTGCCATTTTACAGTTTCTAAATTCATGATATAAAACAGTAAAATATTTCTAAATTCTGGTACAAATGTGAAATAAAATATATTTTTAAGGAACCATGGAAATAAACATATTTTCTTTCTGTCATTTAAAAGTTTATACTAGGTAAGGCTTTACAGTGTGTTTCTTTGGAAAATTAAGTTTTGGACCAGAAAAAAACTGTCTTAAATATGTAATTGCCCTTGGGGGCTCGTCCTTGTCAACCAATCTGCAGGGATATAGCTATCTGAGTCATTCTTATCTGCTAATGAGATTTACAGACACACATACTCTTTGTGTACACAGAGGCATTTCCTGTTCATTTTCAAGGACATTTAAGAAACTTTTTATTTTTATTAAAAAAAAATATATATATATATATTTTGAATTTTTAAAATATTTGCTTTTAAAAGCATGATAGGAAAATGTAATGGTCCATGTCCCTGTAACAAATTTTGAATTTTACACATTTTTTTATTTTAACTTTGTATAACTTATGAGTTATTATATGGGAGTGTGTTAATTACAATTGATAACTGTTATTCAGTTTTCTACAAAGAAGAGTTAAATGTGAAAGTCAAAATCAAATAAAATCTTTATCCAAGGGTAACTCATTCTAAGGAAATCTTCAATGCATCATTAAACAGCTTTTCCAAACTTTATATTATATTCATGAGAAACCTCTGTAAAGTTGCAACTTGATACCACCTTAACAACTAGAATAGTACATTAAATAAGAGGAAATAAGAGGTCTGAGAGTACTTAAAAGATTGAACATTTTGATTTATAGAATAAAAACCTTCGTTTATATTTCCTTAGAAATATGCCATCCTATATGGATGAGAAGAACAGAGGGCAACGTCTGCAGGTCCTCTGAACACAATATGTTGAAAGTTATGGTTTTAAATAGTTTTGAAGTCTCATTTTTCCTTTTTTTATATTCCAGATATTATGTTAAATATTGCTTAATGTATAATCCAGCACAATGATTATCTCTTTTTCTGTCTAGTTTATATTACATAATGCTGGCCATGAAGTATCCTACTAATTAATATTGTCATGTATATTCTGACTCATAACGACCAAGACTATACAAAAGATAGGTGTATTGTATAATATTGCCATGTTTTTGTAAACAACACACTTACCAAGACTTTGACATTTAGTCACTGTGCACCCCCATTGCAATTATATTAGGAGGCATGTCCTACATTCACAGAACACTTACCATTTTTTTTTTTTTTGGATATATACATCAAAAAGAAATCATTCCTGAAACACCAGACATTAATTTAATTAAAATAATTTGTGCTAATATATAGTTTTTCTTGTTAGATCATAATGGCAAATTAAGGTTGGAAAAGTGCGAAACATATCCTCAATATAAATCATTGAATGCCTATGTAAGACATTTTCCAAAAGAACTACAACTTTAACCCAACATGTTTTGCAAATTCCCCTCCAGAGAATAGGTTGATATGTTTTCGTTAGAGATGATGAGTCTTCTTTGCTGTTTTGACAAATAAATATTTTAGGATTAAAGATTTAAAGACTAAGGCCCTCATTCAATTGTGATTAGTCCAATTGAATAGGGCTCTAAATAAGCACATAGCATATATTTTTTAAAGAAGATTTTAGTTAGTGAAAACCTTGCTTTTGGATAGATGTTTACTAACTAAAAACTTTAAAAAAATATGGTATGTGCTTTTTTAGAGCCCTATTCAATTGGCGAAATAGCAATTGAATGAGGGCCTAATTATATAATAACACTAGATTTCTTGTTTAGCTTTTTTCTTTTGCAGAATATTATGTAAACTAGGCATTATAACAGGTAATATCACCATTAGCTAATTCAAATTAGAAAAAAATAGGATACTTTTTGAAATGGATCATTCTTTGCATAATTATAATAACTGAAATTCGTAATAGTGACCAATGTATATCCTGACAATTAAATAAGCTTTAGGATCTTCACTATTTAGTCACAATATCATTGTTCATTAATCAAATATAGGTGACACAATAAAATACAGAACTGCAACACAATTACATTTCAAGAGAACAAAACCTTTTATTAATGAACTCCATTATCAAACTAAAAACATATTTTAATATAATATTGTGTGCAAATTGTCAATCATATATCATATCGTTTATTGTACAAAAAATTATGTTGTGGGTATATACAAAACATATAGAATGTATTAAAGCATAGCTTAGTTTTGAGTAGGTACCGCACACTGACGACATGACTTTGGCCCAAATTACATGGACTTCGCCTTTTTAGTGTACACCTTGCATCAAGATTAAATGAAGCAAACATAGTACTTCTCATTAACAATAACTTGTGCACATGGCTCAACATGCAATATTGAAACACATATCCTAGATAACACATATATTGTATCCTTTGGAATAAAATTCTCTATTTTTTACGAAAGCATACAGCATGTAATTTATAGTCCAAAGAACAAATGTATCTTAGTTTTGGCATGTGTTAAGAAAGGAGAAGCTAACCAACTGTTACTCATATCAGAAACTACCATAGGAATAAATACCCAAGATGAATAAGAAAAGTGAATAAATTACAGGTCAGCAGAATAAGCAGTATCTAAGAGAAGTTGCTTTGGAAACATATATGTCCACTAAGTGATGATTATATATTAACTCTGTGTCACTACAAAAAAATTATTCTGCCACCTAGAGAATATTTTTTAGAGAATTGTAATTCTATTAATTATTCATGATTCTTAATATTATTATTAGTATCTGAGCTGTAAACACTGCACAATGCTTGCAAACTCTATGTAAGGCAGTGGCAGGTAAGAGTGTCACTTTTGCTATCTGGAGTCATCCCTGTCCCCATGACAAACTGAAAACATAATTATTGTATGGCAGCCACTAGACTCTACTACAGGAATTATTTTTTATTTTTTATTTTAGTGATAGTTCAATATTGTTATTATGGCAGCTTCTAGACGCAATTTACTGTGCAAATTAATGTTGTATTTATATGGTTTAAGGCTTTCCCCACGGAGTAATTTTTCATACTAACAATGGTCTTTTAAAATAATGTCTTATTTTACTTATCTTTATGCCCAAATAAATATTGATACTGTGTCTGTATTAATAGAATACAGGTGAGTATAAAAAAAAGATACTAAAATGTATTTAAGCCAAGTCAAATACAATTCTATTGAATACAAAAATGATTTAAATCCTGAATTCCTAATGTAAATTGCAGAAGTAGTGATAATAGCATATGGTCTTTTTGTCATATGGTACTATTATAAGAATGAAGCACATTGGGGAAACACAAATTAACAAAGACAGGCACATCAATAATGCAGAAGTAGTTTATTAGATTGATCTGGGAAGCCACTTCTTTGGAATTCACGTAGACATTTTCATGTGCAAGGTAAGAAATGTTTACTCTCACATGGATTTAAAAATAATTAGTTTTCTAGATGTAAAAATGGGCCTGACAATCCTTCAGTAAAATGAATGCTTACAATGAACTAGAATGTTGCTTGCATATAGATATTGTGCTCCGTAGAGTTGTAAGCAAACTCAGCAAAGTTAGATACAATATGCACTACTTCCATATTTCTAGTTATAAGATCATAATTTAGTCAAAAATTTGCATATTATTTAATTGAATAAATGCTGTATATTCTGTGGAGTCCAGGGAGGCTTGATATTCACGCCCTGCTGACTTATTATCACTATTACTGTATAGGTGTGTTGAGCATTCTGTGACCTGTGAAAACTCTTAGTGGTCAAAAAACGAGTTGGACAACAGTTTAGAGGCCATTTAAGTTTGGAAAAAAATATGTAAGGCACGAAAATAACTGTAAGTGCATATTAATTTTAGCAGACTCTGCTTGTGTCCAGAGCCTTCCATGCTGGCCTTCTAAAGCTCTTCTTATTTGCCTGTAACCTGAGGGAGAAGGTGATTAGCAAAACACTTTGGCAGTCATTCAATAGAACCAAATATAGATCAGATCCCCCCAAGTTGACTATTTCTGTGAGGGAAAAAATCAAATTCCACTGTAGTAAAGTAAACTTAATATAATTGTTAAACAAAATACTGTATTTATTTTTTGCATCAACCATCTAAGGCAGCATATTTGGTCCAGCATACTATACATATTACATTTGAGTTGTTCTTTTAGAAGCAATTTTAATACTATATTTCAATAATAATGGGAATTAATTTGCTTCTTCTCAAGGTAATAGTTCTTAATAAATGGAAATTAAGAACATTTTTTTCTTTGTTGCATCTGAAAGAAAGTATTTTATAATGTATCAAGGTGTGCTATTATTTTTCAAATGATGCTTTAAAAGCAAAAAAGAAAAACTGATCTGCCCCTGTGAGCCAATGAGTAGTAATGTAAAGTCTGCCAATTAAATCTCCAGGTGTATGTAAGCTATGTACATTACAGGGATTGGATATATGTTTTAAATACAAAAAGGCATTCAGGGTTATCCTGAATAACATGAGGAGTATTGATACAGGAAGGAATCCAATTGCCAGTATGTGGTGTTCAGGAATTCAATCTTTTACCTTTTGAGACAATTGGCAACATTTCTATGTTTTTTGTTTTTTTTGTCGGTTTGCCTTCCTCTGGATCAATTATCAATTAAGCCTCATTTTAAAAAGATTAGAGGAGATGAGTTTAGTTTGTATTCTTACATGTACTACATTCACACCTTGTTTAAGTTTAGATATTAATGTGAACATAGATTCCCGATAACCCCCCATTAAACATATCTTTTTAGATTAATGTTGGAAAAATATCTAAGCATATATCTATACATATTAAATTAAAAAATATACTTCATTCTGTCTAAATTATTTTGTGACTTATGTAAGAGGACAAGCTATGGGCTATGCTGTAGGGATCTTAAATATCAGCACCTGAGTAGAAAAAGGCAGATATTTCAGACAGGAAGCAGGTAGTCATACTGGCGTTGTTTCAAGGAAAGGCATGCAGTGGCCAGACTAGCCGAAGTCCAAGATAAGGCAAGGTATAACCAGGGGGCAGACATTCAGGATCACATCAAGAACAATCTCAAGAAGAAGGAACAGCACAATACTGAAATTAGGAACAGGTCCATAAGCCTGAAAGGAAACTGCTTAAATAGCTGAGTGTTTTGCTCATAGCAGTTCTTAAGCAGAAAGGGATCCTGAAGACACCATATTTGCTCTGTATCATCAGTTACAGTTCTACAGGTGAAGAAATATGGTTTCCAATATTTAGCTGTTCCTTAGTTATATTATTTTTTACCACTTTCAAAGAACTTAAATAAGCGATAATAAATAGCTTAGTGATTAAGATACTGGTCTAGGATGACATAAACCTGCATTTTAGTACCACCTTGGCTTTTTTTAATTAGTATTTTTTCACTTTGGTCACAAGATACATTTTCATATACCGTATATCTTATATTAACTGTAATCTATGACAAATATTGGTGTTGTAGTGCTACATAAAGTGTTATAGTTATATAGTTATATATCCGCCCAGTGCTGCTAATTATGTATTCAATAGAAAATTGTAAAAAAGGCTGGCAATGCTGTTTGCCACACAATGGGAGATATGGCCCCTCTGTGCCCCTTCGGCTCTCATTGCAAACCTCGCACTGAGCGCCTTTGGCGCTCATTGGGAGCCTCTTCCCTCGTGTAATTTACAAGCCCTGCGATGATCGCCTTTGGCACTCTTCACGAGCTCCATGGTGCTCATTGCGAGCACCCCCATGTATTTTAGGGGCCTTGTTATGACTGTTTCTACTTGGGTTAAGAGTTAGAGCCGTGGGTTAAGTTTTACTGCATTGGATTAAGTGTTACTGTCTTGCGTTAAGTGCTACTTGTTTGAGCTTGTTTTCATGTCCTTTGTCCTGGTTTTACGTCATTCTGTCTCACTTTCGTCGTGTTTGCGTTTTTTCGGCTGACATTTTTTTTCTCGCTTAGCCAATTCTCCTTCTTGAAAAAATGCTAAATATGCCTCAAATTAACTTGCAGCCTTACTCACAGGCTCCCTGTCTCTCCCCCTGGAGTATGTGTGAGTGTGTAAGTTAATTTGAGGCATATTTGTTGTTTTTAGCAGGTCTTTCGAGTTCCTTGGTTCTACCGTTAAAGTCGTAATTTTCCGAGGCCCACAGTCCATCTATGTCCTTCAGGTTCCTAATTCCTATGGGCCATAATTTTGTGCCCCGCGCTAAGTCCTACTGTCGTCAGAGCTGATTGCAGCCTAAGCGCCTTTGTCGCTCATTGCAGCCTAAGTCCCGCGCAATCGACGGCTCGCCTCGCTTTGAGAGGCTCACAGTTACGGCCCTATGGGCCACAAATGGCTAGCCTTACTTTGCTGCGTTTTGCAAGGCTCGCAAAGCGTTACCGACATCGTAAGTATTCCAAACAGCTTTGCAGATCCAAAACTATTATAGTGAGAGCCTATAGTGGCAGCTTAGACGCAGCATAAAATCAATCAATTCAAACAGTCATAACTCCAGTTATTTTAACAGCAATATGAATCACTTTTTTTTTTGCAAAGCACATATGGTGACTTCAGGATCGGGAATCACTGTGTTACAATGCTTCTGACTGCAACCTATTTCAAAAGGGTTGACAATTCTGGGTGTCTCTTGCACACCATAACAACACTTGAAGAAGAATTCCTCTCTAGAGGTGCTAGCATGCTTACTCCTGACAACAACTTAGGAAACACATAGCCATGATTCCCACCTTAAAACTGCATATTCACTGTTATTCTTAAGGACATAATCAATAATAAAGCAAACTGCTGTCAAGACATACTGCCCATTGGCAATCTCATTATCATAAGTGAATATTTGTACACACTGCAAAGCTGGTTAGGGGGGAAACACCAAACCCTAGTAAAGGCTTACACTTGGTTATCCAAGCACCTTAGCACACATGGCCAGCTGTCTCCTAGCCAGATAATTGCAAACACTTTACAAGAAAAATATGAGAAAAGGAAATCCGTTCGTCAAAAGTCAAAGGATTTCTCATTTCAGAATTAAATATATCCAGTTCTAAAAAAAGTTAATGACACATTCAAATACCTTTTCAGAAAAAATACAACTTATAATGGGAATTTGATTTAATGAACTTAGGTTCACTCAGGCCACCACCATATCCTGCCAATTATACATGCACACATTTGAAACCGTGAATATCAAGTTTCATCTACAGGCCTAAAAAATACGCAGAAACTAAATACAATACTTTTGCATATTAAATTAACACAGTAGTCTGTCATACACCGAAAAGAGCCTATTTCAAACATACCAAAAATTTGGAAGAGCATCTGAAAACACTCCCTCTTAAAACTTAATTTTTAAAATATATTATGCAAAATGTTGGGCTATAAGATTCCTTTCAGTTTAATTTTGTTTTAGTGACTGTAAATTTGTACTGTCATACAACATATTCTCTGAATGTAAGATTTTGAGCTTAAGACAGTATGATATATCCAGTGCTAGTTAAATTTAAAAAAACATGTTCTGTAAAATGTATTATTATATCATTGTAAAAGGCTATTGTACTGTGCATTGATATTGTATTATGTGCCCAAAGGTAACTTGACAGAACAAGGTAAGATAAACACACATATAAGGTCAGTAGTCATATGGGGCAGGAAAAGCTTTTATGTTAACTGAATTTAGATATTTTGTTTTATATTTAGAGCTGCACACTTTTTTTGATAGGGCTTTTTCATGATCTGGAAGAAAGGATCTTCAATAAATTCATGGTCTCGAAGAAAGAGTCTTCAATCAAGAAAAAATACTTTTTCAATCGGCTGAAAAATAGGGTATGTTGGCTTCAAGATTTTATTAACATGGATGTGCCTGCATACCAGAGCTATAGAGAGAAACCAGGGTGTCAACTGGCAATTCTTGATTAATCGATTGTAAAGTGTAGGCTAATTTTTTGTTTTACCAGTAAAATGATTTCTTATTTTTTTATTATTTCTGATATCATTTTATTTTATTGAAAGACATATATTGTTTTATTGTAGACTTTTATTTTGTTTTTTTGTTGATGGAATATCATTACAAATAATTATTGATTATACCTTAAGACACTGAGGGCCTCATTCTATTATCGGCCGCAGCCGTTGCGGGGTCGCAAGGACCGGCCACAAGCTATCCGGCTATTCTATTCCCCTCCAGCTGGGGGTTCAGGCAGGCTTGCGGCCCGCGCCTTGTTATCTCTTGCGGCCGATCGCGCCGGAGGAAAGCCTTTGATCTAAAACGGCCGCAAGGAAATCGGCCGTAAGAAAAGTCTGGTTGCTATTCTATTGCTCCGGGAACCCTGTCTGCAAGGCTAAAAGCGAGCCGCAGCTTACTTGCAGCAAAAAGGTCCCGCTAGCACCAATTAAGCACATAAAATAGCTCAAATAAAGCCATCCTGCACTTTGAGAAGACTATAAAGTGATTTTAGGTGTTAGAAAAAATAGCACAAATTTCCCCTATACTCAAATCCGTAAAATATTTTTTTTTAAATATATGTCAAATATACATGTAAAAAGTCCATAGGGCTTGGAGCACCTCAGATACGCCCACGCCCAGTGGCGTAGCTAAGCGGGGGCGAGGCGGGCGGACCGGGGGAGCATCAGCGGGGCAGAGCAGGGGGAGCATCAGTGAGGCAGAGCAGGGGGATCATCACTGATGATCCCCCTGCTCTGCCCCACTGATGATCCCCCTGCCCCACTGATGATTCATCAGTGGGGCAGGGGGATCATCAGTGGGGCAGAGCAGGGGGAGCATCAGCGGGGCAGAGCAGGGGGAGCATCAGCGGGGCAGATCAGGGGGAGCATCAGCGGGGCAGATCAGAGGGAGCATCAGCGGGGCAGATCAGCGGGGCAGAGCAGGGGGAGCATCAGCGGGGAAGAGCAGGGGAAGCATCAGCGGGGCAGAGCAGGGGGAGCATCAGCAGGGCAGAGCAGGGGGATCATCAGTGGGGCAGAGCAGGGGGATCATCACTGATGATCCCCCTGCTCTGCCACACTGATGATCTCCCTGCCCCACTGATGATTCATCAGTGGGGCAGGGGGATCATCAGTGGGGCAGAGCAGGGGGAGCATCAGCGGGGCAGAGCAGGGGGAGCATCAGCGGGGCAGATCAGGGGGAGCATCAGCGGGGCAGATCAGAGGGAGCATCAGCGGGGCAGATCAGGGGGAGCATCAGCGGGGCAGATCAGCGGGGCAGAGCAGGGGGAGCATCAGCGGGGCAGAGCAGGGGGAGCATCAGCGGGGCAGAGCAGGGGGAGCATCAGTGGGGCAGAGCAGGGGGATCATCACTGATGATCCCCCTGCTCTGCCCCACTGATGATCCCCCTGCCCCACTGATGATTCATCAGTGGGGCAGGGGGATCATCAGTGGGGCAGAGCAGGGGGAGCATCAGCGGGGCAGAGCAGCGTGAGCCTCAGTGGGGCAGAGCAGGGTGAGCATCAGCGGGGCAGAGCAGGGGGAGCATCAGCGGGGCAGTGCAGGGGGAGCATCAGCGGGGCAGATCAGCGGGGCAGAGCAGGGGGATCATCAGTGGGGCAGAGCAGGGGGATCATCAGTGGGGCAGAGCAGGGGGAGCATCAGCAGGGCAGATCAGCGGGGCAGAGCAGGGGGAGCATCAGCGGGGCAGAGCAGGGGGAGCATCAGCAGGGCAGATCAGGGGGATCATCAGTGGGGCAGAGCAGGGGGAGCATCAGCGGTGCAGATCAGCGGGGCAGAGCAGGGGGAGCATCAGCGGGGCAGAGCAGGGGGATCATCAGTGGGGCAGGGGGAGCAGTGTGGGCCTCTGAAAGGAGGAGGAAGGGGACAGACATGGGAGGCATTGAAGCCTCTCCCATAAGCCTTGCGATAAGCGCCTGCGGCGCACATCGCAGTCGCAGGTCACTGGGGTGACATTTGAACGGACCGCCCCGGGTGACGTTTACTCTAGCTACGCCACTGCCCACGCCACAGCCGGAAAATAAACAGTTAATTTAAACTCGGATTTGGGCTGATGTGCAAGCTTGAGAGTGGGTTACTTTTAATCCTCATGTACCCCAATATGATCCCTAGCATTTACAGAGCTGTACAGTGCAGGCTTGAATTTATTTTTGACTTTGTAGATTTCTGAGCTTACGGCCGGTTCCAAGATATGCGGCCGGCCGTAAGAGTAGATCCTTGCGGGACCGTATAATTGAATTGCGAGTTAACAGAACCCCCGCAAGGAATCGCAGCCTTACGGCCGATTTACGGCCAATAATAGAATGAGGCCCTGAGTCATTAAGTGTAGTGTGATATGAAAACAATAGACTAGCCATGTATTCTCAGTATGAACATGCCTAGACTTTTGTTTTGCATTTGACACTGAAGACAGTGGTTACCAATTAGTTATTAGATATCAATTCTCATTAACAAAATATTTTAAGTATTATCTTTTATTTATAACAAGCAAACATACTCTGTAGCACTATACAAGGGGTAGCGTGCACAACAACAACCACAATGTTAACACATGGTAAAAAGTGAAGGGCCCTGTCTTTGAGCTTAAAATCTTATGTACATGGTGCTTTATTACAAAGCATCTTAGAATATTGAAGTCTTTGTAGGTGGATGAGAAAGCCTGACTCACAGCTAAAAATTGCAAAACTTTCATGTCAGTTTAATCTAAAAAAAATGCACTAAACAGATAAAGTATTAGTTATTAAATACAGTTTTAAATTACATAATTCTTGGAAAAGCTGTGATCCACTCTTCCTCACCCATTCTACTGCTCTATTTTCATAAAATCATGCAAGAAGTTCTAACTTTTAGTAATCACTCTTATTAGCATACACTGCTGTATAGCAATAATGTTTTACACATTGATTTTCCTTTTCTTGTTAATTATTTTAAGTGGTTTAAAAGAGGTTATGGAAATAGTTTTCTCCGACCATTGCTGCTTTATCAAAAGATATACCACAGTGCTAAGGCTGAAATCATGCTAAGAGTCGCCTAAAGCAACTTATTTTAAGTCACTTTTTTATCATCTTCAAATAAACCTGTTGAAAATATGAGCTATATTTCAAATATATATTCCAAGCATGAAAAATAAATTATAATTTGGAAAGAGAAAGGCAAAGAGCTTCTACCATATCTGTATTTTTGAAAACAGATTCTAAAATTGTTCTTTAAATGGTATTTTGAAATCTTGACCCAACCCAAGAAATGGATACCATGAGTGTTGAAATTTTATTTCTACTTCTGAATTTGTGATGACTGAAAGAGTGAGCGGTAACTAGTATATATATATATATATATATATATATATATATATATATATATATATATATATATATATGTATATATATATATATACACCCCTACACCCCTGAAAAATGCATTAAAAACACAAGCATAAAGTGAATACCATGAAAAAGATAAATTTTTTGTTGCATGATACATATGAAGTAGTTGGGCCAAAGCCAAAAGATGCAGATGTGTCCGAAGCGGAAAGGAAAATCCTCTGCTGCAAAGACCAATTCAGAATAGGAACCTGGAATGTTAGAACTATGAAGTAAGGCAAGCTGGATATGGTCAAGAATGAAATGACAAGGTTAAACATTGATATCCTGGGAATTGGTGATAATGGACTGGAATTGGACATTTCACATCAGACAACCACCAGATCTTCTACTGTGCTCAAGAATCCAGCAGAAGAAATGGAGTAGCCACCCTAGTCAATCAAATAGTGGCCAAAGCAGTGCTCGGTTACAACCCAATAAATGACAGAATGATTTCAATTTGAATTCAAGGCAAGCCATTTAGTATCACAGTGATCCAAGTATATGCTCCAACCACGGATGCTGAAGAGGCTGAAGTTGTCCAGTTCTACGAAGATATTCAACACATCATAGATATAACACCAAGAAAAGATGTTCCTATCATCATAGGCGATTGGAATGCTAGAGTAGGGAAACAAAAGACACCTGGAATAACTGGCAAATTTGGCATTGGAGTACAAAATGAATCAGGTCAGAGATTAGTAGAATTTTGAGCGATGTAAAGAGATTGAAGAAGATAACCGAATGGATAAATCAAGAGATCTCTTCAAGAAAATTGGAAACCTAAAAGGCACATTTCATGCCAAAGTGGGGATGATAAAAGACAAAAAAGGTAGGGATTTAACAGAAGAAGATCAGATAAGGAAGAGGTGGCAGGAATACACTGAAGATCTATACAGGAAGGATCTTAATTCAACATTTTACAGGATGATGATGTGAAAGTGTTACTTGCCTTATGCCAACACCTTTGGAAAACAATGGCCAATAGACTGGAAATGGTCCGTCTACATCACAATCCCAAAAACAAAGACAGTGCCACAGAGTGATCCAATTATCAAACAAATTGCACTCATTTGACATGCCAGCAAGGTAATGCTTAAGATTCTATAAGCTTGACTCCAACAATATATGGACCAGGAACTTCCAGATGTGCAAGCCAGGTTCCGCAGAGGAAGAAGCACACGAGATCAAATTGCCAATGTCCGCTGGATAATAGAGAAAGCAAGAGAGTCCCAAAAAAACATTTACTTCTGCTACATGGACTATTCTAAAGCATTCGACAGTCTGGATCACATCAAAATGTGTCTTGTCCTTAAAGAGATGGGAGTACCAGATCTTCTCATCCTCCTCCTAAAGAATCTGTATGTGAACCAAGAAGCCACGGTCAGAACGGAACATGGGACAACAGAATGGTTCAAGATCGGAAAAGGAGTGCAACAAGGTTGTATATTGTCACCTTATTTATTCAACTTATATGAGAGTACATCCTGCGTAAGGCTGGACTGGATGAATCCAAAGCCGAAATCAATAAAGCTGGAAGGAATATCAACAACCTCAGATTCGGCGATGATACTACGCTGATGGCTGAAAGTAAGGAGGAACTAAAGGCCTTTTTGATGAGGGTAAAAGAAGAGAGCAAAAGTTGGCCTGCTGCTTAATGTTAAAAAGACAAAGATCATGGCAAACGGCAATCTCACTTTCTGGCTAGTGATGTCCCGAACAGTTCGCCGGAGAACTATTCGCGGTGATTTTCGCATGTTCGCGTCCGCCGCGAACGGCGAACACATGCGCTTTTCAGTTCGCCCCCTATACTTTATCATTGAGGAAACTTTGAACATCATTTATTTTATTTTATAATTTTTTTTGTGTAATCTATGCCTGCCTGCCAGCGTGTGTGTGTGACAGGCTAACACCTAACAGCTTATATTGTGCTTATTTTCACTACTCATACCTGGTGGTGTAACACACATTGAAAACAACCATTTTTTTCCTGTAATCTAATTTCAGTTGCCTGCCTGTGTCAGGCTCACAGCTTATATTGTGCTCAGTGACATAAAACAACACTTTTTTGACTGTAATAGATTGAATAGCAATTGCCTGCCTACAGGCGTGTGTGTGAAGCCTATTGCATCTACTCAACTGCTCTATTGCCAACGTTTGCCAGTGCACAGTGACACTCATATCTGGTGGCACCTTAGATTGCATGCGCAGTGCCCCAAATTTGAAGTGGGAGGACCGACAAAGCATATTTTTCCATCTCCCGCTTCCAAAAATCCATGCCATATACACGTCCCCTGATAGTGGACATAACAGGGATTAAACCGATAGGAATAGTACTACTTAACAGTACACACCTTATAATAACGCAGATAGAGGCAACACGTATAATCTTCCATGCTGTGCAGTGGAAGCCCGCAGACTCTGACCTGTGTATAATCTTCCATGCTGGGCAGTGGAAGCCCCCAGACCCTGACCTGTGTATAATCTTCCATGCTGTGCAGTGGAGGCCCCCAGACTCTGACCTGTGTATAATCTTCCATGCTGTGCAGTGGAAGCCCCCAGACTCTGACCTGTGTATAATCTTCCATGCTGTGCAGTGGAAGCCCCCAGACTCTGACCTGTGTATAATCTTCCATGCTGTGCAGTGGAAGCCCCCAGACTCTGACCTGTGTATAATCTTCCATGCTGGGCAGTGGAAGCCCCCAGACTCTGACCTGTGTATAATCTTCCATGCTGTGCAGTGGAAGCCCCCAGACTCTGACCTGTGTATAATCTTCCATGCTGGGCAGTGGAAGCCCCCAGACTCTGACCTGTGTATAATCTTCCATGCTGGGCAGTGGAAGCCCCCAGACTCTAACCTGTGTATAATCTTCCATGCTGGGCAGTGGAAGCCCCCAGACTCTGGGAGTCTGAAGAATAGGAGTCAGAGGAGGAAGGTGGCATTGAGGAGTCGGAAGACCAAACACAGCAGGCGTCCCAGGGGGCTTTTTGTCACCTTTCGGGGACCCTTGGTGGCTGGGTGGTGGAAGCGACCTTTAATGACATCAGTGAGGACAAGGAAGTGCACATGGCTAGCTTGGTATCCAACCTTGTGCAAATGGGGAGTTTGCGGTTGTGCAAAGGGACTGTTTGCGGTTGTTTGCAGTGCATTAAACGGGGAGATTGGTCTGTTACTGTGAAGCAGGTGTAACCCTTACACTACCTGATCAATACAACATCATAGCTGATGTTTTAAAGCATGTTATTCCAAACAATTTAGGAATGTTAGGTGATTTATGCCCTTTATGGCTTAAAACCAGACTCTGCATCAACAATGTAATTTTCCGTGGGAGTTTTGCCATGTATCCCCCTCCGGCATGCCACAGTCCAGGTGTTAGTCTATGGCGGTTCGCCGGGTTCGCCCGTTCGCAAACATTTGATGGAAGTTCGGGTCCGCTGTTCGCGAACCGAAAATTTGATGTTCGCGACATCACTTTTCCTGGCAAATAGATGGGGAAGAAATGGAGGCAGTGACAGATTTAATTTTCCTTGGATCCAAGATCTCTGCAGAAGATGACAGTAGTCATGAAAGGAAAAGACGCTTTCTTCTGGGGAGGAAAGCTATGGAAAGCTTGGACAAGCTAGTAAAAAGTAAAGATATTAAACTATCAACAAAGGTCTGCATAGTTTCGAACTGTGGTATACCCAGTAGTAACATACGGATGTAAGAGCTGGACCATAAAGAAGTCTGAGCGCCGTAGAATTGATGCCTTTGAATTGGGGTGTTGGAGAAGACTGCTTAGAGACTGCAAAAAGATCCAATAAATCAATACTTCAGGAAATCAAGACAAACTGTTCACTAGAAGGTATAATCATGAGGCTGAAGCGCAAATATTTTGGTTGTATCATGAGACGGCAGGATTCCCTAGAAAAGAAAGATTGAATGCACAAGAAGAAGGGCGCGACAGAGGCGGAGATGAATAGATGAGGTCACTGAAGCAATGAACATGAACTTGATGGAGCTCAGAGGGACATTAACTGATAGATGCACCTGGCGTGCTGTGGTCCATAGAGTTACGGAGAGTCGAACATGACTGAACAACTAAACAATATGGTGATAAGTATGTATATTTAGTAAGGATTTGAACGTTGACCATTAATGTTCAGTTTTTTTACCTGTCAGTTCTCTGTCCCAGTTTATATGTTGTATTGCTGCCCATTAAAATCTGCCCTTTTAAAATTAAGGGAAATATATGACAGCATGTATTTACATTTGTTTACCACCACAACAACGTACATTGAAGACACATTATCAAAAACTCACACTAATTTAGAACTTTGGGAGTTATTAAGTAATATTGTTATATTTCATTAATGATTCAAAATATTTAATGTGCTGGTTAAAGTATGTAGATCAAATAAAAAATGGGAAAATCTCAGAATTAACTAAATCTGCCAAATAGTTTTCCTCATACAGCCAGTGTATAAGTCCGATAAAGGACATTGATGAGTATGCAGTAACACTGGAAAGCTGTGAGATGCTGTTTAGAGTAAATATTAGCATTACAAAATGTGACAACATGAATGGTAAACAGTGATATGAACATTGCATAATTTAATGTGTTTAATGGTAAAGTAAATATAGGAGCACAATTTGTGGATTAGATGATTCAGAAAGCCAATAGAAATTAGTATGAGCTAGTAGTACATTTACAGATACATTAGCAAATTGCTTCACAGTAATTTATTGTCGCATATACATTTTAGGTGCAGCTCTATTAATCCAGTGAAAGAAATATTGTTACTCTTAACAATTATAAACCTTTTCTCTTTCGTCCTCCCACATATTTTATTGTGACATAGGTTCAGAAAATGTTAATACAACACTAGTATTTCTAATCTGCACCTTTGTAACCAATGTCTTTGAAACTAACAAAAACATATATTTCTTGGTTGGTTTCAAGAACATGGTATAACAAAGCTGTGCTATCATACATAATAATATCTGTTCTGTGTGACAGAACAGGGCAATGATCAACAACGAAATGCAAATGTGTTTGTGTATTTAGAAAAGGAAAATATAAAAAGATCTCATCTGAATAAAAGTGTTTTCTGCTTTTATAATAAAAGAAAACTATGATATTAAAATATAACTTTAAATATTTCTCATTCTCTACCTCAAGTTAGGGAAATATAACAGCATAATATAATTTGGACATTGTTGTGGAAACAATGGAAAGCAAGAGAATGAAGAATCCACAGCTACTGTAATACCAGGATAATATTTAATTGTAAAACTGTAGAATCCCATTTTTGCCTCATGGAGAGAAGCACTGAGCTATACACTCTGCATTTGAATTTGATATCATTTAGGAATTTTTGATCAGTGAAAAAGCCACCCGATAAAAGTGGCGAAATGTGTCTGATCAGTATTTTTTTTTTATAACATTAGCGTTACTGTTTAATTTGCAATTTTTATTCTTATTTTTTGCTATTGAACATATTTTATTATATTATTTTTTTTTTACAAACATTGAATAATAAATTGAATATTTATAACATTGACTATGTTTTATATAGTATTTTGATTAAATACACTTATTACTCCAAAGGGGATATATTGAACCCAAGCTAAATATTTATATTTGGATACTACTATGCATTGATAGTGTTGTAATATTCCCCATGCTCTGAAAAATACACATATATATTACCCTAATACCCAAACTCTATTGGAAGAATATGAGATAAGACGTTCACGGAGGAAAGAAGTACCAACCTACAAGCCAACATGTGTTGGGAAGTCTCTAACATACCTCATAGACTGAGGTTAGAAAAGGTGTGAGCTTTAACTACTGATCTCTGTGGACAAGGGTTTGGGTTTACAATATCTTGGGTATTTTGCACTAGGAATTAGTGTGCTATCTCTCCCCACCCCAATTGTAGAAGGTGTGCATTGAGAGAGAGCTAGCAAGGCATTGAATAACTGTTCCATTTCCTACATAATGAGCCTCCATAGTAGCACACATGAGATATAGATCAGGGATATTACTGAAAAGGTTTGCTGCATATACATTAAGGTGTGTGTTGAAGTTGCATGACCATTGTCATAATTAGGTATCTCATCCTCACTCCATATATTAACTACACAAATAGTGGAAAACATAACCAGTAAAATGTCATAGGTAACATTACCATAAACCATTAGTCTAATAATAAGCATCCAGCTATTAGTCTATCAAGCAATTCACCCTGCTCAGAGATCCCGCAATTGATGCATGAATCACCTGTTGAGTCTGGAGATAACATACATGTTAAAATATATGTGCGGAACTTGTAAGTACTAGATAGAGATTACACAGAAGTCTCAGGTCTGGCTTCAAGAAAAGATAGTAAGGAATTTGATGGGAATTACACAGAAATCTCAGATCTGGATTTAGGAATAGATAGTAAAGAAATTGAGAAAGGGCAGAAAACTTGATATAATCAAATGATGAAATAGAGAATGCATGGTCACTCATTTGTCCTGCTACAGTATTGCCACAGAGAGTACAACACCAAAAACTAAGAAAGCAAATGATAATATTTGTGAATGATGCAAGACTTATTTTACAATTAGTTGTGCTAGAACTGCAAATAGCAGGTAAAAAAGGGAATCATATTTGATAGATTACTGTCAGATATAAGACAATGCATCTCTAGTGAAATCGATAAGATTATAGAAAAGATTGGTAATAAACTGCAAAGCTCGGCAAAGTGTTGGAAGCTAATTAAGGTGCAGACCAGGAAAAATCTTAAACTGCATTTGTCAGGGTAGTATGCATTTGTCCGGCTAGAATGAAATGCATAAGTGATTCTAATGATTTAGAAAATATGAGTCAAAGAAATAACATTAGACTTCGAGGCATCCTGGAAACGATCACTCTGTCTCCTAGAGGGATTAAGGAGGGCATTGCCAAAAGGAAGGCTGAGAAACATAATTACATGCTTGCCCTTCTATAAAACTAAAATAGAAACACAAAAGGCTGCTTGGAGCAGAAAAGGAATCATTTATGAGGATTCAAGTATAATGGTTTTCAACAACTTATCACAGGAGAGTTTAAAGAGAGCCTTATCTCATGTTACAGCAGTCTTGAGATCATGAGATTAAGTACAGTTGGTTATTCCCTTTTCAGTTGTTAGCATACAACAGTGCAGGCATTGATGACGTTTTCAGTAGAAGCCTGTCAACATTTTAGAAAATTTCATTTTAACATGCATAGTTCAGATGAAGAAAGGGTAGAAATGTCACACAACTCGTTGTATGCATTAGTTGCACAGCATGAGAATATAGAGAATAGATCAAAACATAGTCTAAAATTAACTATGGATTAATACCCGTGAAAGAAAAGATCACTTGGAAAAAGGAAATTAAATCAAAGAAACTAATATAAGAACTATAAGAAAAATAATAAAATATAAAAACATTGGTTTGTTTGATTAATTAAATTTTCTGGTAAGCTAAGTTTAGAAAGATACATGCTTTTAAAATTAAACTAATTTTAGGGTTCAGAGAGGAAAAATTCAGGTCGAAATATGTTGTATGTGGATTCACAATAGTTTTATAGAGGTGTATACAAATAATGTACAGTTGCCTCCAGTGAAAGAAAACTTGTTAGTTTATATATCTTATTAATAATTGCAAATATGTTCAATATTATGTTTCTTAAATGTATTTATTTAGCTAACTGGTTCACTATCACCATGACAAAGGCATGTCATGCTAGTCTCTACATAGAATGGCCGTTGTGTTATTCACACAGAACGTAAGGGATGAGAAGTTCCCAGCAAATAGAAAGCTGTTAATGGATGCAAATATGACATCACTGCAATTCCTTCTTACAAGAGAAATAAAAAAATTACGCTTAATCAGGAAATAACTTTAGAGAAAAGTAGAAAGAAAAGAGTGAGAAAAATAATAATAAAACACAAATAAATTAATGATTGAGTGATAAGCCTACAGTGGACTAAATGTGTATTTTATGGAAAGAATAAAAGGGAGATAGGTTACTGGAAATAAAATTAAAAACAATTTCCACAGTTGTAAGAGTAACCTCGATCAAAGACGAGAATAGGAATATATTATTAGAATCAGATGAGATTAAAAAAGTTTTCCTTAAATGCTATGAGAAATCATATAACAAAATTAGGGGGGTAAACAAAAATAGATACAGAAATAAAAATCCCAAATGATTTAAATATATATGATTTACACACCATAGCATACTGGAAAAAAAGATTGCTAAATAGAAATGATTTAACAAAAAGTTTAAAGGGTGGAAAAGCCCTGGGCCATATAGTCTAAAAGATGAACGTTAAAATAAATTAACGTTTGCACCATAACTTAGTAAAGAAAAGTTGTGAGCTTGTATAGCTATAATTTCAAAGTCAAGAATTTCAAAGTAAATTGGTAGCCCATCACTCAACATATGAAAGTGTACCTGATATATATGCTAAATATTCTTGTACCTATGAACAAACAATTCTTAAACTAACTGTCAAAAAGATGCACAGACAAAATCAGTGTTTATAATTGATATTTTTGTAAAATGATAATTATTATATTGACATGGATTCTATAAAAGGAGAATGCTAGAACAGCCTAGATATGGCTAACAATATAATTGTATTTATGTAAAACGTATTATATATTCGTATGCTGTTTTATGGGTCTTATTACAAAGTGATTTTTACATCAAAAAGAAATATACTGGCAATTAATGAGACTCTTTAGGCAACTTGTTTTTGATACTGTTTCATACAATTTTCTTCAACTTGATTAATTCTTTTTCTTCTCCTCTGTGTAATTGTGATATACCATTTTCACTTGATTTACTTCTAGGAATTCTCCAAAGTGTATTTTCAGTTTCTAGAGCCCACTATTCTTACTTTACCCCTCAAGTGAGAAGTCATCTTGCAAAGCTTTGACCAAAGATCCTGCCTACATGGTGAAGGGCTTCACACTGCCAGTGTCCCATGCTGCTCAGACACAAAACATGCCACTGCTTCTTAGCAGCATGAGAATCTAGCTTGTGAAACCACTTGCCTATGGGTGTGGCACTAAGTCACAATTGTTATATATAGCTGCTCTCATGTGATGGGATGACTGGAAGAAAGGGGGATGCTGGAAAAATAGCTATAAAGAGCGGGAACTAGGAAAAATATTAGTAAATATTAAAATAAGCAGAGGGAATCTGGACATTAAAAACAGATGTGTGTATTGATTAGTAATGAAAGTATTCATACTATCAATTTGAGGGATCAGATTCTGAATCAGGAATCTGACATATAACCGGCATATATACAATTTTGTGCTGTAAGGAGAAAGTGTTAAATTAAAATGGTGAATATTTATTTTTTGAAAGGACTACATGGACTTCAAAATAACAAAATGTGATAATGTGCAATATGTTGTTAAAAATTAATGTTTATTTTCATTAATTCTTTACTGCAAACTTACATTTTCTTTACTAAGCCTGCTTTTTGCATCATCGGCTCAACAGGGTGTGCCCTAAAAAGCCTTGAAGATGGAAATGAGAGGCAGTAATAAGAGAAAAGGGAAGAAGAAGGTCATTAGCAGAGAGGAGGGGGAGGGTGGAGAAGTATTTTGAGATGAGAGCAGAGATGTCGGAGTGTGCATTATTGCTGAGGACTTAGGGTCATGATTTAAAATGTTATTCTTGAGGTTATGGGGAGCCAGTGAAGTGACTTGTAGACAGGAGCTCCAGACACGGATCGTTGGGTATTTTAGATAAGGCTAGCGGACGCATTCATTATAGATTGGAGAGGAGACAGTCAGGTGATGGGGAGGCCAGCAAGGAGAGAGTTGCAGTAGTAGAGACGAGATATGATGAGAGAATGAATTATAATTGTAGTTGTGTATTGTGTTAGATCGTGGCGTATGTTTTTTACATGCTAATGCATGTTTCTTATTTTAAAGTGTATTTCTTCAATGGGCTATTTTAAGTTTTTGACCAGAATGGGCTTTTAATCAGTCTTGTTAGCAATTTATATATACCAGATTCAAATTATTTAGAATAAATATTTTAGGCTTGAGGATGATCATAAGAAATATTTTACTGATAAGCAACGTTGAAGATAGCATGTTAAAAACAGAATAAGATGTATTTTTAGAAGAAAATTGGATCATTTAAGTTCAATAACAATGTGCAGCCTTGCAGGTCCAAAATTATTATCGCCACTTTTAGTTCCAATATAACCTTAATGTTTTGCACAATCCAATAGGTGCTGTCCTATAATCATGTTTGGTAGTGTACTACATATAATATGTGTTTACAAGATTTTTAAGTTTTAAACAGTATATAAGTACAAATGTTTCATTTGTGCAGAGAAAAATATGTTTTTCTTAAGTAGAGCACCTTGTAAGAAAAGGAAATTCAATAATAGTTCTACTGCAACTGTACATCTGCTTCCATTTGTAGGACATAATAACAAAAATAGTTTATTAACCACATTCCCCTAGTTTCACATGGGCTGCAAAGTTCTGTAATGGCTAATTTGTATGGGACAATTGTTATTACAATCCTTCATAGACTTTCACAGACCTTATTGAACTTGCCTTATTGCTGAAAGTTTAGAAGGTATTTTTTCTTTCAATTGACCTCACATCTGACACAAATGGAAGTTTCATACAGGATTCGTGTATAAAGGTATTGAAATGAGAAGTGAACATTTTTTTTTGCAAATGATAAAGATACTGATCTGATCAAAAGTACTGGCAAAATGAGAAATAAGGATATTTAGTTACTTGCTACAAATAACCTTAAAAATATGCAAATTGTAACTATGAATAACTCTTTTTTGTGAACTATAGTAAAGTAAAAAGTCTATTGTTTGAATAATCAAGGGACACCACTAGAAGAAATTGTAAACTCTTGGCAATAGCTGGAATGGAATAAAGAAGAGACTGGTGAGCATTGATAGCAGTGCCAGTTGAGTTCAAGTTAGAGCTAAGATTTTTGCCCTTCTAAATCCAAATATATCAGGGCTTATTATCCTGATACCATTGTACTATAAGACCATGGGATATATACACTGAAGAGTTACATGACTTTCACTGTTTCCCAGTATATATCAAACTATGTTGACCCTGTATATCTTTATATAAGGTAATCATATCCCCTCTTAGACGCCTTTTTTTCTAGAGAAAATACGTTTCATTTGGTTAGTCTTTCCTCATAACTTAGCCCCTCTATTACCCTTATTGGTTAGTCTTTCCTCATAACTTAGCCCCTCTATTACCCTTATTACCTTTGCTGCCATTCTCTGTACTTTGTTCAGCTCTAAACTGTCCTTTTTATGAAGTGGTGCCCAAAAATGTACTCCATATTTCAAATGAAGGTGTCTTAGGAATTGGTATAATGACTTCTATACCCTTCTTAATACATGCTAATATTTGACTTGCCTTTGCAGATGCTGCTTGGCATTGAACACTGTTACCTAGGTGGTAAAGAACATATGTAAAGAACTCTCTAAAAATACCCTCCCGTCATGGAAAAGGAAACAGTGGGCTGGAAAATAAAAATGTGAATATTTAGATAGATAGAGACATAAATAAAATGCCATAATATAAAAATAAACTCAGATTTGCTTATTCAATTATTAATATAAAGCGTGACTACTCTTACAGACAAGGCCAAGACACAGTGAGCCCGATTCAATTGAGTAATCGTAAGTTACTGGAGCCCGTGAGGACGTAAGTTATTCTGCTATTCAGTTGGCGTCTTTTTGCGGGCTCAGACCGGGTCGCTATTCAATTGCTCCAATTCCCCAAGGCCGCAAATGCTAGGTGAAAATCGTACGAGTGCTAGACCCGCAAGGGTGTTTAACACCTGTCCACAGCACTGTAAATGCAAATAAAAAATCAATAATGCACTGTAAATGACGGGGAAAGCGATAAAACACATTATAATTAATTGCACAACAGTCTCAAGGTCGCAAATCGGCAGTTTAAACAATTTATTTTTATGTTTCATTTTGGGGTTGCCTTGAAACCCATAAATGGTAAATGTATCAAAAAATCCTATGAGTACTAGAGAGGACTCGCAAGTGGGTTAAACACCTGTTTCGTAACACTGCAAAAGCAAATATAAACACGCTACTGTACTTTAAAATACTCTGAAAGCAATGAAAGACATTAGAATTAATTGCACAACAGTCTCAAACTCCCAAATCTGCAATAAAAATGTTTTTTTTACTGTTTATTTCTGTGTTGTATCAATCTCAGGAATCAATTAGTTAATACATGTCAGGCCACGTACATGGACTGGAACAGTATTGGAATTTATTTTTAACATTTTGTATTTTGAGGGTTTGCAAGTCCCATTGCATATCGGACCCCCGAACCTTATTGATTGACATGTAACCTCCATGTTTTACTGCTGTAATGATGGCAATCTAATTTTGTATTGACTGTTTTGAAATGGGAGGTAATGGTCTGGCTTAATTGAGCATATTCCCGTCCTGAACTGCTACGAACGAGTGCATGGTTTACGCGGTCGGCTTTGGACCCGTAACTTGCAGGCTCCTGTAATTGAATAACACCGGAATTGGAGATGAATGGGAGCCTGCAGCACGCCCACAGACATATGGCCAGGGCTTACAATTGAATCGGGCTCAATGTTCTTTACTTGCTAACCAGATCTGGGAAGGAGGAATCCTTGATCACATCCACTTCCTTCCCCAACCCAAATGAAGAACTTGCTAATTGCTCCTGACTATTGAAGGCAGGGTCTATTTGTGAAACATAGACAAACTGACATTTAAATGTATTGTTATGCAAATGAGGTACCCTGTTTGCCTAGTTATAAATCATTATATGCTTCTCTCACACCATTTTAAACTCTAATTGATCTAATTGCTAAATGATTAGGAATATATTGAAAGCCCCTCAAATGAAATCTGGATCAGAACACAATAGTCTAAGTTGGTGAAGTGAAATGAGAAATATATATATATATATAAGTATTTTTTTAGAAATAGAAAACAGAAAATTGGCATGTGCGTATTTATTCACCCCCTTTGTTATGAAGCTTATAAAAAGCTCTGGTGCAACCAATTACCTTCAGAAGACACATAATTAGTGAAATGATGTCTACCTGTGTGCAATCTAAGTGTCATTACATATACACACCTTTTTGAAAGGCCCCAGAGGCTGCAACACCTAAGCAAGAGGCACAAATAACCAAACACTGCCATGAAGACCAAGGAACTCTCCAAACAAGTAAGGGACAATGTTGTTGAGAAGTAAAGTCAGGGTTAGGTTATAAAAAAATATCCAAATCTTTGATGATCCCCAGGAGCACCATCAAATCTATCATAACCAAATGGAAAGAACATGGCACAACAGCAAACCTACCAAGAGACGTACGCCCTCCAAACTCAGCACAGTGACCTAAGGTAACTCTGGAGGAGTTGCAGAGTTCCACAGCAGAGAGTGGCTAGAAGAAAGCCATTACTTTCAGCAAAAATCAAAATGGCATGTTTTTAGTTTATGAAAAGGCATGTGGGAGACTCCCAAAATGTATGGAGGAAGGTTCTCTGGTCTGATGAGACTAAAATTTAACTTTTCAGCCATCAAAGAAAACGCTATGTCTGGCGCAATCCCAACACATCACATCACCCAAAGAACACCACAGTGAAACATGGTGGTGGCAACATCATGTTGTGGGGATGTTTTTCAGCCGCCGAGTCTGGCAAACTGGTCAGAGTTGAGGGAAAGCTGGATGGTGCTAAATACAGGGATATTCTTGAACAAAACCTGTACCACTCTGTGCGTGATTTGAGGCTAGGACAGAGGCAGGACAATGACCCCAAACACACTGCTAAAGCAACACTTGAGTGGTTTAAGGGGAAACATGTAAATTTGTTTGAATGGCCTAGTCAAAGCCCAGACCTCAATCCAATAGAAAATCTGTCGTCAGACTTAAAGATTTTTCTGTTATTTTGTCCTATTTGTTGTTTGCTTCACAATAAAAAAAAACATCTTCAAAGTTGTGGGCAAGTTCTGTAAATTATATGATGCAAATTCTCAAAAAATCCATGTTAACACCAGGTTGTGAGGCAACAAAACACGGAAAATGCGAAGGGGGTTAAAACTTTTGCAAGGAACTGTAGGCAAGCTGAATAGACTGAAAATGATCAGACTGTAAGATTAATATTGCATAGTTACATAGTATTTGAGGTTGAATAAAGTTGAATAAAGTTAGTCCATCAAGTTCAACCTTTTTAGATCTCTTCTGATCCTTCAAATATGTGGATTATTTGTTAATAATTGTTAATTGATCCAGAGGAAGGCAAATAGAAAAAAAAAACATTGAAACTGTGCCAATTGTCTCATAAGGGGAAAAACAAGCAAAATTCCTTCTTGACCCCAGATACTGGCGGCCATACTCCTCCCTGGATCAGTATTCCTTCTTTAGTTGTCTAGGATAACCTTGAATGCCCTCTTTATTCAAAAATATATCTAACCCCTTTTTAAAGTTATCTATTGAATTCGCTGTCACCGCCTGACATAAATTCCCTATCATGACTTATTCCAAATCTTCTGGTCCCAAATCTCTCCATAAATTTGTATTCCCAGATCATTCTGTGTGTCCTGAAGTTCCCCATCAGTATTGTGAACCTCAGATCATTAACGCTGTGTCCATTTTAGCAGAAATGTTAACTGTTTTAATTTTATTTACATTATACCTGAGCAAATTCTTTGTCTTAAAGTTTATCCTGTTTTCACCTACATAGAATATTCCATTACATTTGAAACACATACTGAGATGAAATAAATGTCAAGGTCAATGTCTGATGTAGTAAGCATATTAATTACATTTAAATGTGCATGGATTGTAATCATTGTTACTTGGTAATACTGCCTGACTTCTGATCGTTATTTAATTCAGTATCTGTGGCCACTGAAGCTCTTATATGTCATTCTTCTTGTAGTCAGTTGAGAAACATGATTGTTTTTCTCTTTGTCATGACAATTTGAAACTGTTGCTGATGTTCACAGATAGTGGACTGCAGGGGAGTTTTGCAGAAATCCCATGTGGCTTTCCTTAAAATAGATGACAAGATTACCATGAATGAAGGGATTTGATTGATGTAAAAGTAAGTTTGAAGAGTTAAAGCTCCAGTTACCAAATGTTTGTGTAGGATTCCCATTTGTACTGTCACATCAGTTTCAATTACCACTGTTTATATGTTTGGATTATTAGTTGCAAGAAGACTTAGCTGCAAGAAGATAGACTTGAAAGACTTTAATTTTTTTTTATTAAGCAACCTAGTAGATGTGACACAAAATACATCACACATTGTAGATTATAATACTATAAAAGACGAAGACAGTGTTGATGATTTTATTATTATAAAGTAAGTACAACACTATAGTTTTAGCAAATTAAAACATTTTTAACTAACAACTTGTCAACATAGAGGAATATGATTGTTGCCCCATTTAACTAGCAATGAGACTAAGATCATTTATCCCTCTTCAAAAGTTATAATGTTGTTATAGTTATGTGTGATTTAGGATTTAAAACAACTGAAGGGTCTACATGAATTGTACATATATTTTGTCTAAGTGTTGGTCTAAAAAGGCTCACTTATGTCTGACTCACAGATTAGCAAAGCTCATCTCTCATTGTATCCAACAACATGCTGGGAGTTTTTCGGTTGATACTTATGATATAAACTAGGCGCAAAGGTACCACAACTACCAGTATTCACAGGGAACCTGACATCACTCTGAGGTCAGTCACTTAGCTCATAGAAAATGGCTTGTGAGGAGCAGCTGAAAGTAGATTTGAAGTGCTTAGACTGAGGAGGAATGATGAAGAGTATTCAAAACAGCCCAGAGAATGAATGAGGTATTTTCATGATATGGTTCAAGCCACAACCTATTTTCTGCCAATGTAATCTACACAGTTTTTATTATTATTATTATTATTATTATTAATAGTAGTAGTAGTAGTATCCTTTATTTGTAATGAGACAACCTATTCCCTAGTGATATACATGGGTTAAGAACAAAAGAGATACAATATTAACAAATGTATATATCTATCTATCTATTTCTATGGGGTCTAAGCATGGTAAATATTTTTTTTTCCACATTAGCAATAATGATGATTTCCTATTAACTGTAGGTGAATCAGAAATACTGACTTACAGCTTTCTGTTTACTGCACCTACATGTATTTTAAAGTCTGTAATAGGATATATATATATATATATATATATATATATATATATATATATATATATATACTGGATAGATAGATAGATAGATAGATAGATAGATAGATAGATAGATAGATAGATAGATAGATAGAGGTGGTTGCCCCGTTAAAAATGACGTCACTTACAAACGACCCGAACTTAAGAAAAGGCTCCCAAGGCTTTGTATGAGTTTCTTTTTGTTTATGTACTGTTTTTTTTTTGTATTTAAAGAAAGAGTACAATAGTTTCTGTAGCTTATTATTACAGTACAGTGGCACCGTAGTGTTATTGTTATTCCTTTGAATTCATCAGTGATCCAACTTACATACATATCCAACTTAAGAACATTCTCAGGAATTAATCTCGTCCTTAACTCAGGGACCAGCTGTGTGTGTATATTTATATATATATATATATATATATATATTTAAACGGTATAGTCACATTATTATTACCAGCAGCTAATATCCAGAATAACTGCCATGTGCAACATGGACAGTAGTTTCAATGCTGTTTATTCACGATAGTGCCGTTTGTCCAGTCACGGTAAACTTCAACTACAGCAGCATGCAAACAGTTCACAATCTGCGCTGTTTCAGAAATACTAGCACCCTTGGCCCAAAAGCTAATGACAATCCCCTTTTCAAAGTTAGATCAATTGCACATTTTACCCATGATGGGGATTGTTGATATTTTTGCAGAATGCCTACATGTCACCTTATATAACCACCAAGCCAGCTCACGCACATGCCATATTTACTGACGTCAAAAGTAAGAGGTCGCCTTAATAATGTATTTTACAGGCCATGGTGCAAAAACTGTATTTCTTGGAATTCTAAGCATGAAATGTGTTTTTTCACTTGCTTTTGGATGTCCACATGTGCACAAGTGTAATATTTTTTAGGACTATAATATAACATGATGTATTTAAAATGAAGAGTTTTTATAGTAAATATTTGTTTATCAAACTTAATTTAACAAGGTAAAAAAAGATGAGATTATCATTATTAATAAGAGGTAGGAAAATTTTGAGGAACTTGACAAATTGTTGGTATAAACAAGAGTTATTTTGTTTCAGATTGGGAGAGTTGGTAAATTCTAATGGTAGGAAGGGAATTGTGGAATAGCATTTATAATTCATAGTCCTACACTTGTTATACTTTTTTTGCTGCATTAATTAGAACAGAATACTTAAGCACATTCAGAGCTGTTTCGTTGAGTTTTTTATAGCATCCAGGTAAACGTTTATTAGCCAATCTAATTTCAAATTATAGTTAGCTAATGGCAATGATGAAGATATTACTAAGTAAATGTTTTAACTTAATCAGCATATGGGATATTACATGATAAATGTTAATTAGACATATTTAATTTTAGTTGTCAACAGTACTTTAAATATGTTGCACATAGTTATGTCTGCTGTAATGAAGATATGACAAGAAAATATAAAACCCTTAAGAAATTGCACATTGATAGCCAATTCATCTTAATCAGGGATGAACATTAAAGTACTCATAACCTAAATGTGATTGATTCAGTTTCTAAAAGTGCCTTAATCAGAAAACATCAGTTTTATCTTTAAAATGTCCAAGCATTTTAAAAGCTACTGAACACTGTTAAGTTGCATTCCTGAAAGTTCTCTAAATAGCTGCTTTGAGTGAAAAACACATTAGAATATTATATCAGCATGCAAACCTGAAACTAAAAAATCAAATACAACTCTAATATGATTGCTGTTTGGCTTTTGCTGTATACGCTTAATTTTGTTCAAATGTATGTTTCAGTGGCTGGAATGTGCTAGCCAAATAGGCACAGACCTAGGGAGGGAAATATGAAGGAGTAAGAGGCAAGCTAGAACCGAGTCTTTCTCAGACTATAAAAAGGAAAAGGTAGAAAGCAAATAATATAGAAGCAGTCAAGGTATAAAAGGGTAGGAAGAAAGAGCACCACAGAAGATATTAAAAATAGAGCTCTCAATATAGTAAAGCCCATTGAACTCCATCGTCTGTTATTTTAATACTGAAGATTTTTATGGAACTGTTATCCAAATCCTCACATTAAAATGGATCCATTCCAGATTTGTTAGCAAAGCACTGTCATGTTAACATTTACCATATTTTTCTGTGTCTAAGACAGTATTTTTTACCAATTTTTTAAAGTCTAAATTAGGGGGGTCGTCTTATACACAGAATGTTGCAATTGCATACCCTGATCTGGTACTGAAATGCTGCATCTGGCCACTAGATTTAAGGCAGGAGAAAAGACACACATTTGGAAATGCATTGGTTCCAATTAGATTGCATTATACTGCAAGGCCCTCATTCAAATTGCTATTTTGGCCAATTGAATATGGCTCTAAATAAGCACATAGCATATTTTTTTAAAGAAGTATTTAGTTAGTAAATAGATTGCTTTTGGATAGATGTTTACTAACTAAAAGGTTCTTTAAAAAAATGTGTGTTGTGCTTATTTAGAGCCCTATTCAATTGGCCAAATTGCAATTGAATGAGGGCCCAAGTGTGCATAGAAATTTGCATTTTATAAGTTTTTATTTTGTTACACATATATTTAAGGACACTTTCTGTCATGATTACCACCTATTTCCATTCCAGCTCAATATCCTTGTGATCACATCACTTATTACTCAATGTAATGTGCAATTTCATTTTTCCGCTTTACATAGGGATCACAAAGATATTGAGCTGGAATGGAAATCAGTGAAAATCATGACAAAAAGTGCCATTAAATATATGTATAACACAATAGTGTAATGCAATCTAAGTTCAACCATTGCATTTCCAATACCTGTGTCTTTTCTACTGCCTTAAAACAGAGCCATCTAGTGGCCAGATGCAGCATTACAGTGTGATCCCTGTGTTAAACTTACACATAGCGAATGAGCTGTACAGCTTGTCTTTGGCATATGTGTGCTGCTTGTGTACATAGAAATGTGTATTTTATAGGTTTTTATTGTGTTACACATATATTTAAGGCCACTTTCTGTCATGATTTTCACTGATTTCCATCCCAGCTCAATATTTTTGTGATCCTGTGTTTTTAACCCGGAAAAATGCAATGCAGATCACGAGTAATAAGTGATGTGATCACAAGGATATTGAGCTGGAATGGAAATCAGTGAAAATCATGATAGAAAGTGCCCTTAAATATATGTGTAACACAATAAAAACACACATTTGCATATTTATTTATTTCTGAATTTTGGGCTTTAAAGATAGGCGTCATCTTATAGATAGAAAAATACGGTACATCTATTAAAGAGGTAAGTCAAGAAGTAAAGGTAATAATTTAAGTGAGTACCCAATAAATAAATCATAGTCTCTGGAACTCCTTGCCTCGCTCCACCAGATTATCCTCTTGCCTCAAAACATTTAACACCTCTCTCTCTCTCTTTTACCACTCACTATACCTTAGATTGTAAGTCTGCGAGTTTCTATCCTAAGTACTTTGGGAATTCACCATGGACATTGGATTCCTAGCATTGGATTCCTAGCTCAAAAACAGGGTCTTACTTGCTCTTCTATATGTTAATTTTATTTATCTTTGAACTTATTTTATGTACATCAAATATGTTGGCGCATTATACATGAACTATAATAATATTAATAATAATGATCCCTGGAAACTAAAACAATTACAATTAAAATTGCAAAAGAAGTATTAAAACTATAATGGAGATGGTGATGATGTTCAAAGAGTAGGAAGTATTTGGTATTCAAGTAAAACAATCATTCTGTTTTATCTGGTAAAATATAATTTCATATTATTCTTGATGGCACATCTAACCAAAACTAATACAAATACTGCAACTAAAATTAAAGTTTCATGACTTTCTTGGCATGTGGTAAAGATTATATTTTAAACATTTATGGTTTAATCACTTTTGTGAAGCACTGTTCCCTTAATTAATACAATACATTTTACTTTTATAATTTCCAGTTCCAGTTTTATAGTAAACTGAAAGAGTTACTGAATTTGACAAATATAAGCTAACATTTTTTTAATTTTTAAAATTGCTGCTGCATTAATTAAGATTTAATTTCCTAGGCTGCTTTATCCATTACAAATACTGCCAATTCTGTTTAAACTCAAACTCATTTGAAATGGGAAAACTTTGAAACTTAAAATGCAGTAAGTGCAGTCAAAATGACGAGTTAATCATCCAAAAATTGTAGAATACAGCTGAGCTGGCACAGTATAGGCAGGTTATACATTGGCTAAAGGGGATAGATCCTTACACCATTGTAGATTTAGAGAAATCTTTTATGCCTAATATGCATCTTTCTTTAATTTACCAAAAAAAATGCAAAAATGTAATGAAAGTAGAGATGTAATGAGGTAGAGCCTATGACTAAAGTACATAAATGTAGGTTCCTTCCTCCTCTATTAATTTTAAATATGTTTTACTGAGTGCAAGCAATAAATAAAACAGATAACAAATATAAAAAGTGAATAGGTAATTGTAATATTAGTTTTGACTCTGCAGTGCATTAGCAGTCACAGTCACTCATTTCCATGTGTTACACATTCAGAGCTTCACTCTCTTAGAATAATTAACTTGACTTAAATAATTTTAGTGCTAAAAGGTAGTAGTTTAAACTGTGTGTACTTTAGTTTTTTTACTTCCAACTGACACAAAAATATAATTGAAAGCCAAAGACGTTTCCTTAAAATCCTACAGACAAGAACATAAAATAGAAAAAGCAGTTTACAGTAACTGCAATTGAACATTTGTTTATATATATTTTGTCTTAATCAGTCAAAAATCAACATAACTGAAGTAACAAAAATATGTACAGCTAATTGTATCCAAGAACATGATTCCTCGCCAAGTTAACTATTTTTGTATGCTAATACCTAATTACCTACATTATTCATCTACTATAGAATGATGTTTGTAATGTAAATATATTTTTAAGGAGCATTACAGCTTTTTTAATATCTTTGCTTTCAATAATCTTCACAATCCCAGTAAGTCTTTTTTGAACTTTCAATCTGATTAATACTTTCACTATAATTTTGTAATATAAATTATAGTCTTCAAATGGGAACAGAGAAAAGAAACTGCTACAATAAAACTGAAGGCATTTGGTTAAGGCTTAAAATCAATAATGTTTAATAATATAAAGAAATCAGAGCATACGAGTAAAATGAGATTTAGAGGATTTTGAATGAATATATGATTTATGACTGCCAAAATGAGCATTATGGTATTACAAAATCTCCAGTCTTTTATGGTTGATCATATTGGTTTTGACACCAACAAAACATTGCATTAAAAATGGCACTTTAAATAAAATCTACTATTTATTAAGAATTTGTATAGTGTGACTAGGGCTCAATTTCTTTTTTTCATCTTGTTTCTTTCCTTAGAGGGAAAATTGCCTAAAAATCCTACCTGATAACAGATGAAACAGGGCTATTTATTACCATCAATATTATTGCTTAATGTACAGGTAAATGTATTAATTCACTAATTTTACAGAGGAACAAAAAATTAAAAACTTTGCAAGACAGCTTTGTGATTAGCTCAGGGGTTTGTTTCTTCATAAGAGCATGTGGTTCAGACCTAGGACAGAGCATTTTCTGAGAGGAATAGGCTGCCTGAAGATGCCATTGCAGTATACTGAAATATGTTTGTATATGCACACAAATGTCTATATGCATTGATATTTCTGTCTCTAATGCCTCTATTCAATTTGCGACAGTTAAAGAGCGATTTAATTGAACAGTACCGCCGCTACATGACGGAAAGCCTAAACCTTGAACCATGCACCCGTAAGTAGCATTTCAGAACATGATCATGATTAATTAAGCAAGCCCGTAACTACCGATTTAGAAAAATCCAATAGTAAATGAGATTGTCATCATGACGTCAGTAAAACAGAGAGGTTAAATCACAATCAATTATCGTTTAGAAGTCAGATATGCGATCGGACTCGCAATCCGGCAGTGAACAAAATAATAAAAATATATGACAATACTGTTCTAGTCCATGTGGGTGGCCTGATATGTATTAACTCCTTGATTATCGAGATTGCATTAACAAGGAAATAAAACGTAAAATAATAAATTTTTTCTTGCAGATTTGAGAGCAAAAAAACTGTGGTTTGAAACAGGTGTTTAACCCCCTTGCGAGTCCTATATGGTACATCTGCCATTTACCGTATTGGTCTGAATATAAGCCGCACTTTTTTTCCGATTTTTGAGCTTGCGTATTAAGCGTGCGGCTTATAATCGCGACCGTCAAAAAATCATTGCCGATTTGCGAACTTTGCTTGTAACGTGTGCGACTTCTATTTGCGAATGCAAAATTACTGCCGATTTGCGCAATTGCGAGTCAAGGGTGCCGATTTTCGTGCTTTAGACTGCGGTATTTAGTGTTTTACGGTTTTAGTGATTCTAACATCCTGTAAAGCCTGTAACCTGCAAAAAAAGCCTGTTTCTTGCAATGGCGTATCCCTTTGAGAGTCTTTTTCTCTCCAGTTTTACGGGTGCAGCTTATATTTGAGTACTATCTTTTTTCTATTTTTTCACCTTGAACTTTACGGGTGCGGCTTATATTCGGACCAATACGGTATTGGTTTGAAGGCAATTGCGGGCTTGAGGAATTGTAGCAATTGAATAGAGATTTGCAATTGTAACATTTACAGGCTTGAAAGATCAAAGGCTTAGGTAGGTCTGAGTTTAAATTCTGACAACAGCAGGGATTTTGAACTTCTAAACCGATTGAGTAGCTAAAAGACGCCAATTGAATAGCAAATTATTTTACAGGTTACATTATGGGCTCTTATAACTACAATTTGCTAAATTGAATGGAGACCTAAGTGTACTTATCACTTTCTGACATACCATATTTATACATAAACACACAGAAAGTATTATTTGAGATGTAGAGAGGGGAAATGAGGATCTGCAAGTGTAGCGGGGGGGGGGGGGGGAGGCTGCATAAATCTGAATGGCCTAGAGCAGCCTAAAACATACATAAGCCCATGGATTATCTAGTTATAACATTTTAAAATAACATATATACATCCTATAATAAATGTAGTAAATATTGGATTTATAACTAGTTCTGTGTTTTAATTATAAATTAATTTATGCTGTATGATTGCAAAGTATTTTTTTTTTATTTATGCATGAGTTGTGTTTACAGGGTTTTAAAAGTAAGGAGCAGGTAAAACATCCATAATATACCTTAACATCCCTTTCAAACACCCAGTTTACGATAACTCATGGTGCAAGGTTTTCACTAACTAAAAACTTCTTTAAAAAAAATATGCTATGTGCTTATTTAGAGCCCTATTCAATTGAATGAGGGCCTTATATGGTAATTAATTACCGGTACTCATGCAAATTTAGATTATTGTAAATTGGTATTGTTCATTGTTTTGCTAGTTAATGTTTAAATATGTCTCTCAATGCACTTCTTTGTGCACATTGAACTTACCTCTATGTGCAATATCAGAATAAAAGTATTCCTATTATTATTTTATTTATTTTATCCATAGTGCCTTTTAAAGGACTAGCACATACTGTAAGTCTAGCAAATTACTATGCTGTAAAAAAAAAAAAAGTGTTTTATTTGGATGCTATAGAAAATAGATAATAGCAGCCTTATTAAATTGTGATTCAGCAAATTGAAAAGGGCTCTATTTTTTTACAGAAGTTTTTAGTTAGTGAACTTCTATCCAAAAGCAAGGTCCTTTTTTTCTGTAAAAAAAAAATATGTTATGTGCTTAGAGCCCTTTTCAATTTGCCGAATCGCAATTTAATAAAGCTGTAGATATTTATCAATTAATGCTGTAAAAGGAAGATATTTTTGGGGATAAGAGATGCAAGTGAAGAAAGAAATAATAGCGCTGTTCAAGGTGATATCCACAGTTCTTCAGTCAAGTAATAGTAATGGAGTTAACATTAGGTGGCACAAAGCCTGGATACATTATAACTTTAATTTAAAAAAAAACAACTATGGTCAAGCACAAATAATTGAATAAATATAACATGTTGAATGTATAGGTGTGAGACAAATTAATATGTATCAGTCAACTTTTTGTCTATATATAGGGTTGTCGTAAAATCATAAATGCTGTTGCAAAATTACTAGTTCTGATCATTGAACATTTTAGGGCAGCTCAATTTTTTTTAACTATTATCTATATTACTTCAAGCTTTTCAACATGTGAAACAGCTATTAAGTGCAAAAAATAAGTAATGGTCGGTTCAAACAACTTTGCAATTTACTTTGATTAAAAAATGTTCCTGCCATTTTTTCGATCTGTGACAAAGCTTCCAAAAACATGTCTTTATGGTTGTCTATTTAATGACAAGCTTTACTGACAGAGGCCCTCATTCAATTGCAATTCGGACAATTGAATAGGGCGCTAAATAAGCACATAACATATATTTTTTAAAGAAGTTTTTAGTTAGTAAACATCTATCTAAAAGCAAGGTTTTCACAAACTAAAAACTTCTTTAAAAAAAATATACTATGTGCTAATTTAGAGCCCTATTCGATTGGCCAAATTGCAATTGAATGAGGCCCAGAGTCTATTCTGTAGCTTCTGCTGCAGTTTGATTACTTTAGTTACAAAGGCCCTCATTCAATTGCGATTTGGCCAATTGAATAGGGCTCTAAATAAGCACATAGCATATTTTTTTTAAAGAAGTTTTTAGTTAGTAAGCATCTATCCAAAAGAAAGGTTTTCACTAACTAAAAACTTCTTTAAAAAATATATGTTATGTGCCTTTTTAGAGCCCTATTCAATTGGCCAAAATGCAATTGAATGAGGGCCATAGTTACATAGTAAGGGCCTCATTCAATTGCGATTTGGCCAATTGAATAGGGCTCTAAATAAGCACACAGCATATTTATTTTAAAGAAGTTTTTAGTTAGTGAAAACCTTGCTTTTGGTTTAGATTTTCACTAACTAAAAACTTCTTTAAAAAAATTATGTTATGTGCTTATTTAGAACCCTATTCAATTGGCCAAATTGCAATTGAATGAGGGCCTAATTAAGGTTGAAAAAAGACTTTCAGTCCATCAAGTTCAACCTTTAGGAGGAACTCTATCCGAAAGATTGTTAAAAACAATCTCACAGAAGGCCAACTTTTGTTAACTGTATTAAGTTAAAAAGTTGTGTATAATAATCTTCAGTACTTATTAGTCATGGAAATGGAATTATTATAGTGGCTTTTAATATGGGTTACTGTAACATGTCTACCATTGTTATGCTATTCCTCATAATTTATTGTAACGTACAGTGGGGGGAAAAGTATTTGATCCCCTGCTGATTTTGAATGTTTGTCCACTGACAAAGAAATGACCAGTTTATAATTTTAATGGTAGATGTATTTTAGTAGTGAGAGACAGAATAAAAACCCGCCCCCCCCTCCCAATAAAAACGCATGTAAAAAAATGTATTAATTCATTTGCAGATCAGTGGGGGAAATAATATATTTGATCCCCTATCAATCAGCAATATGTCTGGCTCCCAGGTGTCTTTAATACATGTAACAAGTTTAGATTAGGAGCACTCCCTTAAAGGGAGTGCTCCTAATCTTGGCTTTTTACCTGTATAAAAGACACCTGTCCACAAAATCAATCAGTCAATCAGATTCTAAACTCTCCACCATGGCCAAGACCAAAGAGCTGTCCAAGGAAGCAGCTTGGTGAGAAGGTGACAACAGTTGGTACGATTATTCGCAAATGGAAGAAACACAAAATAACTGACAGTCTCCCTCAGTATGCTCCATGCAAGATCTCACCTCATGGAGTTTCCAAGATCATGAGAACGGTGAGGAATCAGCCCAGAACTACATGGGAGGATCGTGTTAATGATCTCAAGGCAGCTGGGACCATAGTCACCAAGAAAACATTTAGCCGTGAAGGACTGAATTCCTGCAGTGCTCGCAAGGCCCCCTGCTCAAGAAAGCACATGTACAGGCCGTCTGAAGTTTGCCAATGAATATCTGAATGATTAAACGAGAACTGGGTGAAAGTGTTGTTGTCAGATGAGACCAAAATCAAGCTCTTTGGCATCAACTCAACTCACTGTGTTTGGAGGAGCAGGAATGCTGCCTATAATCAACAACACCATCCCCACCATCAAACATGGAGGTGAAAACATTATTCTTTTGGTGTGTTTTTCTGCTAAGGGGACAGGAGAACTGCACCTCACCAAAGGGACTGTGGACGGGCCATGTAGCATCAAATCTTGGGTGAAAACCTCCTTTCCTCAGCCAGGGCATTGAAAATGGGTCGTGGATGGGTATCCCAGCATGACAATGACCTAAAACACACAGCTAAGGCAACAAAGGAGTAGCTCAAGAAGAAGCACATTAAGGTCCTGGAGTGGCATAGCCAGTCTCCAGACCTTAATCCCATAGAAAATCTATGGCGGGAGCTGAAGGTTCGAGTTGCCAAACATCAGCCTCAAAACCTTAATGACTTGGGGCCTCATTCTATTATCGGCCGTAAATCGGCCGTAAGGCTGCGATTCCTTGCGAGGGTTCAGTTAACTCGCGATTCTATTATACGGCCCCGCAAGGATCTCATCTTACGGCCGGCCGCATATCTTGGAACCGGCCGTAATCTGTGAAATATAAAAACTGAAAAATAAATTCAAGCCTGCACTGTACAGCTCTGTAAATGCTAGGGATCATATTGGGGGACATGAGGATTAAAAGGAACCCACTCTCAAGCTTGCACATCTGCCCAAACCCGAGTTCAAATTAACTGTTTATTTGCCGGCTGCGGCGGGGGTGTGTCTGAGGTGCTCCAAGCACTCTGGACTTTTTACATGGAAATTTTACGGATATTAAAAATTAAATATTTTACGGATTTGAGTACAGGATAATTATGTGCTATTTTTTCTAACACCTAAAATCCCTTTATAGTCTTCTCAAAGTGCAGGATGGCTTTATTTGAGCTATTTTATGTGCTTAATTGGTGCTAGCGAGACCTTTTTCCTGCAAGTAACTGCGGCTCGTTTTTAGCCTTGCAGAGAGGTTTCCCGGAGCAATTGAATTGCAAATCTCTTGCGGCCGTTTTAGATCAAAGGCTTTCCTCCGGCGCGATCGGCCGCAAGAGATAGCAAGGCACCGGCCGCAAGCCTGCCGGAATCCCCGGCCGTAAGGGAATAGAATAGCCGAATAGCTTGCGGCCGGTCCTTGCGGCCCCGCAACGGCTGCGGCCGATAATAGAATGAGGCCCTTGGAGAGGATCTGCAAAGAGGAGTGGGACAAAATCCCTCCTGAGATGTGTGCAAATCTGCTGGCCAACTACAAGAAACGTTTGACCCCTGTGATTGCCTACAAGGGTTTTGCCACCAAGTACTAAGTCGAAGGGGTCAAATACTTTTTTTTCCCCTCATTGACATGCAAATCAATTTATAACATTTTGACATGTGTTTTTCTTGGGGTATGTTTTGTTATTTTGTCTCTCACTGTTAAAATACACCTACCATTAAAATTATAGACTGATCATTTCTTTGTCAGTGGACAAACATTCGAAATCAGCGGGAGATCAAATACTTTTTTCCCCACTGTAGCACAAAAATAAATGTTGGTGTTTTATAAATAGGAATAATAATAATAATAGCAATAACTTTTGAAATGGCTGAAAAATAGTTTACATGGATACCAAGTTTATACTAATAAAAAATACTAAATACTAAGGCCCTCATTCAATTGCGATTTGGCCAATTGAATAGTGCTCTAAATAAGCACATAACATTTTTTTTTTAAATAAGTTTTTAGTTAGTGAAAACCTTGTTTTTGGATAGATGTTTACTAACTAAAAACTTCTTTAAAAAAAATATGTTATGTGCTTATTTAGACCCCTATTCAATTGGCCAAATTGCAATTGAATGAGGGCCTAATTGTCTGCCTGATGAAATGTGTAATAAGGTATAGGAAAATACTTTAGAAAGTTACTTATTCCATGCAAAACATTTTTAGGCACATCATATAGCCATTAATGGCAAAACAATGCTACAAATTAAAGACTTGCATTTAAGTGCCTGTTATCGATAATCTAGCAAAACATCCACATGGTAATTTGTAAGAAAATACAATTTAAAAATAAAATACTGTTTCTATGATAATTTTGAGAAAATCTAACTGAATTAATGCTATAGCTTTGAGTAAAAAAATCAAAATGTTCATTACAAGTGTCTGAAACCTCTACCGTTTGGGAATCATTACTCTCTAACACAACTATTTTGACTAAATGTATTTTTTGTACTCAGATAATTCAACAAACTTCTCTTTGGAAAACATTGACTTTCAATGTTTTAGGTAGTGGGAAGGGTCATATCATCACTGGTTTGAGCATCTTCTCAGTTGATACCAAAGTCTACAGCTTTTTTCTGTACATACCTCTCAAATCTTGTCTCACTGGAAAAAGATTATTAGGAGCCTTTACATAGCCTAAAGGCAAGATCAACTATTCCAGGTTGGCACCTAATTTATCTTCTAGCTCACAGCTTTATCTTATTGCTGCACAAAGTTTTCAGACAGTCTTATTACATTTGGCCTTTTCCACTCACAAGTAATTCATGAGTGGCGAACTTTCAAAAGCAAGTTACTCAGAGACATCCATATTAATTTTACATTTGTTTGAGCTTTACAAATAAATGATCATTATAAAAGCCAAAATATTTTGTGTATTTATTCTTCTCAATACTAGGATTTTAACTGACATCCTATTGGCTGTTGTAACCTAAAACTATTCTCTACTTGTGTTGTGGACGAAATTCATGAAAATGTATATTATGTCCATGCTGCATTCCTTTCCTTACAATATATCGTAAGATAAGGCACTAATTACTTTTATTCTTTATTCTGAGAGTCCTAAGATGGCTACTGAGCTGTATTCTGAGAGTCCTAAGATGGCTACTGAGCTGTATTCTGAGAGTCCTAAGATGGCCACTGAGTCATATCCTGGGAGTCCTAAGATGACATTCATATCCGTGACCAAAAAAGGATATGAGCCCCGCCACCTTCCAGAGCCAATCAGAAGCTTCACATAAACTGACCATAATGACATCAACATCCGAGACCAAATATGGAAGGACCCTTCCTACCTTGTCAACCAATCAATAACTCACTCACTGTCTAACAATGAGTCGTATGATTCTTATATCTGATCAACTTATATTATATAAGTTCCTATGTTGTATTTGGGGGGGTTCGTTCATTGGGAAGAATACAAGAAGTTTTATACCAGAACTTTTGGGTCTGTGTAAATTCTTGTCTCTGTGTGCACACATGGCCAACAGACGGATGATTTGGACAGGAACAGATATTACATAATGGGATTATTTTTATCCATCCAAAACAATTGGCGCTCCAACGTGAGGCCCTGGGTTGTGACCAACAGATAGCAGACAAGGAAGACTTTGGGACGGTCTATGGTGGCATAAAGGAGCCTGATCAACTCAACTCAAATATATGGTAAGGTTTAATTTAAAAAAAAAAACTTGCATATATATGAATAATGCTGCTATAGTTCTGCCACTTTGTCTTAGGCTGCTACTGAAGGCACCAAAAGTACAGATAAATTGCTTGCCCAGGGTCTACCTTGAAGAAATATCTGTACTGAATAATATCTGTTACCTGTGTATGACTGTTGAGAGTGTGGGTCGAGTGATTGTGATTTCTTAGATATTGTGGTCAAAGACATACATGTTTGCGTGCGGCAGGCTTCCGGGACGGATTGGGTAGTGTCCAAATAACACTATAGCCCTGAAATAGCCGTACGTACAGACGTACATATGCATACCTTTCTTTAGGAGGGTCTATGCATGTTGGATAGCCGAGTATCTCTTGGGGGTCATTATGTTCGTGCCTTGGTAGCGTGATGACCCCGGAAGATATCTATCACACATTAAGGTGTAAGGGCATGTATGTGGGATGCAGACTTCAGGGATGGATTTATTGTGTCCGAATAGCACAATATCTCTGAAGGCGTCAATTTTAGCACACAACGGTGTGAGATTTTGGACTGCATATTTTAAGAGTCAGAAATTTTCTGCAGAAATTGATAAATATTACTGTGATCTGTTATTGCTGGTTGTGATGCATATTTTAAGGAGAAATGTAGCTTAGAATTTCTCTCCCTGTACACTGAAGCTGAAAGTTGATTTCTCTGCAAACTGTGTGTGACAATCAAGGTTAGAAGCACGAGCTGTGAAAATAATTTACTCCCCCTCCCATCCCGGTTGAATTCTTTTAAGGACGTATCTTAGTTCAGAGAATTCTTTCTATGCCAATGCTTAAGGTCGTATGAATTTTGTACAGTAAGTGTTTCTATTCGTGTTTTCATGATGTTGTTAGATTTTGCTTACAGTAAGTGAAATAATGTTTGTGTGAAAGTAGGTGTGTCTTGGGAGGAGATTTATTTAAAAAAGTAAATAGTCCAAGATATATACACGGAGTTAGACTTTGAGACCGCACCTCAAATAGGTATCTCAAAGGAAACAGTACCTTAGGATTTTAAATGTACAGTATATATATGACGCAGACTGAGAAAAGGTTATGTAACAAACACAACAACGTAACAATCATCAGGGGTGTCAATGAACACACCTTAGACAGGTATGTTGGGTTTTCGGATTATTGAACCAAGAAAGAAATCTCCATAAGATCTGCAATGTAATGGGAGATTATTTTGTTTGAATGCATTGCATGTAACAGTTTGCATATTTCTGTGTGTTTGTGAGTATATATATATGTATATATGTATGTATATGCGTGTATTCTTTTGAAATATTTTGTCTGAAGTTTCTGTGTGTTTGTAACTTTACTCGATACTTTACTCTTTGGAGAGGGAGGTGATTGGTCTGCATTTTGAGAAGACGTGTTAGGGGTTTGGCCACCCCCTCACAGTTAAGCATAGCAGATCACTCCCCTTCCTCCTCCCACCTTCTCTGTGTGTGTGTGTGTTAGTTTTTATGTGAAAATATGTCTGTCTGTATCATTGAGGGGAAATGAGAAGAAGGGAGGTTGCAGGCAGAAGAATGGTGGCTGGTTTTGGGTGGGAACCAAAGGTTGCTACAAGATAGTGGTTTGTGGAACAAAAACATGACACGCCCCTATACCCCATCTTAAAGGTAAACAACATCTACTATACCACCGCTGCTGGAGTCAGTGCCCTGTATCCACTACTCCTTGGCAATATTAATCTTTATTAAAAGGAAGGTATAGGAGACATTCAATGTTTCATTAAGCTTTACTATGGAATAAGAAGTATATGAAAGAAAAAGTAAACGCAACGTTACTTTAGGATGTTATTTTTAGATTCTCTGTGAGCGGCTCCCCTGCTTGTCTCTACTCATGTAGTTAACTCCTACATGCCTGTCTGCAACGCTGATACAGAATTCTGTGAGTTATTAATAGCACGAGCTACGGATGAAATAGCAAATCAGGCTATTAATTTGTCAGATATTACACAGGATAAAACAGTCAGTGGTAATATATCATTTCAGACACGAGTCTCAGATGCTGGGAGCAGCCTTTCTGGAGGGATTGAAGAGAATCCATCAGGAAAGATTTATTAACATCTCGTCCTGAATACAAGGTGTTGCCATTAGAGACTTTGTTATTAGTAGCAAAAAGGGCTTGAGTTCTCACAAGGTAATAAGGAGACTACACACATTATGGTGTCTTCTGAGCAGGAGGAGACAGAGCCAACAAGAACAAGAAAGTGTTTTAATTGTAACAAAGTTGGACACCTTAGGGTTTCACCAGTTATGGTGAAGTTAAAACCAGTAGCTGAAATAGCACAAGAAACTGGTATCTCATGGCCAGAAAGTCTCCCTATAGCACTGTTAAGTGTGGGGTACACCCCTGGAGGGAAGTTCTCTCCGTCCCCTCACGAGATCCTATTTGGGTCTGCTTCTAGATTAGGGTGTTATTATCCTCAGCAATTGAAATTTAAATCTGATGTATTTGTTGATTATGTGATTGCTTTATCTCAAGCACTGACTAAAATGCATGCACAACTGTTTTCTTCTGTTCCATATCTGTAAGTAGACACTGGTAATCATCAACTACTTCCTGGAGATTGGGTCCTGGTCAAGAGATTTGTGAGAAAGAATCCTCTGGAATCCAGATATAATGGTCCCTTTCAAGTTCTTCTAATTACTACACTGCCAGTTAAACTTGAAGGACGTCCTACTTAGATCCAGGCATCTCATTGCAAAACGTTTCAGCACCAGACCCATAGCAGCCAACATCATGATGATCATAACACATATCCTTTTCTGTCTGTTCTTAACTAAAGTAGAACCTTCTGCATTCATTAGTGAGAAGAAAGATGGGATTACATTTTGGTACATGTCATCTAAAACACATATGATATTATTGTCATGTTGTATGTTGCCAACAGCTAAGCGTGACTCAACAATGTAACTTGTACGAAGACACTCACAGCACATCTATATACATATGTGTTACAGACCCGATTTAGGGAAAAGATTGTAGTCATTGGGAAGCTGTAGGATGGAACACTGGGACAGCTTGGGGCTACAGACCACAGAGTGCCTCAGATAGAACAGATTTGAGTGGAAGCCCTTTACTTGAACGTATGACTCTAATAAAGCCAGGCAAATGCTCGCCAAATGGCAAGACTGGAGCTAACATGCGACTTACTCTGACTATCAAGAACCCCAGACCCACAGATGCAGGTACATACCTAATGGGTGGCTGGGTTAGAGGAGAAGCAAAAGGACAGATTGGTAAATTTATGCTCAGAAATCTAAATGCACCACTCATATCAGAAGACTAATGCAAGTACAACACACTCAGACATTACCCCAAATGACTGATATCAGTGAACTTACGTACGAAGGAACCCTAGCAAATGAGACTGGGTTCACAGACCTCAACTTATGGCTGGAATGGATGAAATATAACGTAGAGTCACATAATAAGACTAATTGTTATGTTTGTGCAAGTGCCATACCTCACCTAGGCACTGTTCCACTTATAGTAACTATGAAGGAAGAAAAGTGTTTCTTAAGTCTTTATAAAACTACCCAGACTAAAAGATCTAAATTGTGAACAATGGGAGAACAGGTATCCCCTTATAACTGACAATCTACATCCAGGTGAAGGTATAACCATATACCCAGGTAATTACACATGCTATACAAGGAGTACACCTCAAGGGAGAAACCTAAAGAGGTTTAAGCAAGGGTTCTGCATTATATATTATATTGGCTTCACAGTTTACAGAGCAGACACAAACATTGGGAGACATATATTGGATATGTGGGGACATGAAGCTCAGATCAAGGCTAGAGGGTATCTGGTATGGTGAGTGTACCCTGGCTAAGGTCATAATGCCAGTGCACATAGTGCTTATACAAACTGCTACCTCACCACACACCCTACTGACAACATCTAGACAAAAAAGAAAGGTCTCTCCCCCACAAGGTAGCTTTGACCCCCATGTGTACATAGACTCTATTGGAGTCCCAAGGGGGGTGCCTGATGAGTTTAAAGCTAGAAATCAGGTTGCAGCAGGATTTGAATCACTTTTCCCTATCATACTGCAAATAAAAATGTTGCTTGGATCAATTATATATATTATAACCAACAAAGGTTTGTGGATTACACAAGAGATGCTCTGCAAGAAGTTGCAGAACAATTGAAGGCCACATCACACATGGCCATCCAGAATAGAATGGCACTAGACATGATCCTTGCTAAAAAGGGGGGAGTGTAAAATGCTCCCCGACACTGGCAACTGCTGCACCTACATACCTGATAATACGGGTCCAAACGGTAAAATTACTTTAGCCATTAAAGAACTAAACAACTTGGCACAAGAATTGAAGGAGAGTTCTGTAACCACAGACTATTGGGATAAATGGTTTGGGTGGATGAACAACTGGCAGAGGGTATTGTCACAGGTTGGAATTGTCTTTCTTTCAATACTGATAATTCTTGCATTTGTTACCTGTTGTATTATCCCCTGTGTCCGAACACATATTTAAAGAAGTCAGTTACTGGAGTCACACCAACCTTTGTGCACCAAGAAATTTATGAAGATGACAACTGTGAGGAGTCACATAAGATGTTACGGTCTATTGTGTCTAGAAATGAAAGTTCTACATAAACCCCTTGTCCCACATGTTCCTGAAACAAGGGGTCAGGGATAGCATCTGACTCGCCTATGACAGTGGCAATAGGGGTCATGGACAAGCCATGGCAACTCTAACGTACAAAGAAGAACGGGCGTTCATTGGTGCAGATTTCTTAGGGCTTTCTTACATGCATACACCTCATCCACAGGGACAGTTGTACACATAGTCTCTAGGGGGGACTGTTACTATTTATATGTTGTTTATATGACTTTATACTTTATTAATACATTTTACTAAGAAAAACCTATATCTTTACACAGACATTTTATGTAGTACTCTCTAGAAGAGGAAGATATAATCCATCTAACCTGTCATATCTACAAGAATAGAATATAAGTGTAGTATGTAACATAATATGACATTTTAGGGGGGACTGTTGTGGACGAAATTCATGAAAATGTATATTATGTCCATGCTGCATTCCATTCCTTACAATATATCGTAAGATAAGGCACTAATTACTTTTATTCTTTATTCTGAGAGTCCTAAGATGGCTACTGAGCTGTATTCTGAGAGTCCTAAGATGGCTACTGAGCTGTATTCTGAGAGTCCTAAGATGGCCACTGAGTCATATCCTGGGAGTCCTAAGATGACATTCATATCCGTGACCAAATAAGAATATGAGCCCCGCCACCTTCCAGAGCCAATCAGAAGCTTCACATAAACTGACCATAATGACATCAACATCCGAGACCAAATATGGAATGACCCTTCCTACCTTGTCAACCAATCAATAACTCACTCACTGTCTAACAATGAGTCGTATGATTCTTATATCTGATTAACTTATATTATATAAGTTCCTATGTTGTATTTGGGGGGGTTCGTTCGTTGGGAAGAATATAAGAAGTTTTATACCAGAACTTTTGGGTCTGTGTAAATTCTTGTCTCTGTGTGCACACATGGCCAACAGACGGATGATTTGGACAGGAACAGATATTACATAATGGGATTATTTTTATCCATCCAAAACACTTGTAATGTTATTGCACAGTAAAGATAGTCAGATCACCTTCTAAAATGGTTTTTGATCAAGTCTTGTGCAAATTACAAAATCCTATTCTCATTCAAGAGTATTGATTTCTCTGCTCAAGAAATGTTTGGGGGTTTTATGCAGCCGTAGCTATTTCTCTGTATATAAACATTTTTTATTCACACAACACTTGCAAATTGAGGCGACCAAATGATTCCTGAAACTATGCTGCCCTAAGATTGGCCGTTGTTATCCTAGGCAAAAATACACCATTATAGTTCTTCCTTTCATCTCTGATCTCATAATGTACTATACTTCGATAACATTCTAATGTGCTTTAAACATATTTTAAATCCAAAGCATATTTCACTGATGACTTTGGTATTTACAGGCCCAAACATAAACAGGTAATTTACTAAGCATCTCAAGTGCATCTCACGTTATTCCTTGATTTACTGTGCACTATTTATTTTGGGGAAAAAATATTCTTCTCACCTCATCTCAAGTGAGAAAGTTCTTAGTAAATTTCCCATAGTGAGCACTGTAAAACAATAAGAACATGGAGAAGAGTGCTATACATTTTATATTTTATTAGTACTGTATACATTTTGTGGTAGACATTATTAAGAATATTTTAAAAACTTTTATTGTGCATAATTTGTCAATAAATGTTTAAATATGTTATAATTAAATATAATTTTTAAGTGTTTGCTCCCTTTCTTTGCGGATTTTTATACTAGTTTGCGTCATATTTATACGTAGAAACATTTTATATTTCTTTGTAAAGGATCTTTATAAACTGCAATGCAGAGCTTTCCAAAGAAAACATGCTGTTCTTTAAGACAATACCTTCGGTTAATTTAGATTTCTGTTCTGTTTTTATAGTAGCATTAGTTTAAAATAAATAGAATATCATAAGAAGGCATATCTCTGCACTATATAGTAGATTTCAATCTAAAGTAAAAGAATATTGTCTTATTCTTATTAAAGTACAAGTTGTGCCAAGAATATTATTGTATTTGAGATATATTTTCTAACACTGCCCAAATACTAGCTTTAGTAAAACATACAGAAATGCACATACAAAAGCAAGTAGGGAAAATAATTGTTACTTTAGCAGGAAAAGTAGGACAGTAAAAAGGTAGTAGAATTATTTGTGTGTAAACACTTCAGTACCTTACCTATTAAGAATTTGTATTAGCTTCTACTATATATATTCTAAGAACATAAATATATCCAGGGTCATTAAATGTATTGTTGAGGAGGCTATCCATCTTGAACAATATAAAGTTGACAAGTAATTAAAATAAGGAAAGAGTTCTTGACAATAAGTGCAGCTAGGAAGCTCACTATCAAGGGGCGAATAAATAGAAAAACAATTAAAAATAAACATCTAACATGTAAAAGAGGCGGCTATAAACATTACATTTATATCATTTACATTTCCTTGAAAGTTAATAGTTGTTAGAAAGCCAATACATCCTTCTGATTAACTCTAATTTGTACATGTGAGAGTTTTTTGTCAGATCGAGGTTCTGATACTGTTGCAAAAGCAATTTGCATGCCAATTACACATACATTTTTAACCTTTCCTACATCAACTTTTCATACAAAGAAAATTATATTTAACGTTTACAATCATTACTTTAAGACAGAACATGAGTTTGTTCCTATTAAGAGACCGCCATAGTAAGGCATGGAACCTGGAAAGCTCTTGAAGAACCTATTAAGTTCCAAAATATCCTATAAAACAGATTTACTGTGATTTGTCACAACTATATGTTTGGCTCTAGTATTATTATCGTCCTTTGTCAGGATCAGTATAAACAAATAGGAATCACTAAATATCTTAGGTTTTCTATGAGAATTTACTACTATGTATTAATTACAACCCCTTCTGGATCTCTACCTTGTTGGGTTATAGGGGGTTATGAACTTCAATGAAACTGTAAGCTATACCATGTGGAGTGTCTCAAGATCGGCAGGTCATAGCAGAAAGGTCAGACAAATCGTATTCCACTTGAGAGGGAAAATGCAACCCACTTCATTATCTTTGCCAAGAAAACCATATATATAAGCACACCCAGAAACAAAGACAAATGTGCATAGCATGCTGCTGTTGATGGTCACCAAGAGTTGGACATGACTGAAGGACTAATTAATTACAACCTGCTTGCTTTATTTTAAGGATCTCTGTACAGATCAGTATTTTTACTGCATGCAGCATATAGGCAATCTAGGAAAATATAGCTCAGATAGCTCAGATCTAATGGTATACTTGCCACAATTTGTATTGTGTAGAGATCTATGGTCCCTATTTAATTCCAAGCCCGTAATTTCCTTCACACAGCGCGTATGTCTGCAGGTTAGAAATTTGTTAAAGTTACAGCTGATTTAATTGACTCAAGCCCACAATTACAGGCTCACAGCCACAACACGCAAACCATGAACCCGTACGCAGCATTTCAGGGCATGGTCATGATCAATTAAGCAAACCCGTAAGTTACATTTTTAGACAAAGCCAATAGTAAATGAGACCGTTATCATGACGTCAGTAAAACATGGAGTTTAAACTACAATCAATTAGTGTATAGAAGTCCGATTTGAATTCGGACTTGCAATCCAGAAATGTAAAAGTCAATAAAAATCAATAAATTAACTGTTCTAGTCCATGTGGGTTCCATGATATGTATTACCCCATTGAATCCCGGGATCGATATATAACATAGAAATAAACGTAAAATGTTTTTTTTTATTGGGAGCTTGAGACTGTTATGCAATTAATTCTAATGCCTTTCATTGCTTTCCCATTATTTTAACGTACAGTAGTGTGTGTTTATTTGCTTTTGCAGTGTTATGAATAGGTGTTTAACCCACTTGTGGGTCCTAACTAATACTCATATAATTTTTTGATACATTTGCCATTTAAGGGTTTGAAAGCAATTGCGGGCTTGTTAAATTGTTGTAATTAAATATGGATTTTGCATCTTTAGCACTGGTAACATTTACGTGCTTGAAACATCAAAGAAGGAGATAGGACGGAGTTATGTTTTTGACAACCGCAGGCATTTAGAGCCTGTAACTTGCAAATCGATTGTGAGTAGCAAAATGTAGCCAATTAAATATCAATAACATTTACAGTCTCCATTACGGGCTCATGTAATTGCGATTTGGACAAATAATAGAGGCCTATCTTTTTATATTTTAGACTCATTTTAGATACATGCTACTGCAGAGTGAATAAATAAAAAAAAATGTTTATACTTTTTAATACCATGGAAAGAAAATGTTAACAATTCTTATCCTAAATTAAATTGTGGAAGTGAAGGATAAACAGAGGGAAGAAAATGAATGTAACTTTTAGAAATGGTAAGAAGAATAAAATAGCAGATAATAGGATACATGTATAAAAGTATTACATTTTTATTTTCTCTATTTTGTAAAAGCTATGAATATATCATAGTAAACCAAATTGCATTTGCATTTTGTACTTCTGAAATATTCATCTAGGTCTTACTCATAAGTAAATGCAAATAATTATTCACTTGTGTCAAGCTATTTAGAAACCTGTTTCACTTTGAACAATCCCTTCTACATTTTGATCAAGGAAAGTTGGTTTTCCAGGTACAGCTACTCTAAAAGGGAAGTTCACATAGAAATGTAAATTATAGTACTGTTCCATCTGCACCAAAAATTTCCATTTTAATTGCTTGCAGACACACTTTTCCCAATAAGCCTGTAAAGGTACACATATTTTAAAATATAGATGATTACTTGTATGCTAAAGTCGCATTGCTGTTTTTAAGTCTATGGTTCATTTTGTCTTGATTATATTTATATTTACTAAGCACTAACAGTCCAGAAGAAAATGGGTCTTTACCTAGCTGTCTATCACATTCCTACTGATATGGCTCAAATTAAATACAGTCAGCACAATAATTTCTCTCACATCACATTATTATCAGGAAACCCTTTAACCTTTAAACAAATATTAGCTGCCAACCAACCGCTTTTCTGCAGCCAAATCAATGAAGTGTCAATAAAATTTAACACATTTATTGACCAGTTACATATTTCCATAGCATTCACAAAACCTTATTGGCCGATAGAAGCAATGGGAAACACAATGGAACAACAACTATGCTTATGCCAATCTATACACCTTTCTTTCTAACATAATGCAAAGTATATAGATACCTGCATACATGAGCTAAGAAACTGGTCACACAACTAAATGTAAACTTTCCATAGCACCACTGTCCACACACTTCTGTAACCAAATGTCTTTTAATTAAATAAAATTAAAAGTTCTGTTAAGCCCTGCAACATTTTCACTTAAGTCTCATTTTTACAGCATGCTCTTTTGAAGACATCAAGGAGAATTTACTAAGCATTTCAAGTGCTTGTGATAAGATAGGAAGGGCTCTGATATTATTTTTTTCATAGAACATACTTCATAGTAAACACAAAGATGCATCTCTCACCTCCTTAAAAAGTTTAACTTTAACTTCTTCAAATGGCTGAGATGAGGTGTGAAGGGCTATGATCCCAGTTTTTCCCTCATAGGTATTAGTGCGTGGTAAAAACATGGATGCACATCTGAGCCACTTAAGATGCTTAGTAAATTTCCCCAAGTACATGATAATAAATAAATGCTGGCTTTATTTTTTTAACTATTGTATTCAATATGAATTTAATGATAACCAATATTTTGTTTCTGTTCCAAACATGATTAGAAACCTGGAAGGAGTAGGAGGAATCGTGGCCCTATATTTAGTTCTCTCAAAAAACAGAACTTAACAATAGAATGTAATGGAAGAGTAAGCTTCCATAGGATAACACTCACCACAAGCTGTGGGCAGATTAGCAGTCTAAGATGGAGTCCCTTGTCACATTTAGAGTAATTAAAATATAAGAGTTTCTCCAAATATGTTACTTTTTTGCATATTTTCCTTGTTTTTTGTTACATGGGAAGCATGGGAATATTTTAGCAAACTACAGCAGTCATTTAACTATACGGATGACTCTAAGCCATCTAGTTATACATAAGTGAATCTAACTTCCATTCATATGATTTCGACCCCATACTCTTTCCTAGTCACACACACAACTGCTTTTTATTTAAATAATATTATTAATTTACATTTTTCCACTGCAATTCATAGTTACCTAGTAATTATTAATTAAGGTTGAAAAAATACTTTGTCCATCAAATTAAGTTAAATATTTTTAAATTCTGCAAAACCTTAAAATGTTAAAGAAAAACAAAACAACCGTATGTATCTTCTGGGGGGGGGGGGGGCATGCTGTGTAATTTCTTTTATTAATTAGTTTTTTTTCTGTAGTGTAGGCACTACCATACCTGTTTTAAAAGAGCATTTCTACTGAAGCTCCAAGAGGTTTCAATGTGGAGCAGTTCAGCACACTGATAAAGAGGAGAGAGCAAGGGCTTATTGACCGAAAGTGGAGAGTGCATGATCACAGTCCACTGAGTGAGTTGGTATTGGGGGGCCTACCTCAAAAAAGCATTTTGGAGCAGGACCCTCTTTTGCATCAGTTACTGCCACTGTTAATAATGGAACAAACATGATAAAAGTTCACATATATATAGTTGTGGATCTACGGGTCATTGGTCACGTTTGCGGATGTTGGTCACGTTTGCAGCCTTCGCGAAGTGAGGCCCGTGATACTTAGGCTGCAATGAGTGCAGAAGGCGCTAATTGCAGTGCTCTTGATGAGGACCAAAGCCCGCAGTTGCTGCCCTGCTCTAAATTACAAATTTAACGACAGAACCACAGAACTGGAAAGACCAGCAAAAAAATAGTAAATATTAGGAAACATGAAGACTTCTTTGAATAGTTGGGTTTTCAGAGAGAATTTAATGCTGTCAATAGGAGTGGAGAGTCTGACATAGCAGGGTTGAGAGTTCTGAAAGGTAGGGGCATCAATAAAAATGTCTTGGAAACAATAGTTTGAGAAGGGATAATGGGTGAATTCACTTAGAATGATAGTATAAATATTTACTAGCTATTATTAGATTAAAATCATTTTGAGAACTGCTGACAAGTTTAATTAATATTCATTAAAGGACCTCTGAACTCTGAACAAATGCACATACATTGAATCAATACTGATTGAATCCAAATAAATATCATCTTGAAATATTCTGGGCTTCATTTGAGCTTTATTTTGCCACTCTTATTGCTCAGTATAGGAGCTGCCATTTTGCCCATCACATTCTCACGAATATACTTCTCCATCTTGTTTAGCTTGTGCTTACTTATCTGCCCAAATGAACTGGCTCCTCTTACAACATGACAGGCAAAGTCTCTATACAGTTAGCTGCTAGTGTGATTCAACGCTCCAGCAGGAAATGAGGAATGTGTTGAATAAATAAAGCACAATGCATATTATTGTATAGCAAACAAAACTTTCCCATAAATAAAAAAGAATTATACTGACATAATTTATGTGTATAGATATAAATAGCAGGTCCATATAATGTAGAGAGACTTCGGTCATGTTTAATTGGAGCCTGCCAAGCTGTGTGGTTGGCTCTGCCTCTTGCTCCATATGCTAGTCACATCATCTGTGCATATACTGTTGCAAGCAAAAGCTATAATATTGTATATATATCACCAAAATGTTTATGAAAAGTATAGAAGAGATTACATTTGATTCAATATAAAAAATCCAGAGTTCAGTGGTTCAATCATTTAATGTATCATGTAAATTGCAAATATTGTTCTAATGCTACCTATAATCATAGGAACGGCACTTCGCTACACACATCGCTATGCAGTTAGTCACTACTGGCTTGTTACAGCACACTGATCATCGGTGTTAGCCATATATCAATGAACATGGGCTGATATCACTTTTATATGTAGAAATCATAAATAACATAAATAAAAAATAATCATATATAATGGATTTTCATGCAGTTAATGAGATCCTGGCTCTTCTGAAATTCTTGATTTTTTAGTGATGAAGTCATCTAGTGACATTTGTCATTTTCTTTTTTCTTTCATTAAGCAAATGTTGGTAGCAAGAGATTGCATCCAAAACACCCCATCTTTTTTTGTACTTCTTTGAAAATCTGGATTATTTGTTTAAATTGATCAACAATTTCAGTTATTGTCATCAAACTTTCACTGAGGAAACCTGTAGCAAGTATTTTAGGTTCTTCTTTTTCAGAATTACTATTTTCAGGTTCTGCATGAATCCCTTGTTCTGTCATTTCTTGAAGGTTGTTGTTGGTGAGACTCTCACCCAAAACCTGCAGCAACTCCTTAATTTCCTGCGCATCTGCATCTCCTAGTCCTGCAATATTGGCTAGGTTGACAATTTGGTCAACAATGGCCTTTTCTTGTTGCAAATCAGTGGATATTTCCGGGCACATACCTTCTTCCACACTCCTTTCATTTATCAGTCACTTCTTTGCAAGCAAGTTTGACAATGCCCTGGCGTCCATGCTTTCTTCTAAAATTGCATCATTGATTCTTTATTTTTGCCACCACTTTTATCAATAACGTGCTGAAATATTCAACAAAGATATAATGCTTTAAAAGTTGATATAATTCCCTGATCCATTGGCTGGACTAAAGATGTAGTGTTGGGTGGAAAAAAAATCTGCTTCAACCGGAATGCATGAGTATAAGTCAGACAAGTGGGTAGGATAACTTGGAGAATAAGCAATCAGTAATAGTGCTTTTGGCTACATGTTTTTAAGATTACAGTAGCGTTTTACGGATGGACAAAAATGTGCGGTAAACCAATTTTGAAAAAAGTTCATAGTGATCTAAAGTTTCCTATTAAATTCCTAAATCACAGGTAAATACAAATTCCTTTCATGGCTCTTGGTGTTTTGGAATGATACACAAGCATCAAATCAGTGATAATAGGGTATATGTCAAGCAAGAAACAGGGTAGTGTTAAATGGGGTCTACTTGTATATATTGCTTTTATACAAAGCACTTTACACAACTGAAAATATTTTAAACTTACAATCTAAGAAGAAAAACAAAATTACAAAGGTATAGTTAATAGTTAAAACTGTAAAGATAGTCAAGCAGCAAGTATATATATATATAGTGGGGGGGAAAGTATTTGACCCCCTGCTGATTTTGAGTTTTTGTCCACTGACAGTGAAATGATCAGTCTATAATTTTAATGGTAGATGTATTTTAACAGTGAGAGACAGAATAACAAAAAAAACCCGAAGAAAAACGCATGTTAAAAAAGTTATAAATTGATTTGCAGGTCAATGAGGGAATTAAGTATTTGACCCCTTTGACTTTGACATGGTGGCAAAACCCTTGTTGGCAATCACAAAGGTCAGACGTTTGCACACATCTCAGGAGGGATTTTGTACCACTCTTCTTTGTAGATCCTCTCCCAAGTCATTAAGGTTTTGAGGCTGATGTTTGGCAAATCGAACCTTCATCTCCCTCCAAAGATTTTCTATGGGATTAAGGTCTGGAAATTGGCTAGGCCACTCCAGGACCTTAATGTGCTTTTCTTGAGCCACTCTTTTGTTGCCTTCGCTGTGTGTTTTAGGTCATTGTAATGCTGGAATACCCATCCATTTCAATGCCCTGGCTGAGGGAAGGATGTTCTCACCCAAGATTTGACAGTAAATGGCCCAGTCCATCGTCCCTTTGGGGATGGTGTTCTTGGGGTCATAGGCAGCATTCCTCCTCCAGGCGAGTTGAGTTGATGCCAAAGAGCTTGATTTTGGTCTTATCTGACCACAACACGTTCACCCAGTTCTCCTCTGAATCATTCAGATGCTCATTGGCAAGCTTCAGACAGGCCGGTACATGTGTTTTCTTGAGCAGAGGGCCTTACAGGAGCTGCAGGATTTCATTCCTTCAAGGATATATATATATATTCATGAATAAATATACACAGACACAATTAGAATAATAGTGATTTAATTTGACTATGCAGACATGAAATACATTAGGAATGTCAGAAATCTTTAAGAATCTAATATTGTTTCTCTCAATTTAAAACTGCAATTGCAGAACACTTTCAGTGTTTTCAAATTGAGATTGTTGATTCTAATTTATAATTTTTCCTTATTATATAATTTTCACCAATTAAGGAAACACAACACATACAAAGAATTACAATAATAAAAACAATGGAAAACACAGTTTAATTAGCAGACAGAAAGGGGATAGCAGTACTATTTGATTCATGCATTAAATTAAACAGTCTGCTTAGCATCACTTGGCAAACATTATACCATGCATCTAATGATCTTATTAACTAGCAACATTAACACTATATATGTGCTTGGCATACACAACCATTTCACTTTAAAATCCCACTAAAGAGCAGTTAAAATCAAGCATACAATGTGTAAAAATAGTTTTTCATTTTAAGTTGCTTAAAAATTCGGCCATGATGTTTTTATAAACGTCAATAAAAGTGTTCATTTAACTTGACCTAAATAGGAGACTTTTAGGTATGTCCTTTCAGGTCCTGAATGAACCATAAACACAAATCTCACGCTAAATGCTTTCTTTACTGCAATAATAAATTCTACGTGTTTTTTCCATTCCAGAAAGTCTAAAGAATCTAAAGGAATAAGCCCTGTGTGTTTTAAGATTTTATACTACTCAAGGCACAATGAGACTTGTTCACCCCCACACCCAATTTACTTGAATTGTCCCATGCCCCACACCCCAGTTATTACTCCTCCTATCTTTGTTCTATGACAGAAATAGGCGTTCGTGCCTATGTAACCATTATTCCCATTACTCTGCAGATCAGAGGAGATCTTCAAAGATGAACTTGATGGGTTGCAGCAATAAGTTTATAGTCATTTTTAGGGTGCTTGTGATTTTTGAACCTTCCAAAAATTCACATAATACATTCTATGTAGAGAAGCAGGCTGTTGAAGAAGTAACTTGATTAAATAAAAAATAAAAAAAACAGTAAAATATGCATCAATTTAAACATTTTAAGATGCAAAAAAAAATCTTATATACAAATAAGATTATTATTACTTTTTATATATATTAGGTTATGTGACTTCATTCACAGTTCTACATTTCACATTCAGGTTTTCTCTTGACTCTTTCTATTTATATAATCCACCATGCAAATCATGTTGATTTTTGATTTTATTCTTCCATTCTAACTCTGATAACATTTTGGCATTTAAAATATAGAAAATAAATTTGAGTGTAATATAAGTTTGATTTGGAAAATAAACCATTTATGAAGCAACGGGGCATAGTTTTGTATTATTGCTTTCACTATGAATCAACAAAGCTTAAACAAATCATTCATTTGATGCTATACACAGGTTTTATTAGCTAATCCATTGCATCCAGCATTATCTCCCACTTCTTAAAAGATTAATTCTATGGTGGGATCATTCTAAATTAATATTGCTTACTTGATAGGTTACAATTTGCATCAGCATATTATTGATGTATAAAATGAGGTCTGTGATTGAAAATGAACATTCAATATATCCTGAAACCAAAACAATTTATATTTCTAGAATACAGTTCACTTATATTTTCATTATTGACTAGTTTTATCTAGAAAAACCTATTATGAAACTGGACCAGTTGCCAATTACACAAGTTTAATTTCCCCACTCCCACTCCACTTGAAGTGGTCTTAGTTTGGAGACACATTGGCGTAGCTAGAGCTTTTGCCGCCAGGGGCAGTCTCTCTCTCACATCCACTCTCTTTCTCTCTCCCCCTCTCTTTGTCTCCCTCTCCCTCTTTCTCTCCCTCTCTGTCTCTCTCATCCTATGACTCTCCCTCTCCCCTCTCTCCCCCATCTCTCTCTCTTTCTCTCTCTCCTATATTTGTCTCCATCTCCCTCTCTCTCTCTATACCCTCTCTTTCTCTCTATCCCCTCTTTCTTTCGCTCCCTCTCTCTCCTTTTCTTTTTATCTCCCCCTCTTTCCCCCATCTTTCCCCTTTTACTCTCTTCCTCTCCTTCTTTCTGTCTCTCCCCACTCTTTGTCTCCCTCGCTTTCTCTCTCTCTCCCCTTTCCCTCTCTCTTTGTCTCCCTCTCTCTTTCTTTCTCTCGCTCTTTCTTTCTGTGTCTCTCTGTCTCACTTAATCTTTCTCTCTCCCCTCTCTCTTTCTCTCCCCCATTTTTCCCTCTCTGACTCTCTCCTTCTCCCCCTTTCTCCCTCTCCCCCTCTTTCCCTTTCTCTCGCTCTCTCTCTTGTTCTCTCTATTTCTCTCTACCCCCTCTTTCTTTCTCCCATCTTTCTCTCCCTTTCTATCTCTCTACCCTTTCTCAACACCCACTCTCCCTCTGCCCTCTTTCTCCCTCTCTCCACTCTTTCTATTTCCTCTTCTATTTCTCTTTCCCTCTCTTCCCCTCTTTCTTTCTCACTCTTCTCCCTTTATCTATCTCTCCTCCCACTCTTTGTCTCGCTCTCTATCTCTCTTTCCCTCTTTCTCTCTCCCCCCTCTCTCTTTCTCTCTCTCACACCCACTCGTTCTCTCTCTCCCCTCGCTTTGTCTTTCTTTCTCTCTCCTCCTCTTTCTCTCTCGCCCCTCTCTGTCTCCCCTCTCTTACTCTCCCTTTTTCTCTCTCTCCCCTCTCTTTCTCTTTCTCTCTCTCTCTCTCCCGCTATCCTTCTCTTCCTCACATCGACTCTTTCTCTCTATCCCCTCTTTCTGTCTCTCTCTTCCTTTCTCTCTCCTCCTCTTTCTCTCACCCTTTTTCTCTCTCTTACCCTCTATCTTTCTCTCTCAACACTCTTTGTCTCCCTCTCCCTTTCTCACTCCTCCTCTTTCTCCTTCTCTGTCTCCCTCTCTCAATCTCACTCTTTCTCTCTCTCTGTCTCTCTCCCCTTTCCCCATCTTTCTCTCTCCCTCTTTCTGTCTCTCTCACACCCACTCTCTTTCTCTCTCTTTACTTTCTACCCCCTCTCTTTCTTTCTCTCTCTCTCCCCTCTATTTGTCTCCTTCTCCCTTTCTCTCTCCTTCTCTTTCACTCCCTCTTTCTGTCTCTCTCGCCTTATCGCTATCCCCTCTCACTCTTCCCCTATTTCTCTCCCCCTCTCTTAGTTTCCCCCTCTCTCTCTCCACTTTTCTCTCTATTTCTCTCTCCCCCCTTTCTCCCCTCTCACTTCCCCTCTTTCGCTCTCTCCACCCTTGTTCGCTCTCTCACCATTTCTCCCCCTCTCTCTCACTCTCCCTCTCTCTCCCACTTTTTCTCTCTCCATTTCTCTACCTGCTCTCTCTCTCTTCCCCCTTTTCTGTATCTCCCTCTCTCACCTTTTCTCCCTCTTTCTTTCTATCCCCTCTTCTTTCTCTCCCTCATCTCTTTGTCTCCCTCTACCTGTCTCTCCCTTTTTTATCTCTCCCCCCTCTCTTTCTCTCTCTCCCCACCCACTTTATCCCATCTCTCTTTCTCTCCCCATCTCCTCTCTCCCTTTCTCTCTCTCTCTCTCCTCTCTCCCCCTCTCTCTTTTTTTTCTCTATCCCTCTTTCTTTTTCTCTATCTCTTTCTATCCATTTCTCTCTCCCATCTCATTCTCTCCCTTTCTCTCTCCCTCAATCACTACCCCCTCTCTTTCTCTCTCCTCCCCTCTTTCTCACTCTTTTCCCCTCTATCTTTCTCTCCCTCTATCCGTCTCTCTTCTCACTCTTTGTCTCCCTCTCGTTCTCTCTCTCCCCATTCTTCTGTCTGTCTCTCTCTTTCTCACTCTCTCACAACCCCTCTCTTTCTCTCACTCTCTCTCTTTCTGTCTCTCCCCTCTCCCCCCTTTGTCTCCCTGTACCTGTCTGTCCTGCTTTTTCTCTCTCTCCCCTCTCCATCTCTCTCCTCTCTTTATCTCCCTCTCTTTTTCTTTCTCTCCCCATCTCCTCTCTCCCTTTCCCTTTCCTCCCTCTCTTTCTCTCACTTTCCCTCTCTCTCTCCCCTCTTTCTTTCTCTACCTCTCTCTGCTCCTCTCTTTCTTTCTCTCTGATCTTCCTCTCTCCCTCTTCCTGTCTCTCTCTCTCTCTCTCTCTCTCTCTCTATCTTTCCATGTCTCTCTCTCTCCCTTTCTCTATCTCTCCTCTCTCCTCACCCACACTTCCCTTACCTGTGTGCCTGGGCCATTTTGGAAGCTCCTCCCACTGGCGGCACCTCCTCTCCTCCACTGACTGAAGGCACAGAGCAGGGGCTGTGGAGGAGAAGGGAGCAAGGGGGAGGTGCAGGAGGAGGGAGGCAGGAAGAGGGAGCAAGGGGAGGGGAGGGAGTGATTCTAGGTGTGTGGCAACTGGGGGCATTTTTGCCACCCCCAAGAAGGTGCTACCCAGGGCAGTCCACCCCTGGCGCCACCGCCTAGCTATGCTACTGTGGAGACAGTATATAGGATGATAGCACAATTAATTACGGACAACATGGTCCTTTTACATCTTTACATCTTTATAAAATAAAAGCAGGGATCAATATATGTAAGCAAACCCAGATTCTAGAAACAGTAAACTAACATAATGGTTAGCAAGAGCTATGTTGTGTCATTGACTACTTGTGACTATTTAATATGATCCAAATACATTTGTTTCATATAGCAGAAGCAGCTACAGAGATAATACTTTGCCTGCAGAATCAGTTAGCTGTTTAATTTTGTCAGTAAAAGGCTCTGTGCTGATATAGGGCCCTATTTATTTGCCAAATCACAATTACATTAACCTGTGATGTAGCTTATAAATGTTACTGACATTCAGTTGGCTGCTTTTAGCTACTCGCATTCCAATTGCGAGTTACAGGCTCAAAAGCACTGCGGTTGTCAAAAATGTAACTCTGTCCTATCTCCTCCATTGATTTTCCAAGCTCGCAAATGTTACCAGTGCTAAAGACGCAACATCCATATTCAATTACAACAATTCAACAAGCCCGCAATTGCCTTCAAACCCGTAAATGGCAAATGTATCAAAACATTAGTACTAGATAGGACTCGCAAAGTGGATTAAACACCTGTTCGTATAACTGCAGCAGCAAATAAACACACACTACTGTACTTGCACAATAGTCTCAAGCTCCCAAATCTGCAATATTTTTTTTTTTTACTTTTATTTCTGTGTTACATCGATCTCAGAAATCAAGGAGTTAATACACATTAGGCCACCCACAAGCATATGCTTTAATGTATTTCAAGATTGCTTGAGTGCAATCAGATCGGCAAGCATTACTTATTTGCGTATATTAATGCTTAACCTTTAATTGCAGGTTAATTGTAACCTCCATGTTTTACTGACGTCATGATGATGGTCTCATTTACTAATGGCTCTGTCTAAATTGTACTTGTGAGCCTGTAATAATGGGTTACAGACAATTAAATACATCTAAATGTTTAGAAACATTTTTACCCAAAAGATCAGTTTGGAGGTAATTACGGGCTTGTAATTGAATGATGCCCATAGCCTCTAGGAGAAACAAGCAAATGCGGAGACCAGTAATTATAATTATCTCAGTATTTCTCATTAATGTGAGGTTGTGAAGTATCACACCATAGCAATTCTAAAGGGGAATGAGGTGTTCCGCAATTATTTCACAAGTGGTTGCAAGTGTAGCAGTGAAATGAGTCTTATATTATCTTATGCCAATATTTGCCGTTTATACCTATTGTCAGTGGGTTTTATCTCCTCAGTTCAATAGAATCATTTAAAAAAAGACACCTGGCTTTGAGTCTGCAACATATGCAGCAAAAATGTAACTGTTCAGTTTTGTACATCAGGTCCCTAATTAAAACTCAAATAATTCAGCAGCAATTTTAAGAAGGAAAATACCTTTTTCAGAGACAATTCACTGCTGAGTTCAGTGAACCTTTAAATCTATGCCAATTTGATAATCCAGATAATATGTCTTGAATATGAAATAGTATGCCTTGAGACATTGGCTTATAATATTTCCCTTAAGGCATTTTTTTCCTTTGTAATGTAAAGCTGATGATTTATTTATGATTTCAACCTCTTGCTAGCCTCAGCAGAGTTGTATAGAAATCAGTTTAATCTACCTTAAATTATCACTTTAGTGGTTATAAATAAGGCTTAATTTGTGTACTAAATAATTGAATAATATCTGTATTGCAAGAAAACAAAATCACTATAATATTTTAAAACTTACATTTGAACATTAGCAATGCAGTCACTTGCTTTTTTTCACATTGTAACAAGTGTCCAAGGAGTGGGATCTGATTTTGCCTAGGGGCTGACCTTACAGGAGCCTTTACTGCTTAATCCCCTGCAGTGAAACCTATGAGACCCTACTGTAGCACCAACAGGTGGATTAATCTGAGCTCCAGACATCTGAACTCCATGGCGAGCATTGTGTACTAAAGCCACATGTTGTCCATAGAAAACACTGCAAATCATTTACAAATACTTGGGTGTACTTCCCTATTTGTGACTAGGGTCCTGGGCTTGAACCTTGGCTTTGCTCTGGATTGTCTTCTTTCTGCCTCTTGACTACTGACTTTGGATTGCTTTGAAAAATGTACCTGTCATTCTCTGTCATACCAAGAATCCTGACCCTATAACCTTGTTTACATGTAGTGCCTAAATAAGGGCATGTTCTGGACCCTATACTCAGTGCCTATAATTGGACCTAATCATACGGTGGAGGGCTTCTATCGCTCTTTTGCCCACCATATTATAAATGATTGTTGTAGTGTACTACCTACTCATAAAGTCCACAACACAAGCTGAGATCCCGCTCCATGCTGATGATAGCCAGTAAGCTTGAAACAGCTGTTCATGGATAGGATACGCAGTTTCTGTTTAATCCAACATTGGCTTTGCATTAAAGCTGTGTAATACAGCATGCATAAAAAAATCTCACACGGCACAGGGGAACAGCCAGGACGTCTGGGAGTGAGGCGAATTTAACTCGATTTTGCAGAGTTTTGGCACACGAAAATAGGCTAAGCGAGAATAAAAATGGTGGCCAAAAAATTAAACCGAGGCTACACAACCCTGGACCGCGTACCACTTTCAATAAGGAACGTACGAGGTACAATATACACTATTACAAAGGACAGCAAATGCTCGCGAACCACGTAGCACATAGACAAACAATCTTAACTTGCCACTAATACATTACGCATCTAAGGTAGCGCTTTACACAAATAAACCAACGGTTTGCCCACGTGCACGCAGCCTATTTCTAATGCACAGTTGGGACATCCATAACACTATCTCCTCAGGCCAGCAACAGTCCAACTGGACATTATATGCTTCTCAGGCTATTAATTGTTATATATATTAATTAGAAAAGGTATATTAATTTATTATTCAATTCATTCATTCATTAATTAGTATTTAAAAAAAATAGAGAGAGGTCCTTACAGTATAAAAAGCTTAACAGCGTGTGCCAAACAGCATCACCATGGCTTCAAATTGTATTGGCCGTCATTTTTTGACGTGCAAGTCTGTAGTATATATATATATATATATATGGATGTGTATATATTATATATGTATATAGCATAAGAGTAAGAGAAGCTCTCCACCATTTATGCTGTTTAAATACAGTGAGCAAATGCTTTAAGGCAACATTCTATAAAATTGCCATTTTTTTCGATCCAAGGAGAAAGTTACATTGTCTCCTCATTTGCATTTTCCCACCTTTTAAACATGCAGATGAGCTTACAATTGTATTTATATATATATATAAATATATATATATATATTGCAAATATAATTAACACAGTTTCAGAATTCATTATGTTTTACTTTCACAGTAATTGAGAGGAGATTAAGGTAGAAGTGGTATACATACTTTTGTATGATTTACACATACTTAATGGGGCTGAGAATATAACCTTCTGGCATTGCATTCACATTATTAACTGCTTCAATAAATTTAATCTGTTTAAGTCTTACTGTGCTGTGGTTCATGTTCCTCATTCACCACCTAGATTCATTCCCATGTTGGTCACAGCTTAATCTAGATATCTATGACTAATGAGGAGGAAAAACATCTAAAGAGGTTTGGATGATGTATAAATGAGGAATAAATGAGGTTTAAACAAACATGGAAACTAACCTTAAATGACTTTGCTATTGAATATTCCAAAGTATATTACATAAGAACACAATGAATGCACTGTTTTAATTTTCTTTTTGTGACGGCAGAATATGATATGTTCTTCTGAAAACTTCATAAGTTATGCTTTTAATCGTAGCCATAGAAATGAATCACAGACATTAATTAAACAATCTCAATATGTGCAATGCACAGTACAATTTGGTCTGTTTGTCTAAGTTTAAGTATGAACACAGGTAAAATATTTTTTAAAAGGATAAGTATACAGTTAAAACATTATTAAAAAAACAATAGCAAAGATTAAGATGCCTTTGAGCATACATACTAACTTTATGTATTAAACATGTTTTTTTTAACCCAAAAGATTTGCTGTATTTGCAGCAATGCCACTACAGCTAAGGATTATGGTTACTCAAATACAATTGATACTCGCAATCTAATCGCCTAGGACGTTTTGCTCAGTCAGCAAACTTCTTCCCTTGGAAGTGAAATATAGAACAGTGAAGAAAATATAAGTTTCACAGAAAAGAGAGAGAAATATGATTTTGCAGAAAGTTCAGACAACACTGAAGTATTTGCATCATGGCAACAAGCCAAGCTAAGATGGAAAATGGTAGAATAAAACTTTCACATGAGCTTATGGAAACTCAACACTTTGCAACTATTCAATATTTGGATGTTCCTATACTCCAATACTCAAGACCCATTAACAGGCTAGATAGTGATTACTGATACACTGATAACTTTTATCCAAGTGACAGTATTCTTACATTCTTATCTGGTTACTGTACCTGGAACAAGAGTTATTATAGTTTTAGAGAAGCATCTGAAAATAATTAAGAAAGGCACTTCAGAACATCTTAAACATAAAAGTTACAATTCATTAGCTTTGTTTAAAGTTGTGTGTATATACAAAAGCGTAATTATAAAATTAGGAAGCTTTAATGCATTTTTGAAAATATACAAAAGTATGAGACAGTCATTCATAACCTTATATTTGTAAGCTTACTTTTGTTGTTCAGTCGTTAAGTCATATCCGACTCTCAATGACCTTATGGACCGCAGCACACCAGTCACATTTTGTGTCTGGTTGTGCTAATCCATAAAATTTTCATGGCAAAGATACTGGAGTGGGTTGCCAGTTCCTGTGATATGTCTGACCTCTCTACTATGACCTGTCCATCTTAGGTGACCCTACATGGTATAGCTCATAGCTTCATTGAAGTACACAAGCCCCTTTGCCACAGCAAGATATCGACCCAGAAGGGGAAGTTTATGTACTACACCCTAATATTTATTTTTGGAGGTTTATTAACGAAATCACAGAAAAAACCTTCATCCTTATAAATTCGCCTGATATAAACATTGGTAGAAGCTGTGGCATTAACTGATTGGGGTAGACACTGGAGTACAGTAAGACCTGAGAGAATTGATACAGTACATATCTGATAAACACAGACTCCTTGCAGCATATGTGATATTGTTATTTTTGTTTCTGAATTATATATATCTTGCATTGAGTTATTTTACACTAAGGCAAACATATTATAATACTAAGATTTGACACCGTATATTATACAGTGGACCCTTGGTACTGGCCGTTAATTGGTTTCAGAAGACACAACGATTGGTGAAAATGGTACCAAAATCCCACAAGGAGTAAAGTAAATTGGTTTTAGCAAGAGACTACAACTAGACTACAGTACCACACAAAACAATGCATTATTTTAAGATTAGATTAAATAATTGAAATAGTCGCAGAGCACTAATAAAGTTGAACATATATCTGTGCTCTCATATTAATCAGTTAGTCAGAAAGAGCTTCTGACTTGGCTACAAAGTTTCATTTTCAGAGTTCTAACGTTTCATGCTAAGAAAAATATTTTTAATATTCTCTTTTAAATCCATGTTAGTATATGTGTGACTTACAGTTATCTATTTACAGATAGGTAACCATTATTTTCTTTTTCTTTTTTCTGATTTTGAATGTCTAGATCTTTCTTTGCTAAGCCTTTAAGCCTTAAGATCAATGCATTACATCTAAAAGTAATATTTTTGAATATATATGGAACCAGAGTTATCAGTCTTATGAATGGTAAGTACTAAAAATATATCATATAATCTCATGTTATTCCTTTGAATATTATGTTCTAAGTCTTTGCTAATGTGTGACTGGATGTGTAGATCTTTCTGTGATTAATGGATTTGTTTTTCTGTTCCTTCATGGATTGACTTTATTTTTACTGTAATAGACCAAGAATTGTATCAATATTTATATATATATATATATATATATATATATATATATATATATATATATATATATATGTTGATGATGATATCAGCTTAGCATATACATATGGATATAATCCTAGATGCATGTTTATTATGAGGGTGTTTTTACTTTGGCAACTTGTCTGTTATTGTTTATTTTATTCTACGTCTTGTCAATTACACTTTATTAGTATTAGTAAAATGTTTTTTGCTGCCTATAATTAGTGATGGTAGTATTTTTTCTGTATAATGAATGAAAGCTTATATTTATTACAGTAGGGCTATAATTCATCAGAACATAAACTTACACTCTTCTTCATTCAGTTAATATTAAAATGGCCCAGGCCTCCATTAGATTATCACCATCGGATTACAACCACAGTACATTATCAACAACTTTCAAGAAAAAAATAGTTATAATGATATCCTTTTTTTAAGACAGAGTTGATATAAATAGATTATTTTTACTATGTACATAAGAAGTAAATTAAACTATGGCCATGAATCCACACAAGCCTCTCAGAATGCGAATGGAGGCAATCACATATATAGTTGTGAGCGTACGAGTCGTTGCTCACGCTTGCGGGCTCGCGTAGCGAGCCCGCGGCCCTCGCGAAGCGAGGGCCGTGGCTCGCGAAGCGAGCCGCGGGCCTCGCGTAGCGAGCCGCGGCCCTCGCGTAGCGAGCCGCGGGCCTCGCGTAGCGAGGGCCGCGGCTCGCGCAGCGAGCCGCGGCCCTCGCGTAGCGAGGTCACTGGGCAAGGGCCTCAGTTGCTGGCATGGAGCGCCGAAGGCGCTCCATGCCAGCAACTGAGGCCCCTCGCGAAGCGAGGGCCTCAGTTGCTGGCGAGGTCACTGGGCACGGGTCTCAGTTGCTGGCATGGAGCGCCGAAGGCGCTCCATGTCAGCAACTGAGGCCCCTCGCGAAGCGAGGGCCTTAGTTGCTGGCGAGGTCACTGGGCAAGGGCCTCAGTTGCTGGCATGGAGCGCCGAAGGCGCTCCATGCCAGCAACTGAGGCCCCTCGCGAAGCGAGGGACTCAGTTGCTGGCGAGGTCACTGGGCAAGGGCCTCAAACACTCGCAAAATTCACGTCGCTACTCAAAAAACACGACACACAAATTACGACACTCGCTAAATTTTACGAGGCACGCAAACAACGTACGAAACACGTTACCACACATTACGACCTCGCAAACATCGGACGCAACACGCCGACATACAAACATTTAAAACACAATACATACACACAGCACATACATAAAAAACTTACCTACACCAAGAGGGAGCACCCAGGACCTCAAAAATGCAACTTACACCTCGATTTTACTCGAAATAAAACAGTTTAGAGACTAAAAAAAAAACGAAGCGAGAGAAAAAATGGCCGCCGAACAAAACGAAAACGAGGCTACAGCACTCTAAACTCGCAAAACACCACAAGAAACTCGCAAAACACCACAAAACACCTACGGATATTCCGATACAGACCTATACCACACATTACTCGCCATTTTACACCAATGCGGAAGTACACGACTACGCTAACGGTTTGGTCTCGCGCACGCACAGTGTTACACTGCACACATTCAGCATGCTTATACAGCAGCTCCACACCACTAATGCTGCAGCAGCATCAACACAGATTGCCAGCTCTTCATCACAATGCTTCAAAATAGGTACAATATATTCATTTACTAATTTAGCTACCTTACAATTTCATTGCCGTCATTTTTTGACGGGCAATTCGCTAGTATGTAATAAAGTACTGGCCTGTGCAATTTCATCATACTCAGGATGTGTTCAGTGATGAAAGATGTGCTGGCAATTGAGCTAGAGTTAGCAGTATATTTTTATTTAACAAAAAATAAGGTAGGTCAGATAAAAGATACAGAAGATAAAATGATAGCAGTGTAGTAGTATTTCCCAATCAGTTGGATTATAAACAACCTCTCACCAAATTTATATCTATTGTATCTAATAATTCACTTTGCAACCAGACAAAAATGCAGTTCTAATCACAGACAACATTGTATAGAG